>WEIU01011029.1:154664-169655 GCA_013389925.1 Aegithalos caudatus | reverse complement strand
CCGACGCCCCTTTTGGGCCCAAATAATGCCCTTTTGGGCAACACGTTGGAGTTTGGAGCAGGAGGCTTCAAATAAAACCCCAGGCCCCCTTTTGGGGCCCAAAGCCCAGGCCCCCTTTTNCCCTTTTGGGAAACACGGAGTTTGGGGCAGGAGGCTTCAAATAAAACCGGCGCCCTTTTGGGCCCGAACCCCGGCGCCCTTTTGGGCCCGAACCCCAGCGCCCTTTTGGTCCCGAATCCCAGCGCCCTTTTGGACCCCAAGCCCAGCGCCCTTTTGGGCAATGCGTTGGAGTTCAGGGCAGGAGGCTTCAAATAAAACTGACGCCCCTTTTGGGCCCAAAGCAACACGTTTTGGGCCCAAAATGATGCCCGTTTGGGCCTAAATGATGCCCCTTTAGGTCCAAAATAATGCCCTTTTGGGCAACGTGTTGGAGTCCGGGGCAGGAGGCTTCAAATAAAACCCCAGGCCCCCTTTTGGGCAATGCGTTGGAGTTCAGGGCAGGAGGCTTCAAATAAAACCCCAGGCCCCCTTTTGGGCAATGCGTTGGAGTTCAGGGCAGGAGGCTTCAAATAAAACCCCAGGCCCCCTTTTGGGCAATGCGTTGGAGTTCAGGGCAGGAGGCTTCAAATAAAAACAACACCCATTTGGGCCCAAATGACGCCTCTTTGTGCCAAAAATGATGCCCTTTTGGGCCCAAATGATGCCCTTTTGGGCCCAAAATGACGCCCTTCTGGGCAATGCGCTGGAGTTCGGGGCAGGAGGCTTCAGATAAAAAACGACATCCCTTTTGGGCCAAAACAGCGCCCTTTAGGGCCAAAACTGATGCCTCTCTGGGCCAAAAATAACGCCCCTTTTGGGCCAAAGCAGACACCCTTTTGGGCCCAAAAATGATGCTTTATTGGGCCAAAAAAAATGCCCTTTTGGGCAACGTGTTGGAGTTGGGGGCAGGAGGCTTCAAATAAAAATGTCTTCAGTTAAAAGCTGTCTGTAGGTGAGATCTGAGGGTGGTTGTTGAGGTTGGGGCTTGGGAAAGCCTCTGGATTTGTGTGTTTGTCCTGAAAGTGGAGAATTATCCTTAAAACCAGGATTAAGGTGCTCGGTGAGTGCTCTAAGCAGGGTTTTGTGCTGTATTGCTTGGAATTGTTATCCCAGGCCTTGCAGAGATAAATATCCATCTTTTTGGGGTGGTAATCCCAGTCTTTAAATGGATAAATATCAATTTTCTTGGAGTAGTTGTCCCAGTCCTTACAGGGATAAGTATCCATTTTCTTGTGATGGTTATTCTACTCCTTAAAGGGATAAATATCTGTTTTCTTGGAATAGTTATCCCAATTCTTACAGTATAATTATCCTTCTTTTTGGGGGTAGTTATTCCAGTCTTTAAATGGGTAAATATCCATTTTCTTGGGATAATTACCCCAGTCCTTACAGGGAGAATGATCCCTTTTCTTGGGATAGTTATCCTAGCCCTGAAAGGGATAAATATCCATTGTTCTTGGGAAAGTTGTCCCAGTCCTGAAAGGGATAAACATCCCTTTTCTTGGGATAGTTGTCCCAGTCCTGAAAGGGATAAACATCCCTTTTCTTGGGATAGTTTTCCAGTCCTTGGGCTAAATATCCCACATTCTGCCACAGGCTGACCAGTGCAGTGGGCTCCAAGGCTTCCTGGTCTTCCACAGCTTCGGAGGAGGCACCGGCTCCGGCTTCACCTCGCTCCTGATGGAGCGCCTCTCCGTGGAGTACAGCAAGAAATCCAAGCTGGAATTCTCGGTGTACCCGGCCCCTCAGGTGTCCACGGCCGTGGTGGAGCCCTACAACTCCATCCTGACCACGCACACCACGCTGGAGCACTCGGACTGCTCCTTCATGGTGGACAACGAGGCCATCTACGACATCTGCCACCGCAACCTGGACATCGAGCGCCCCACCTACGCCAACCTGAACCGCCTCATCGGCCAGATCGTGTCCTCGGTGACCGCCTCGCTGCGCTTCAACGGCGCCCTCAACGTGGACCTCATCGAATTCCAGACCAACCTGGTGCCCTACCCGCGCATCCACTTCCCGCTCACCACCTACGCGCCCATCGTCTCGGCGGAGAAGGCGTACCACGAGCAGCTCTCCGTGCCGGAGATCACCAACGCCTGCTTCGAGTTCTCCAACCAGATGGTGAAGTGCGACCCGCGCCGCGGCAAGTACATGGCGTGCTGCCTGCTGTACCGCGGCGACGTGGTGCCCAAGGACGTCAACGCCGCCATCGCCGCCATCAAGACGCGCCGCTCCATCCAGTTCGTGGATTGGTGTCCCACGGGATTCAAGGTGGGCATCAACTACCAGCCGCCCACCGTGGTGCCGGGAGGGGACCTGGCCAAGGTGCAGAGGGCGGTGTGCATGCTGAGCAACACCACGGCCATCGCCGAGGCCTGGGCGCGCCTGGACCACAAGTTTGACCTGATGTACGCCAAGAGAGCTTTTGTGCACTGGGACGTGGGGGAGGGCATGGAGGAGGGAGAGTTCTCCGAGGCCAGGGAGGACCTGGCGGCCCTGGAGAAGGATTATGAGGAGGTGGGAAGGGACTCGGCGGATGGAGAGGAGGAGGAGGGTGATGAGGATGAGTACTGATGGATCGCCGGCCCGCTCTGCGCCTCGGCTGGGATCCAAACTCCTCCCGGATTCCCGAGGTTCCGGAGGTGTTTGATGTGTTAAAGCTCCCCTGCTTGTGTAGTTTGGGCTGGCAGAGCTCCTCTGCAGCCTTGGGTGTCCTGAGCTTTATCCCACTGCTCTTTATTCATGGGTGACCCTCGAGCCAGGCCTGACATCCCACCCCTAGCCAGGAGATCCTAATCCAGGGAATGTTGCAAGCTGCCCGCTTTGGCTGGAATGGCAAACTCTCGCTCTGGCTTTTTTTTTTATTTTTTTATTTTATTATTTTTTTCCTTGTAAAAGCACTTTGGAATTAGAAAATGCACCTGTAAACTTCTTCTATGCAAATGGCTTTTTGTATATGAATAAAGAGGGGGTTTTTTTTGTTGGCTCGGAATTCCTTGGATTTGCCCCGGGTGATTTTGTGGGGAGGTTCCTGCTGGCTGTTATCCCGAGGAAGGAGAAGAGCAAAAGCTGTGCTGGGAGAATCATCAACCCTAATTAGTGCTGTGGGGGAAGTGCCCTATATCCTGTGGGAATTTCTGTCTGCAGCTGCAGTGCTCCTCAGGGAATTCCACGTCTGGGATCAGGGAATCACTTCTGAGTAGTGGGGAGAGCATTTTTTTGGTGGCGTTTTGCCTCCTCACCACCTTTGGTGAAGTTCAGGCATTCCCTGAGCAAATCCTGGTGCTTGGGGGAGCGCTGAGGATTTGGGAAATATTCCCAAAACAGGGGAAATCCAGCTGGGAATGGGGACAGGGAGGGGAGCTGTGTCTGATATTTGGGACAGGAGGTGGAAGGAGCCCAAAAATCCCTTTGGAGGTGACAGCAGGACCAGGTTGGAGGTGGCCCCAGGGAAGGTCCAGGTCCCTTGATCCACCCCAAAGTCCCCATCCCTGATTGTCCCCCTGAGAGGATTCCAGGAATTGGGACAAGGAAGGGGAGGGCTGCTGTGTCCTGTGGACAGGAGAAGGATTTTGGGGAAAATCCCGGAGTTTTTGGGGAGCTGGAACCCCCAGCTCTCTCCACAAAAGCTGAATGCTCATGGAGCGGCTCCAGCTTTATTTTCCCTGCTCCTACAAAATTCCAGCCTGCAATGGGAACGTTCCCATCCCTGTCCCAGCCCATCCACCATTCCTAATTCCATCCATAACCAGGACATGGAGTGAATTACTTTGTGCTGACGGTGAATCCCACAGAACCTTTGGTTGGATCGTTTTAACTGGGCCATTAACAAAGTGCTTTAATTGGAATTTAATATTTTAATTTAAAGATTAAAACCTTTAAACCATTGATGAAGGGGCTCAGTTTGATCCCTCAGAACCTCAGGATTCCATGGGAAGATCTCCCTTATTCCTTTTATCCATTCCCAACCTCCACCCAGCTAATTTTTGTTAATTTTTTACTTTCACATTGCCCAAATTTAGGTTTTATTTCCCATTTTTTTTCCCAAACTTTACCCATCCAGTAAAAGCTGCAGGCTGGGCTCTGTCACGCTTTGGCTTTTTGATTAAATCCACTTTTCCCATACTTCTGCCAGCACTTCCCTAATGAATCCTTAAACCTCTCGTTCCTCTGCTAAAGCAATCCCTGTCCTGCTGCCAGGGCTGGAAATTTAACTGGAATGGAGATGGGAATTCCAGCACTTTGGCTCTGTCAGCCTCCTATAAAACCGTGGCCAAGCTCCCTGCCTCCCTGAAAAAAAACTCCTCCCCTCTCCTGCTGCTCCCAGACGTGATGCAAGAATCCCTGGAAGCTGCCAAGGAGCTGGAAAAGGGGATTGAGCCTGACCTCTGCCTTTCCCTGGATTGCAGCAGGGTTATTCCTCCTCCTCTGGGGACTCCCAGTGCAGGGAGGGATGCAAGAAAAGCAGCTGGGCAGGAAAAAAAAAGGAAAGGAAAGAAAGGAATCCAAGGGGGGGAAAAAGGAGAAATCTGAGGAAAAAGAAGCTGGATGAGGCTGGAATTGAAGGGCTGGCTCAGGAATGTTTAAGTGACCTGAGGGAAGGGTGCTGGATTTAAAATCCCAATTTCCCTGGGCCATTCCTCACTGGAGCCTCTGGAGCTGGGAGCTCCCTGAGGTGGGAAATCCTGGGAGCTGCCTCACCTCCAGCTGCCCTTCTCCTTGGAGCATTCCCAGGAGAGGAATTTCCATGTGACCCCAGCAGGTTTTAAAAGGGATGAATTAAAAGTGAAGCTCCAGGAGTTTTGGGAAGGGACAATTCCAGCTCTGCCTCCCTCTCCTGGGAGCTGTGGATCCCATGAATGTCATGGGATGATGACACCCATGGAATGTTCCTGGGACTCCTCCAAATCTTGTCCTCTGTGGGCTTCACCTGCCTGGAAGTGGGAACAACACACCTGAACATCCAGAAGATCCCAAGAAACCTCCTGGATCAGGCAGGAATTGCGGGAATGGTGCCCTGCTGGAATTGTTTGTTGGTGGCAGGTGGACACCAGGACACAGAATTGTGTCCCCTCCTGCTGGAAAAGGCTCCAGGAGTTCTGGGAATGCCAAGGTGGGATAATGGAGGTGCTTGGAAGGATTGGCACCTGCAAATCCATGGAATTTGGAGTTTTCTTGGCTTTTACATCCTCACTCAAGCATTGGTTTCCCTCTAAGGTCCATCAGCACTTCCTGGGAATTCAGGAAAATTGTTTCCATTTGGGGTTTTTTGGGGGTGGGGAAATCCATTTTTAAATTAATTTATTCAAAGGATAAATCTCATTTCCCAAATTTCCCTTGCAACCTGCAGGGCTGGGAATGGGATTTCTGCTTTCCCACCCTCGTTTTCCAAATTTTGGAATTCCTGGGGGTGGACAGGACTTGGCTGGATGGGGCTCCTGGGTTGGGATCATGGAATTGGGATGGTTCCTCCAGCACCGGATCCATGAAAATCTGAACAATCCCAGCTCCAGGGCAGCTCCAGCTCCTTGAACACAAATCCTGAATTTTGGATCCTCTGACCTCAGACCAGTCCTTATGGAGATAAATATCCATCTTTTTGGGGTAGTTATCCCAGTCTTTAAATGGATAAATATCCATCCTTTTGGGGTAGTTATCCCAGTCTTTAAATGGATAAGTATCCATTTTCTTGGGATAATTATTCATTATGGATAATGAAAAACCAAAGCCTTCCCCATGGAGCTGGATCCCTCTTCCAGAGGGAATGAGGGGCTGGCACACCGGTGGGGAGGGGACTTTTCCATCCCTCAGCATCCTGAAACAGGGATAAAAATTCCATCAGAAAAGTGGGATTAGGGATGGAAAAGCTGGAAAAGCAGTGGGAGAGGGGATAAAGCCAGGACTGAAGTCACCAGTGCAGGTGGACAATGGTTTTATTTTCCATGCAGAACAGACAAAATCAAGGAATTCATGGATACGAGGTATCCCAGAGGCTGGAAAAAGGAATTTTAAAAGTTTATCCAGATTTAGGATGTGGGAACAGCTCCATGGGAATGATTAAACCTCATGGTTTGGACATTCCTGCTCTGTCCCAAACCTTGCTTGGGCTCTGTGGAGGGTTGGGATCATCTGAGGAAAGCAGGAAATGAGGCTGCTCCTGGAAAAAAAAATCCTTAAAAACGGGAAGGAAATGGATGAAGAATTCAAAGGAAAAAGCACCTGGGAATGACGTGGAGCAGATCCCACCCAGCAGCCAATGGAGCTCTGGATTGCTCTGGATTTTCCATCTCCTGTCCCTGTGCTGAGGGGCATCCATGAAGAGCTCCAGGCTGGTGGGAATGCCTCAAATCCTGGGATAAATGATCCCAGCCCCACCTGGGCCAGCCTGGAGCAGGGCAGGAATCCCAGGAACATCCCAGCAGAGGGACAGGACATTCCAGGAGCAGGCAGAAATCCCAGGAACATCCCAGCAGAGGGACAGGACATTCTAGGGGCAGGCAGGAATCCCAGGAATGGGATCCTGCTGTCCTTGGGAATGTCTGAACTCTTTCAGCACCTCAGGTTTGCACTGATGGGAGTGAAAAAAGTGGGAAAAAAACCTTGGAGTGTTGGCACGCAGAGGAGGAGGGGAAGGGGATTCCTGGAGGCCAGGGATGGGCTGTGTGCCTGGGGGAAGGATTTGGGATGGGCTGGATGGGATCCAGATCAGGGAAGGATTTGGGATGGGCTGGATGGGATCCAGATCAGGGAAGGATTTGGGATGGGCTGGATGGGATCCAGATCAGGGAAGGATTTGGGATGGGCTGGATGGGATCCAGATCAGGGAAGGATTTGGGATCAGCCAGATGGATCCAGAACAGGGAAGGATTTGAGATGGGCTGGATGGGATCCAGAACAGGGAAGGATTTGGGATCAGCCAGATGGATCCAGCAGTGGGAAGGATTTGGGATGGGCTGGATGGGATCCAGCAGTGGGAAGGATTTGGGATCAGCCAGATGGGATCCAGAACAGGGAAGGATTTGGGATGGGCTGGATGGGATCCAGAACAGGGAAGGATTTGGGATCAGCCAGATGGGATCCAGAACAGGGAAGGATTTGGGATGGGCTGAATGGGATCCAGAACAGGGAAGGATTTGGGATCAGCCAGATGGATCCAGCAGTGGGAAGGATTTGGGATGGGCTGGATGGGATCCAGCAGTGGGAAGGATTTGGGATCAGCCAGATGGGATCCAGAACAGGGAAGGATTTGGGATGGGCTGAATGGGATCCAGAACAGGGAAGGATTTGGGATCAGCCAGATGGATCCAGCAGTGGGAAGGATTTGGGATGGGCTGGATGGGATCCAGCAGTGGGAAGGATTTGGGATCAGCTTTATGGATCCAGCAGTGGGAGCAGATGCTGATCCTGGTGAGCAGCTCTGGGTGCAAGACCAAGAGTTTGGCAGGAAAGGCTGAATCCTGCCTGGAATCCTCCCTTGGATCCTACAGAATTCCACAAATCTCCCCAAGCATTGACGCTGCCCTTCCCAAGCACTCCCAGACTCTGGATGCTCCCAGCCCCACGGGGGTGCTGGTGGAGATTCCAGGGCTCCCATTCCCATCCCATTTCTCCAGGGAATTCTGTCCTGGCTTCAGCCCCCCCGGGCACCCCGGTCCTGCTGGGCACAGCCTGGGAAGGATCCATTTGGGAAGGATTCATTTGGGAAGGAACCATTTGGGAAAGATCCTTCTGGGAAGGATCAGTTTGGGAAGGATCAGTTTGGAATGAATCCATTTGGGACAGGTTAATTTGGGAAGGTTCCATTTGGGAAAGATTAATTTGGGAAGGATTAATTTGGAAAGGGTTAATTAGTGAAGGATCAATTTGGGACAGATTAATTAGGGAAGGGTTAATTTGGGGAGGATCCATTTGGGAAGGGTTAATTTGGGAAGGATTTTTTAAGAAAGGATCAACTTGGGAAGGATCTATTTGGGAAGATCTATTTGGGAAGGATTAATTTGGGAAGAATCCATTGGGAAGGGCTAATTTGGGAAGGATCCATTGGGGAAAGATCCTTTTGGGAAGGATCAGTTTGGAATGAATCCATTTGGGACAGGTTAATTTGGGAAGGTTCCATTTGGGAAAGATTAATTTGGGAAGGATTAATTTGGAAAGGGTTAATTAGTGAAGGATCAATTTGGGACAGATTAATTAGGGAAGGGTTAATTTGGGGAGGATCCATTTGGGAAGGGTTAATTTGGGAAAGATCCATTTGGGAAATATCCATTTGGGGAGGATTAATTTGGAAAGGATTTTTTTTGGAAGGATCCGTTTGGGAAGGGTTTGTCCCGGTGCCAGCTGTGGGTGGGGCTCTCCCACCAGGATGCAGCTGGGAAGGGGAGATCCCTGCCTTTCCCAGCCTTCCTTATCAGCTGATAAGAGCTGTCCCTGCCTCAGCCCGGAGCCAGCAGATCCCTGGGCTCATCCCTTCCCACTTCCCTGGAATTGCCTTCCTTAAAGGGCAGGAGAGGGAAGATCCAGTGGGAGCTGCAGGCGGTTTTGATTCCCAGCCTCTCCCACAGGGCTGGGATGTTCTCCTTGTGCAGCCAGGAGCTGGGCAAGGATCCCAAGGATCCCAAACCTGTTCCCAATCTGGGATCCCGCTGGAAAAATCTCTCCCAACTTCCTGCTCAAAGCAGGGATTTCTCCCTCAGCTCTGAGCAGATCCCTCTGTCCTTCATTCCATGGATCCTCTGAGCATCCCTGAGCCTGGAAAACCTGGGGACACCTGGACAAGCCACAGAGGGATGAGTGTCCAGCTGGACACGGAGCAGGTGTGACCTTGTTCTTCCCGTGCCTCAGTTTCCCTGGATGGAAAAGGGGGACAGTGCCTGTGTCCTGATGGATGAGAACACCAGGAATTTTCTGGGCTGTCAAAATCCTTAAAATCCAGGGTTCCCGGGGATTGCAATGGGAAAAGACCCCCCTGTGCACCCTTGGAGCTGAGGCAGGAGGTCATTGTCCCTCTGGTGCCTCTCCAGGACATTTCCAACCCTCTGGCTGTCCCTTGGTGTCCCACCTGGAATGTCCCCGTGGCCATGCTCCTGCTGAGCATCCCCTGGGGAAGAAGGGCCGGATTCCTTTCCCAAATTCCTCTCCACCTCCCAAACCTGCTGCGTGCAGGGGTGAGGGGAGGAGGTGGAATTTCAGCGGGGGTGGGAGGTGGAGAGAAAGCTTTGGAGGAAGGGATGAACATTCCAAGGTGAGGGCTGGGAAAGAGCAGGATGAGCAGGGATGGTCTGTGGGTGAGGGGCTGGAGCTGCCCCAGCTGGAAAACTGAGGTGGAGCAGTGGGAAAGTGGGAAGGGACAGGTGGGAATTGGTGGTGGGACCACCCAGGGTGGGTTTGGAGCAGCCACGGAGTTACCTGAGATTCCCGGGATCCAAACCCACCTGGGGCCATGGGGTGGCCCTGGCCAGGACCCACTGGGGACACCAGGACCATGGGGTGGCCCTGGCCCATCTGGGGACACTGGGGACATGGGGTGACCCTGGTCAGGACCCATTGGGGACATCAGGGCCATGGGGTGACACTGGCTGGGATTCAATGGGGACACTGAGGCCATGGGGTGGCCAGGATCCATTGGGGACACTGGGACAATGGGGTGGCCCTGGCCAGGGCCCACTGGGGACACCGGGGCCATGGGGACATGTCCCATCTGGGGACACCGAGGCCATGGGGACATGTCCCATCTGGGGACACTGGGGCCATGGGGTGGCCCTGACCAGGACTCACTGGGGACACCGGGGCCATGAGGACATGTCCCATCTGGGGACACTGAGGCCATGGGGACATGTCCCATCTGGGGACACTGAGGCCATGGGGACATGTCCCATCTGGGGACACCGGGGCCATAGGGACATGTCCCATCTGGGGACACTGGGGCCATGGGGACATGTCCCATCTGGGGACACCGGGGCCATGGGGACATGTCCCATGTGGGGACACCGAGGCCATGGGGACATGTCCCATCTGGGGACACCGGGGCCATGGAGTGGGGAGGTTGCTGCTGAAGGTGCCGGTGACAAACTCAGGGAAAACCCAGGAGGAAAAACTGGCAAATCCCTCCTGCGGTTGTCCCTGTACTTTCCCCTTCCCAATGGACTGGTGGTTGTGGCAGGGACAGCTCATGATGGGATTTGGGAGGGATTTGGGGACAAGGCCACCAGACCAAGCTGAGGAAGGTTCCGGAACCCCCACGGATCAGCCGGGACGGGAGACGGGGACAACACAACATGGGAATCTCCATAGATGTCAACTTTAATCAGGAACCTTCCCGTGTGACACATCCCCCGCGCCCCACCAGGGACAGAAACCTCTTCCCTACGCACACCAACATCCGTCAGGAACCACGGAGGAGAGCGGGGAGGACGGAGAAGAGGAGGAAACACGGACACGGGGTGGCGGGAGCGGGGGCGGCGCTGGCGGCCCATCCGTCCCCTCGGGAATGTCCCCGTCACTTCCTGCGCCCGATCTGGGCCATCAGGTGGGCGTTGGCGGCCGCCTTGGCCCGCAAGTTCTTGGCCTTGGCGATGTTGAAGAGGATGTTCATGATGTTGGTGGGGACATCCAGGGACAGCGTCACCTTGGCGCGCCGGTCGCTCTTGGCGCGGTTCTGGGAGCTCTTGGCCTTCCCCTGGGATAGGAATTTGTAGTGGTTGTCCCCTGGGAATGTCCTTTTCCCCAGTTCCTCCTCTTCCTCTTCTTCCTCCTCCTCCTCCTCGGGTGTCTCCTCCAGGGATGGCCACTCGGAGCCGCGCTTGTCCAGGACGGAGTTTTCCTCGGGGTGGATTTTCTGCGCTTCCGACAGCGCGGCGTGGAGGCAGCTGAGGATGGAGGCGGCGCTGGAAAGGCTCAGGGCGCGGCCGGAGCTGGCGGCTCCCAGCAGGAGCAGCAGGAGCAGCAGCCTGGGATGGGACATGGCGGTGGCCTGGCCATGGAGACACCCGGGGGAGGGCACAGAGGGATGTGAGCTTCCCACGGAGCCTGGGGAGATCCTCATCCCTTCCCGATCCCTGAATTCCCCTGGATGCGCTCTTGGAGTCACCTCCCAGGTCTAAAGGATGGGTGGGATTGAGCTTCCTTGGGATGCAACCCCCAGCCCTTGGTTTTGGGGTGCTGGTGGGAGGTGGGATGTCCAAGGAGCTTCCCTTCCATGGAGAGGAGGACTCGGCCTTTCTTTCATGGAACTTCCATGGATGAGAGGATTTGGCCTTTGCTTCCATGGAGCTTCCACAGAGAGGAAGATTTGGCTTTTCCTTCATGGAATTCCCATGGGGCTTCCATGGAGAGGAAGACAGGGTCTTTCCTTCATGGAAATTCCATGGAACTTCCATGGAGGGGAGGACTTGGCCTTTTCTTTGTGGCGCTTCCATGGAGCTTCCATGGAGAAGAGGATTTAGCCTTTCCTTCATGGAACTTCCATGGAGAAGAAGATTTGGCCTTTCCTTCATGGAACTTCCATGGAGAGGAGGATTTGGCCTTTCCTTCATGGAACTTCCATGGAGAAGAGGATTTGGCCTTTTCTTTGTGGAGTTTCCATGGAGCTTCTATGGACAAGAGGATTTGGTTTTTACTTCATGGATCTTCCATGGAGAAGAAGATTTGGCCTTTCCTTCATGGAACTTCCATGGAGCTTCCCTGGAGAGGAGGACTTGGCCCTGCTGCAGCAGACCCGGTCTGGACGTGGGGATGATCCCATGGATCCCTCTCCAGCCCCTTGGAGCGCCCGTGGGTGCCACCAGCGGTGGCAGAGGTGACATTCCCTGTCCCCTGCTCTCCCTGGGGGATGTCCCTCAAGCCCATCCCACCTCAATCCCAGAAGGAAGTGGGAATGACAGCCCCGTGTCCCCTCTCCAGCTGCTCCATCCCCAGGATCCTCCTATTTGAAATGGGTCATTTTGGGGTCATTTTGGGATCTTTTTTAGGGTAATTTTGTGTCTTTTTTGTGTCTTTTTTGAGGTCATTTTTGGGTCATTTTGGGATCTTTTTTGGGTCTTTTTGGGGCCTTTTTTGGCTCTTTTTGGCCCATTTTGAGGGCTGTAAATCCCTGGATAACTCTCCCGCTCCACAAACCCCTCCCCATCTCCCCTCATCCCCACCTGGCTTCTCCAAAAAGCCACCGAGGATCTCCCGTGACCATTCCCGGCATGGAAAAATGTCCCCAGCCAGCCCCGAGGCCACGGGGGCTCCCCAAACACCTGGAATCCTGCTGGCATTCCCCAAAAAACCTGGAATCCTGCTGGCATTCCCAGAAAACCCTGGAATCCTGCTGGCATTCCCAAAAAAACCCTGGAATCCTGCTGACATCCCCCCCCAAAAACTGGAATCCTGCCGGCATTCCCGAAAAAACCCGGAATCCTGCTGGCATTCCCCAAAAAACCTGGAATCCTGCCGGCATTCCCAAAAAAAAACCCCGGAATCCTGCCAGCATTCCCAAAAAAACCCCAGAATCCTGCCGGCATTCCCCAAAAAACCTGGAATCCTACTGGCATTCCCCAAAAAAACCCGGGAATCCTGCTGACATTCTCCCCCAAAAAACTGGAATCCTGTCGGCATTCCCAAAAAAAAACCTGGAATCCTGCTGGCATTCCCAAAAAGCCCTGAAATCCTGCTGGCATTCCCAAAAACCCGGGAATCCTACTGGCATTCCCAAAAAAAAACCCTGGAATCCTGCTCACATCCCCCCCCAAAAACTGGAATCCTGCCGGCATTCCCGAAAAAACCCGGAATCCTGCTGGCATTCCCCAAAAAACCTGGAATCCTGCCGGCATTCCCAAAAAAAACCCCCGGAATCCTGCCAGCATTCCCAAAAAAACCCCAGAATCCTGCCGGCATTCCCCAAAAAACCTGGAATCCTACTGGCATTCCCAAAAAGCCCTGAAATCCTGCTGGCATTCCCAAAAACCCGGGAATCCTACTGGCATTCCAAAAAAAAACCCCCGGGAATCCTGCTGACATTCCTCCCAAAAAACTGGAATCCTGTCGGCATTCCCCAAAAAAACCCTGGAATCCTGCCGGCATTCCCAAAAAACCCTGGAATCCTGCTGGCATTCCCAATCTTCTGGCCCCATCTTGTGGCCAGCGGCTCTCACGGCAATTCCTGCCTGGGGACAGTCCAGGGGCTGGAATTCCATCCTTGGTTTTGAGGTTTGGAGCTGCCGATTTCATTCCCGTGGGGGCTTGGGAGTTTCTTGGGAATATCCCTGGGAATGAGGGAAGTGCCTCAGACCCACCCAAGCTCCATCCATGGTCCGGGATTTATCACCTGCTGAGCCACGGGCCCTGGATCTGCCCTTCCCTGCCCGTGAAAGGGGGAAATTTGGGAATTTTCATCCTCTAAATTCTGCCCTTTGCCATCCCTTGGAGAGGGAATTTTGGACAGATTTATCCCTTTTACTCTTCCCTTTGTCATCCCTTGGAGAGGGAATTTTGGGCAGGTTTATTCCCATTAACTCTGTCTTTTATTGTCTGTGGAGGGGGAGATTTGGGAATTTTCATCCTCTAAATTCTGCCTTTTGCCATCTCTTGTAGTGGGAATTTTGGCAACTTTATTCCCTGAACTCTGCCCTTTGCTGATCCTTGGAGTGGGAATTTTGGGAAGTTTCATCCTCTAATTTCTGCCTTTTGCCATCCCTTGGAGAGGGAATTTTGGGAAGATCTTTCCCCTTAAATTTTCCTTTTGCTGTTGCTCAGAGTGGGAATTTTGGGAAGCTTTATCCCTTTAACTCTTCCTTTTGCCATCTCTTGGAGAGGGAATTTTGGGCAGGTTTATTCCCTCAATTCTGCCCTTTTCCTTCCCTTGAGGGGGGTGGATTTTGGGAAGGTGTTTCCCCTTAAATTTTCCCTTTGTTGTTCCTCAGAGTAGGAATTTGGTGCAGCTTTATCCCTTTAACCCTGCTCTTTGCTATCCATGGAAAAGGAGAGAGATTTGGGAGGTTCATTCCCTGGACTCTTCCCTTTTCCATCTTTCCAAGGGGAGCTTTGGTGTCAATCCCCCCCCAGGATCCGAAGGATCCCATTCCCATTTCTCCATTCCCATTTCTTTGCCTCCCATTTCACCCCTTCCCCAAAAATCCATCTCCTCAACCCTTCCCTGGATGCGGGGGGGAGAGGAGGAGGAGCGGCCATGGGATGATCCAGGGAAAGCATTTCCTGCAGGATCAGGGAAGGAAATCCCTTCCCAGGCACTCAAACCTCCACATGGGATCATTTAGGGATCATTTAGGACCCTGAACTCTCCTTTCCTCCAGCCCCAAATCCCACATTTGCCCATTTAAACATCCCAGGATTTATTTTTTTCTTGGAATAGGGGATGGAGACTTGGGAATGGGGGATTTTTCCATGTGATCCAAGGCTGAGACTCCCAAAGGACTCAGGATGAAGATTTCTCCCACCCCCAAATCCCTTTTTTTTTCCCAGCTCTGCTTCACCTCGCTCCACCCTCAGCAAATTCCTGGAACTCCTGCAGGATGGGATGCTCAGGCTGGGAATTTTGGGATTGGGGATTTTCCCACCCCTGGGGGGACACTGCGTGATTCCCAAACCCTGGATAGGGAATGGGAATGTCGCAAAAAACCCTTCCAAAGCTGGAAGATCTCGGGGATGTTCCAGCCCCTCCTGGAGCAGCATCTCCCCCTCCTTTGCCTGGGATTTTTCCCAGCTTTTCCCGCTTAACAAAACTCCGGGAATCTCAGCTGAGCAAAGGGAAAGGGAGAACGAGGGGAAAACGCGGCTGGAGCCATCCACACCCATTCCTGCTCCTCGCCGGGTTGGATATCCTGGCGAAAGGAACAGAAATCCAGGAATAAAAGCCAGGAAAAGCCGATTTTTATTTTTGTTGTCGGGGGTGGGGGGCGGTCGTGCCCCAACGCTCCAGAAGTTTTTATGGAGCAGAAAAAAAAAAAA
>WEIU01011029.1:138248-154584 GCA_013389925.1 Aegithalos caudatus | reverse complement strand
AAAAAAAAAAAAAAAGGCAGGAAAAGGAGGAAAAACCACCCGCGGTGGATCTGAGGAAACGGGAATTAAATGGGAATTAAATCCGCGCTGCCGCAGGGCGACCTGCCGGGAATTGCTGGGATACCCGGGAGCGTTTCCCAGGAATTTTATCGGGATGCTGCCGAGCCGGCAGGAGCGTTTGTGTCTCCCGGAAAAATAAAAATCAATAAAAATCTCCGATCTCGGCTGGGAAGGAGAAGAACGCCCCATTCCAGCTGTGGAAAAGCGGGATCGGGGATTTGCTGCTTCTCTCTCCTCGGCGGGGGAGGACCGGGAATTGGAGCGGAATTTTCCCTCTTCCAAAGTAAGTCTGGGATAAAACTGTGGATGGGACCTGGGGATTTCTTAAAACTCTTGGCTGGTGTTTCCCAAGGAGCTTTTCCCGGTGCTGATTCCCAAAATCCAGGCGGGCTCGGAGCGGGGGGTGGCTGTGCCTTGTTCTCCTCCCCATCCTTTAAAATTTATCTCCTTAATTTTCCTTTTCCCGAGATTTCCCAATCTTTCCCGTGCTGCCTATTCCCATCTGCCTCCCCAAATTGCTGGAATAATAATAATAATAATAAATTATTTTTCTCAGGAGGGGAATTTGGAATCCCTGGATATCAAAATACCTTGGATTGCTTTTCCTTACCCTATTTTTTTTTCCCCCTTAAAAAAACCCCAAACATTTGGAATCTGCTTTTCCCAAGGAAAACACTGAAATATTGAAAGTTTCTGCGAATTGGGGAATAAATGAAATCCAGGCACTCACCTGCTTCTCCTGGATGCTTGGGATGGGAAGGATTTGCCGTGGAATCACTCCCGGGAAAAAGGCATCAGGAGCCTTTCCCCAACTTCTCCTCCCTGCCTGTTCCCTGATGTTTTATTTTATTTTATTTATTTTTTTTTTCCAAGGACTGGGATATTTTTTTCCCCCCCTCTCTCTGGAAACCTTTTCCCCCCTCCCTCGTGTATTTATAAAAAAAGGAGGGATCACGGGGTTGGAGTCGTAATTCCAGACGTGGAGCCTTGGCTTGGGAATGATTTCATTAAAATGAGCTCAGAGCGAGCCGGCGACGTCACGGAGCCTCTCCCCATCCGCAGGGAAAAAAAAAACAACCAAAAAAAAAACCGGGAAAGGGGAGGGGAAAGACGTCGCATCCCAAAAATCTGGGAAGAGTCACCCCCAAGCCGGGGCTGGCGTCAGCGCCGGGATTTTTTAGGATCACGAACATTTTTGTCCCCGGGGGTTTTTTGGGGCAGGGATGTTTTCATTCCAAAGGTTTGGGTTTTTTTCCCTGCTCCAAGGATTCCAGCGTGGATTGATGTTATCCCAATCAAGGTGGTTTTATTCCCAGAGTGGGGATTTTGGAAGGGTTTTCCTTGTTTTCCCCATTTTTAGGGATTTTTTTTTCTCTTCCTGTTCGCTCAGAGAAAACCCCTGGAAAGTGGAAATTTTGGGGAACTTCTTCCAGGATTTGTTAGGGAAGGGAAGGACCAGGGGTGGGATGAGGAAAAAAACCCTCCAATTCCCTAAAACTCCAGCAGGATTAACTTGGATCACCCCAAAACAGCAGCTGGGTGGGAAAAATTCCCACTTTGAGTCTGGAGAGGAAACTCCTGGAATCTCCCAAGGTTTGGGAGCAGAAGAGGCTCAGGATGGAGATTTGGGAATGGGGATGGAGATTTGGGAATGGGGATGGAGATCTGGGAATGGGGATGTGGATTTGGGAATGGGGATGGAGATTTGGGAATGAGGATGCAGATTTGGGAACAGGGATTTTTTTCCATGTGCTCCAAGGAAGATCTCAGATCTCTGGTGATCCCACCATGGAATTGTGGCAGGGCTGGATTTTCCTGGAAGTTCCAGGAGCAAATGATCCAAATTTCCATTCTGAAATTTCCTTGGAAAAGCCTTTGCTGAGCTGGAGGGGAGCAGTGATCCCTGGGAATGGGATAAATCCTGCTAAAAGTGGGGAAAATCCATGGAAAAAAGCAGCAGAGACCCGGGATGGGCTCTGGTTTAGGGTGAGGAGATGTTCCCACTCCTGGCCCAAAATTGTTGGAATTCCTGGGTGAGGCTCCTAAATCTGAGCTGGGAATGGTGGGAGCTTCGCTTTGGCTCCAAACCTTGGGAATTCTGCCCAGTCAGGATCCACCTCTCCAAAAATTCCTTCTTTTCCCACCTCAATCCTGAGTTTCCAGCTCCTGGAATGAGATTTTGGTTTCCCTCCTTCCCTGAGGCCTGGAAGGGATTTTTTTTTTCCTCCAAATGTTTGGAATTTTTGGAGCTGTTTCTGGGAAAGAAAAACTCCCAGGAGACTTCAGCACAAGGAGCTGGGTGGGAAAATCCATGGGAGGGATTTTTCCATGGAAAAAGATCAGGGCATGGGACTGAGAGACTTTTCCACCTCTGGATCCGATCCTGGGGTGTTTTCCTGAGTTTTATTCCCCCACAAATTTATTTTCCCACAAAAAGCTTTGTTGGGAAGGGAAAGTTGTTCCTTGTAGGAGACAAATCCATGCTTCAGAACATGGAATTTTCCGTGTTTCAGACATGGAATTCTCAGGGTGGTTTTATTAAGGAAAAATAAGGAAGAGAAGGCAGGAAAAAAAAGAAGGAATTTCCTGGCTCATCCTTTGAAAAGCAAATCCGACTTTTTTGGTTTGGAATTCCTCACCCTGGGAGGAGCAGGGAGGAGAATTTACTGCAGGAAAATTGTATTTCCCAAGGGGAAAATTCCATTTAAAAAAATATCCCTAGGGAAGGAGGGAAGAACATCCCAGGGCACCCACAGGGCCTGGAGTCCTCAAACTTCCCAAAAGTTTCCCTGGAAAGTCCCAAATTGATGAAAAATCCGGGATGTGAGGAACATTCCCACAAATCCCTCGGATTCCAGAGGGTCAGGAACTCCTCCCACCCCTCCTCACCTTTCCCAGGAGCTGAATTTCTGGGAGTGAATCATTGCTTGGAGCTCATGAAAATTTCATCTCCATCTCCAAGGAAAAATTCAGGGATTCGGGGTCATTTCACCCCCAGGAACTTTGAAAACAACAACAACAAAAAAGAAAATTCCCAGAAGTTTTGGGAGGAATCCCAGAATTCCTTGGAGAAGTCAGACATGGATGCACTGAGGGGAAAAAGGGATTTTTCCCTCTTGGCTTTGTTCCTTTTATCCCAAATTTTTAGGACTCACTTTGCATTTTCCAGGCTGTGGAAGGAGGAGGATTTCCCAGGGAAATTCCCAAATTCCCTAAAAAATCTTACAGCAAACCCTCCCTCTGCCACGAGGCTGATTTAAGGGATTTTGTGGGATTTCTCCTCCTTATAACCCCATTTTTGGGGATGATTTTCACTCCTTCCAACAGCTCAGATCCAGAAAGTTTTCCCAAGGTGGCCAAATATTGGAAAACTCCGTCCAATGGGAAGAGAAAAGGTGAGAATGCAAATTTTTGAGGAATTATTTGGCTTTTTTTGCACTTTTTTTCACCTTTTCCCGAGGGATTTGCATCCTTGGATTTCCACAAAGCTCACCGTGTTTCATCTTCCTGGGAATTAATTAAATTAATTAAATTAATTAAATTAATTAAATTAATAAAAGCCTGGAGCTTTGGATGCCAATGGAATGCCGGGAAAGCTCCCTGGGATGAACTGGATTGGGGCTGTTTTGGAAATTCCCCAAAATCACTTTTTTTTTGGGGGGGTGATTTTTGGGATTTTGCTGCTTTCCCTCTGAAGGAAGAGGAAAAAAAAAAAAAAATCCCAAATCCTCCAAATTTTCCTGGAATGTTTTTATTTCTTTCCTTCTCTTCCCTCTCCTGCCCTTTCCCAAAGGGATTTTTGCACCTCCCTGGGGATGTGGGCTGCACATTCCTGGTTGGAAGGACAAAAATAAATCCAGGAAAATGTGAAAGGAGCCTGGATCCTCACACAGACTCCGGAAATTTTCCCTGATTTTATTTATCCCAACAAAAAATCCGCTTTTATCCCAAGGATCTGGGTCTTGAAGGAGCTGCTCCTGCTTTTCCCTGATTTTTCCCCCCTTGCAGAGCTGCCTGGCACTGAAGGTTTTCCAGGCTTTTCCAAGGATTTTTCACCTTCCCAGGGATGTTGGGGATGCAATTTCACCCTTGGAATGGGGATGGGAATTCCCTGTGGATTCAGGGATGGGGTGGATGTTCCTGCTCCAAACAGGGATGGGGATTTGGGAATGGGGATGGGGATTTGGGAACAGGGATGGGGATGGAGATTTGGGAACAGGGATGGGGATTTGGGAGTGTGGATGGAGGTTGGGGATTTGGGAACAGGGATGTAGATTTGGGAACAGGGTCAGAGATTTTCCAAAAGAACTGTGAATGGCAGGAAAACCTCCTGGAGAGGCTGGAGGGAGTCACGGAGGCTTTTCCAAGATTTAGGCCAGGTTGGATAAGGCTTGGAACAACCTGGGATAGAGGGAGGTGTCCCTGCCTATGGGATGAGCTTTAGAATCCTTTCCAACCAAACCATTCCATGATTCCAGGACTAAATCCATTACTGGATTCCAGGACTAAATCCATTGCTGGATTCCAGAACTAAATCCATTGCTGGATTCCAGGACTAAATCCATTGCTGGATTCCAGGACTAAATCCATTGCTGGATTCCAGGACTAAATCCATTACTGGATTCCAGGATTAAATCCATCTTTCATTCCCTCCACTGTCAAAATCCATCATTTCTGAACCTGGCTGAGCCTAATTTCAGCTGGGAACACCCCCAGGGATTTTCCCAGCTCCTTCCCCCGTATCCAATCCCATCTCCTGGCTCATCCAGGGGCTGCTGGATGAGGCTCAGCCGTGGCCATTCCAGGCCTGGCTCATTATCCAATTACCAAATTATCCCAATCCAGCCTCTCCTCTCTCCTCCTTCCCTTTTCCTTTGTCGGGGTTGCTTAGGAACTGCGGAGGCCGGGAGAGTTTCAACATTCCCTGGCTGGATTCACCAGGAATCCTTTCCTGGAAAGGGTTGGGAGTGCTCCTAAATCCGTGGATTTGCATCCCTGGGCTACAAATCCCTATGGAACACGATCCCAAATCCCTCTTTATTCCCAAATCCCATAAATCTGTGGGGCTGGCTTGACGTGCTTTAAATCCCAGATTTCCACTGCTCAGCTTTGTTTTGTTTTTGGTTTTTCCAAGGTTTTTCTCCAAAGGATGTTCAGGGATTTTCTGGTTCAGAGCCTGGAAAGGCCTAAAACCTCTCCCCCTGCTCCTGCACTGAAATAATTCCCAGGAATTCCATTAGGCTGCCCTGCCATTTCCAGGGAAACACCAGGGCTCCATTCCCAGAATATTTTGGCCCTGCCAAAGCCTGGATAGCAAATCCATAGGGAAAACATTTAATTAATCCAGGGAAGGGGGGATTAAAAAAATTCCAGTTCCCAATTTCCCCCAGCTCTGATGGGAATTTGGGCTGGGTTTAACCCACTTAGGCCTTCCTAAATATTGGCTGTCACTTCCCAGCTCTTCCAAGCCTGGATTAAATCTTGGATCCTCCAGGAATGAGGATTTTGGTGGAAGGTTTTGAGCCAAACCATTCCCTTGGGAGTGAACCCCAACTCCTTTGGATGCTCCTGGAGCAGGAGGCCAAATCCTTCTCCAGCCTTGGATTTGGGATTTGGAGCCAAAAGCTGCCGAGAAATTCCAAAAGCAGGGAGGTGAGGTCTGAGTTTTAGGGATGGCAATGGGCTGGGAAGGGAAAATGAAGGGATTGTCCAAGAATTTCTGAGAATAACAACACAGGAAGGGAATTTCCTCAGCTTCCCAGATCCCGTGGGTCCATCCCTCCCCTCCTGCTGCCTCCAGCCATGAGGATTCCCAGCTCCAATAATGATTTTCATGGAATTTCTGCTGCTTGGTGCCTCCTCAGCCTCTTCCCACACCTGCCAAGGGATCCATAGCAGGGATGAGGGATTTTTTTCCTCTTGGATTTGGGAAAAAAAATTCCACTTTGAGTTTTTAATGAGCACTTAATTATTGAATAGGTCGTTATCCGTGATGGGATGAAAGGAAGGGGATTTTTAATAAGGATGTGGAGCAATAGGACACAGGGAATGGCTTTAAACTGGAATAGGGTGGGGATGGATGGATTTTGGGAAGGAATTCCTGCCTGGGCTGGAATTGCCAGAGCAGCTGTGGCTGCCCCTGGATCCCTGGAATGTCCAAGGCCAGGCTGGACATTGAGCTTGGAGCCCCCTGGGATGGTGGAAGATTCCCTGCCCATGTCAGGGATGGAATTGGATAATCCCTAAATTCCCTTCAATCCAAACCATTCCATGATTTTATTTTCCAACCAGGGAACTTGTGGCTCCTCCCAGTCTCCGTTTCTCTCATTATTTTTTCCCATTTAATTTGGGAATCACATTTTTTTCCCCTGATTATTTCAAATCCTTCATTTCCCTGGTTGGTCTCAACTCCTTAGGGTTGGAATTCCACTCAATCCCTATTTCCTGAGATGTTGAATTCCAGAGGCTGCAGCATCCCAAGGTCAGCATCCTTCAGCATTCCTGGGTAAATTCTCACTGGGAAACCAGGAAAAGGGGAAAATGTGGGAATGGNTTTATTTTTATTTTTATTTTTATTTTTATTTTTATTTTTATTTTTATTATTTTTATTTTTATTTTTTATTTTTAATTTTGGGAGCAAAAGGAAGAAAAGTCCCCAAATCTCAGTGCCTGGGATGTTGTGGNCTGAGATGTTGAATTCCAGAGGCTGCAGCATCCCAAGGTCAGCATCCTTCAGCATTCCTGGGTAAATTCTCACTGGGAAACCAGGAAAAGGGGAAAATGTGGGAATGTTTCTCAGAATTCCACTTTCCCCAAGCCCAATCCTTCCCTTCCCAGTGACGCTCCTTTGCCCACCAGGAATGTTTTGTTTCTCTTCCCAGAGAATATTTTTCTGGAATGTTTTCTCAGGACAGAGCAGGATTTCAGGGGGAGAGGCTGGAATTGTCACTCTGGAAATGGCTCCTTGCCTAGATTTAAAAATTCCATTTTTAATTNATCCTGGGATTTTGTGAGTGAGGAAAATCCTTTTCCTACCTGTGCTACCAGGAGCAAAGATCCAACCCCGAATCCTGGGAAATCTGAAATTTGGGAACTCAAAAACCTGGGAAACCTGAGCTTACTTTTACCAGATTTCATGGAAAACTTTTAATAAATCCCTGTTTTCCCACTGGAAGTCCTGTGACCTTTCCCAGGGATCATCCCATGGAGCAGATTCCATTGGACTGGGCCCCTCTCAGCTCTGTCCCTGTCTCCATGGGACCAAAATCCTGGGATTTAGAATCCCTCTTATTGGATTTTCATACCTCCTATTGGAATTCCACAAACTGCAGCTCCAAGCTCCTCAAGGAATTGGAAGTGGCATTTTTTAGGGAGAAGCCTGGCTGGGATCCCTATTTTTTTTCTTTCTTGGAGATTTTGGGATGCCTCCTTTTAACCTGCCCAGGGAATTCCCAAGTGGAGGAGAAGGTGGGAATTCCTAAGGGCCACAGGGAATTCCTAAAAGTCCCAGGGAATTCCCAAGTGGAGGAGAAGATGGGAATTCCTAAATACCCAAGGGAATTCCCAAAGACCCCAGAAAATTTGGGGCCAAGCCAAAAGGGATGGAGCTCCACCTTCCCACCTGATCCAACTGGAAAAACAGATATTCCCACCTTTCTCTGCCATTCCCACCTTTCTCTGCCATTCCCAAGGTTTCCTTCTTCCCAGGCGAACGATCCAAAATTCCACGGCATTGAGACACTTTTATTTTACAAAAATAAAACTCGGGAATTTGTGCCACCTGCTTTGGCTCTGGAATTCTGCCTTTCCCACCCTCCTGTTCCTGAGCATCCAGAGGTTTCCCTCTCCTCACCCCATAGTGTCCATAATTCCAGTTTTCCAATCTTTTTTTCCCCAACATCTTCACGTTTGTTTTCCTTGTCCATCCCAGAGGTGTCGGAGTCTCTCCTCCCAATCCCGTTGGATTTAGAGGAAGCCCTTGGAGCTGCTCATCTCCCTCTGCCTGCTTTGGAAAAAAGAGGGAAAAGGAAACATTGGGAATGTCAGAAGTTTGGGCTCCCTCTTGGAATTCCCAAATTTGGGAGGTCCCTGATGTCATGGGATTGTCCCATCCCACATCCATGAAAAGCAAATATCCCAATCCTGGCTGAGTCCTGGCTAAGCCAGGAAAAATGGGCACATGGAGGACTCAGGAATTTGCCTTGGATTGGGATTATTCCCATTCCCAGGGATTGTTTCTTCCCACAAGCTCTGCTGGAGGTACCTTCAGCTGCTTTGTGAGCTTCCCAGTGGCTCCTAAAGCAAATTCCCTGGAAAAAAATATTTGGGCAGGAGGAGCTTCACTCATTTCCTGGGGGCTGCTGGGCCTGGATTCCAAACCCTTGGAGTGATTCCCAAAATTATGGATGAGCCTTTAATTCCTCTCTCTTTTTCAAGTTTCCCTCCAGCCCAGAGCAGATGAACCTCACCAGGGATTTTTTTAATGGATTGTGGAGAATTCATGGATTTTTTTTTTTTTTCCCCCCAGAGGTGTCCAGGCAGAGGGAATTCTGAGAGAGGAATATTTTCCTTGGAAGGCTGGGATCAGTCCCAGCTGCTGCCCTGCTTGGAGCAGGGTTTGCATTCCTGCCAGGGCCCATTTTCCTTGGGATCACCTGGAGATGAGGGAAAATCCACACAAACTGATCCCAACCTGCCTGGATGTGGCAATGGAAGCCAAGCTGTGCTTCCAGGAGTTTTTCCCACTGGATGAACCCCTGGATGAGGTGAGACCCCAATCCCAGGGTGTTAATCCAGACCTAAACTGGTCCAGATTAAACTTCAGGTTCTGCCTGGAGCCCGGAAATTCCAGAGTGTGCTTGGATGGAACATTCCAGGGCCTCGAGGGCACAAATCCCCAAATTCCTGCCCGTTTCACTCTTTGGAAAGCACCAAATACCAGGAAAGCCCAAAATACCAGGACCTGGTGTCCAGGTGGATCCATGCACACATCCATGCCCACCCCACCCATGGAATTGCCCCAAGGGAGATGTCCAGGAACTCCTGGGAAAGATCTGGGAAAGGGAAGGGAAGAAAACCCCACAACTTCCCAGTTGGGCACCTTCAGGAAATGGGAGTGGACAAATCCTGGATGGGCTTTCCCGCTCTGGCCTCGCTCCTGGCTGGAGGAGGAGGGAATTTGGGATTTCCCAGCCTTACCTGTGGAGCTCTGGCAGCGCCGCTCGCATTCCCGCCGGGATGGGAAGCGGTTGCTGTTCCCTCGGCAGCCCCCGAACAGGAAGGGCCGGCAGGAATTTGTGGGGCCATGGAAGTACCAGAGCAGGGAATGCTGCTGGCAGGAGCCCTCATCCATGGGCTGCAGGCACGGGGCTGCAGGAAAACATCCCATGTTCCTCATGGATTGGATCTGGGTGGGAAAACACCCCATGTTCTCCAGGGATGGAATCCCAGTGGGAAAACACCCCCACGTTTCCCATGGATTGGATCCGGGTGGGAAAACATCCCATGTTCCCCAGGGATGGGATCTGGGTGGGAAAACACCCCCACGTTCCCCATGGATGGGATCTCAGTGGGAAAGCATCCCACATTCCCTATGAATTGGATGCATTTGGGAAAACACCCCACATTCCCCAGGGGTGGGATCCCAGTGGGAAAACACCCCCACATTCCCCACAGCTTGGATCTCAGTGGAACAACACCCCCACATTCCCCATGGATTGGACCCCCACAATCCTTCAGGGCTTGGATCCAGGTGGGAAAAGGCCACACTTTGGAAAACATCCCCATAATTGCCCATGGGTTGGATTTGTTCTGGAAAACACCCCACATCCACCCATGGGTTGGATCCTGGGCAAAGGAGGGAATCCAAGTGGATTCCCAGAGGGGACAAAGGGGGACATCCAGGAGTGGATTCCTGTGTTGGACAAAGGAGGGAATCCCAGTAAATTCCCAGGGGGGATAAAGAGGGGCATCCAGTACTGGATTTCCAGAAGGGACAAAAGAGACATCCAGGAGTGGATTTCCACAGAGGATAGAGGAGGGAATCCCAGTGAATTCCCAGAGGGGACAAAGGGGACATCCAGTACTGGATTCCCAGCGTGGGATGAGCTCCGTGTGCTCCATCATCCATCCCTGTGCTCCCCACCATGGTGGCCCCTGACCTTTCCAAAGGGATGGTTAAACCCTGGATTCTGGGTGGGACATTTTCCCAGGAATGTTTGCATTCAGGGAATTCCAGGAGGATCCTCCCAGCTGTGTTTTCCTGGATCAAAACCCCCTCACGTTCCTTCACCACCAGCTCAACACCCCCGGGGCAAACCCAGCTGCTTTAGGCCAAGCCTAAACCGAGTTTTAACCTCCTGAAGCCCCTTCAGTGCCACAGGATCGAGATTCCTTGATCCCGAAGCCGAGCAGCCCTTCCCACCTGGGAAGTGACTTCCCTAAATGCCACTTCATTCCCAGCTTTTCACCTGGTAATTGGCCGCCGGCTTCTTCTCGCTGAGAGATTCCCATTGTCTGTTGTGCCCAGGCTGGGGGGGGGAAAAAAAACCCAAGGAAATCACACGGAATGAGGGCGTGCAAACAAATTATCCCTGATTTAAATAAAGATCCTTGGAGCCTTCCGTGGCTAACGAGTTCTCGGGATAAATGTCACGGAGCAACCGGCCGCAATAAAACCCTTTAATGGTGTTAAACAACTCCGTGGGAAAGGTTGGGCGTCCGTCAGGAGAAAATGGAATTGTTTGTGGTTGTTTGCCGGAGATAAATGTCAGGCTGGAGTTGGGGAGCCTTGGAGAAGCCGGGAGCGATTGGAATCTGGCGGCAATAACGCTCCGGCTGCAGAATCCCGTTAACGTCTGGAGCCGCGCCGCGCTCGTCACTTAGCGCTGGGATTTATGAGCCCTCCCGCCTCGCTCCCGGATTTTAATGGGATTGTTGGCTGCTGCCGTGATTCAATAACACCTGGAATGTCCCCCATCCATCTGATCCTGAGGGCTGCTGTGGTATAAATCGAGTTTAGATCCAGATGGGAGGCTCTGACGTCCGGCACAGACGTCGGGAGAGCGCCCGGAGCGGGATGGGAGGGAGTGGGGGATGTTGGGGTTTGGTTCCAGGCTTGGCTGGAGTTTTTTTGGGATGTGTTTGTTCTTTACAAGGGGCCATCATCAATGGGGTTAGACTGAAAACCCTTCCCAAAGCTCTCCATCCTGGGGAATCATGGAGTGATAGAATGAGCTCGGAATTGGATGATCCTTAAGGCCCCTTCCAACCTGTTCCATGTCTCAGGTTGGAAAGGGGGCTGCAAAAACCCTCGAATCCAAATTTTTGTTGGACTCCATGGCCTGGAATTGGATGATTTTTTAAGGTTCCTTCCCTCCCAAACCATTCCATGTCCCAAACTGGAAAGAGAACTATAAAAGCCCTTGAATCCCAATTTCTGTTGGACTCCCTGGCCTGGAACTGGATGATTTTTAAGGTCCCTTCCATCCCAGACTATTCCATGTCCCAAGCTGAAAGGATCATGGAGTCCAACTCCCTCTTAGCCTGGAATTTGGAGCATTGAGACCTCCCCTGCAGGACATTTTTGGGGTGACAAAGATTAATTAATGACAGCGTTTGATCAACTTTAATTAAGCCCCAAACACCCAGGGGATGGAAAACCATTCCACTGCTCCATCCCTCCAATCTGGAAGAAATTCCCAAAGAACATCACATTTGCATCCCATAATAAACACCCACAGCTGTGAAATGTAGGACAACACTAGGAGTGATTTTGGGGTGTAAAGGTGACAACATTGAGGTGTCCTGCTCAGGGAAATGGGATTTTAAATTTATTTTAAATTTATTTTAAATTATTTTTANCCCACAGCTGTGAAATGTAGGACAACACTAGGAGTGATTTTGGGGTGTAAAGGTGACAACATTGGGGTGTCCTGCTCAGGGAAATGGGATTTTAAATTTATTTTAAATTTATTTTAAATTATTTTTAATAATTTAAAAATATTTTAAAATATTTTAAATTATTTTAAAATATTTTTAATTATTTCTCTGGCTGTGCCATCCATTGTACCCAACCCTCCTCCTCCTCCTGGTGACAAAACCCAATTAGCAATTCATTTGCTAATCACAAGAAATTATCCCAAACTCTCCCTCCTTTTTAATCCTGTCCTGAAATTTGGATTTTGAGCTCCTAGTGGAGGAATCCTGCCACAAATTACTCCACAATCCCTTGATTTCCCCCTGTCCCGTTTTCCCTCTCTCCCACAAATCCAGAGGGGAATCCAAGCCTGGAGATCTGGAGGTCCATGGGTGGCTCTTGCCCTGCTGTAGGAGCAGATCTGGGTCTCCCAGGGCTCTTCCCTCTTGGAAAACACAAACAGGAACAGATCCATTTGTTTTTCCATGAGTTTTAAGCTGTGGTTTTCCCCCTTTATTAAAATGTTTATGAGGCCCTGGACAGAAATAGTCTGGGATGAGTGTTTGGTCTCAGAGATGCCATTCCTGCCTGGATGGAAGTTTTATTGGAACTGGCCAAGGATGTGGTGGGAAAAACGGGATAAAATCAGCCTGGAAACAGCTGCCTCCTCCCAGCCTTTTAAAAGGAACCCTTTGGAAGGTTGGGATCTCCCCTGATCCCACGAATATTTAGGTTTTCCTCACCTTTCCTCAGCTCGTGTCACCTCCAAGAGCGTGGGAGCCCTCACTGGGAATCCCAACCCTGCCTCATTCCTGCCCAATTCCAGGGAAGAGGATTTATCACGAGGTTTCATGGAATGCTCCAGAGGGTTCCATGGTTGGAAAGATGGGAAGGAGGCAGCTGAACTCACCTGGAATGAGCAGAGGTGGCTCCATGGAGGGCTTCTCCAGCGTGGTCTTGGTTGTGCCAAGATTTTCTTCCCAATTCTTGCTGTTCCCGGTGTATTCCGGAGGCTGGGAATATCCTTGGAGCTGCCTGTGGACTTCAGCTGCCTCCAAACCTGTGGATTGAAGGTCACTGAGGATGAATCCAATGCTTTGGGGTCGGTGGATCAGCTCTAAAGGCTCCATGGACCCCTGGATTTGAGGATTCCATGGGTCCTGGAGCTCATCCTGGGGATGGTGGGAATGGTGTCCCAGAATTTTGTGGGATTGGGATTTCTGTGGGTTCTGCTTTAAAAAATGGGAGTCAGGAAGGGATTTGATCATGTCCTGGAGGAGAGGGTGAAAACAAGAGACTTCCAGGTGTCCCTCAGATCCCTCAGATTCCCCTCAGGAATACCCATCCCCTGCAACCAGGATCCAAAAGCTGTTGGTGATCCAACATTTTCTGCACTGAATCCCAGAAAAAAAACCAAACAACAACCCACATTTATTCCTAAAAACAACCTTTCACTTGCAGTTTCAGGCTGGTTTGGGGCAAGGAGAAAATCCTTTCCTGCATGAATTCCCAGCCTTACCCTTTTCCATGGACATTCTTCCCAACTCATCTCCACAACCTGCAGGCAGAAGAGACAGGGAAGATTTTCCTTGCTGCCTTTTTTTTTTTTTTTTTTAATTTTTTTTTCCCCAACACAGATAATATTTTTCAAGGAAATAATTATTTTTATGGATTATTTCCCACCCCCTTTTCAAGGATCCAAATGCTTCCTAACACCTCCAGTGGGGGTGAACCTAAAAATCTTCCCTATCCATAGGGAAAGCCCGGGGAATGGTGCAGGAAGGATCTGCTGGACCTCAAATAAATGGATTTCTGCAGGGCAAGGAAAGCAAGACCCCAAAAACTTCTGATTTTTGGGATTCTGGGATAAAACCATCCCCAAATTCCGAGGGTTTGTTTTTGGTGGTGCTGGTGGCAGTTATTCCCTGTGGGAGAGGAGAATTCCGTTTCCCAATCCACGAGGAAATGGGGGAAAGATTTGCTGACAAAACCAAATGGGAAGAGAGACGGGGTGGGGTTAAGAGATAAAAAATGAAGAGTTTCAGGAGGTCAGGAATCTGCAGGGGCTGGAATTCCACGCTCCTGGAGAGGGCTCCCAGCTCCTGCTGCTGCTAATGGATGACATTTGGATGCGTGCTGGCATGGAAATGGCTCCAATTCCGCTGCTGGCAGGGTCACCACGGGGCCAACTCACCACAAATCCCTCTCATTTCGCTCCTGAGCACTTCCTTCACCTCTTCCTCCTGTGCCAGAGCGGGGAAAAATTGGGATTTAGGGATGAATTCCAACCCTGGCACCATCTCCCTGCTTGTCCCACCCAGGTGGAGCCTCCTCCTTTGGGGCGTCATGGGGAGTTCAGGATTGGCATCTCATTCCCTCTGGAAATTCCTGGTTTTCCTGCAGCCAGGAGGAATTCCTGGCCATCCTCTGGCCATGAGGAATGGGATCCCAACCCATGTCACCCCTCAAACCTGGGCTGGATTTCCAAGGAGTGTCCCCACCCTCCTTCCAAGGTGGAGCCACCTCGTTTTGGGAGCAACGATTGGAGATTTGGTGTCACGGAGAGCTCCGTTCAAGATTTGTGGCTCATTCCCTTTGGAAATTCCTGGTTTTCCTGCAGCCTGCTCTTCTGGCCACGATGAGGAATGGGACCCCAATCCATGTCACCCCTCAAACCTGGGCTGGCTTTCCAAGGAATGTCCCCACACTCCTGGCATTGTCCCCAAAGCCAAAATCGCCCAGACTTCCCTGAGCTCTGAAAAGCCATGGAGCAACCTGGATCCAAATTATCCTCCAGGATTTCCCCATGGGAATGAGCTGTGGAACCACATCTGATGATTTGGAGCTGCACCTCCTCCTGCTTTCTCTGCCTCTTTCCCAGCCAACGCCGCTCCCCATGGAATGAGACCTCCAATCTCATGGATTTGGAGCTCATCCTTCATCCCTGGGACAGCCAATGGCCACTGATCCCATTGGGAATCTTCCCTGTGGGATGGTGGATGTCCTGCTGGAATTCCTGGGGTCATCACCTCTTATCCTTCTTAGGATTCCAAATTTTGGGGCATTTTCCATGTAGGGAGCTGGAATTTCCAGCAGCCCAAATTTAGGAGATCCTTTCCCACAAAACCCACCCCCCTGCTAAAATCAATCCTGCTTGGAAAATTAATCCACACCCTGGAAAAATGGAATTATTGCCTTGTGTCAGTCAAGTGGCACAAAATCCAGGATGAAGGGGTGTGGAGGGAGCTGCAACAGGAATTTTATCCTGATCCATGTGGCTCAACCCCTCCTTCTTCCTAAAGTTTAGAAACCCAGGGAAGCCGCTTTTCCCTAAAAGCTTTAAAAATGGGGCCCATTTCCCCTTCCTGCTTTTCCTTTGGGTTGGATCAGCCCTGGAGCACCGATCCTGTCGGACAAGCAGGAATTGGGAAAGATGGAGAGGAGGGAAAATCTTCCTGGGGCTTTGGGCTTGGCTTTGTAGAGCCCAGCTCTGCTCCCACCCCGCTCTGTGTGACACCAACAGCCTCATTTTATCCCACATATTCCAAGATTGAATCCATTTCCAAGCATTTCCCTCCTCCCTTCAGCCTCTCAGGGTCAGGTTGGCCGATTTCCACCGTTTTCCCCCACAATGGGAAATAATTTTGGGAGAAAGGACTCATGGAAAGGCCGGGATCTCCCTTGGCTCCTTTCTGCCCGGCGGGACCGTTTTCCCCCTGTTAAAAACACTTTGATCATCGCCAAATCTCCGGAGATTTTCCATGAAATTCCCTGGGAATGAGTGCTCCTTAGGGATGACAGCCGGGAAGGGAGATGGGTGGAAAGCCTCATGTGTTTCCCTATAAAATTCCCTATAAAATTCCCTATAAATTTTCAGGATATCTGCGAGTAGCTCAGTGGGCAGACAGGAACGGCCTCATCCACGTATCCCATCAGATCCCAGATTCCTTGGGAGCTCTGCTCGATCCCAACAATGTGGATTTTAACCCCTTAAGTCAGGTTTATTTTAGAGGTGGATACATGGACAGGGCCTGCACAGAATCTTTGGGAATCAGCTCAAGCAAAATTCCTTTTAAAGATCCCTGTCTCACTTCCAGCATCTTTATTCAGTGACTCCAAGCTCTGATTTTTAAGGAAGATGCCAATTTCCAGAGGTATCTTCCAGGCAAAATTCAGCTTCCATAAGGAATATTAACAGGGAGAAAATTTTCCCTCTTTGGGGGGAAAAAATGCAATATTTGGAAGTTGTTTTAAAGTGGAATTTGTGATAAAGGAGTTGATTAAGGAGATCTGGCGCCACAAAAAAAGAAAATAATTGGGAATTGCTGGATGTGGGTTGAGTTCCTTGCTCATCCTTTC
>WEIU01011029.1:78430-138105 GCA_013389925.1 Aegithalos caudatus | reverse complement strand
CATCTCCCATTCCAGATATTGATGCTGTAGTTTTTTAATTACTTACTCAATTAAAACATTATTTGAAACTGGAGCTGCAATTCCAGTCCTGAAAAGATGGAAAAACCAGGAGATGCTGAGCTTTGTCAACAAGGGATAAAAACACCCTGACAAATTCCCCGCTCAGAACCGCTGGAAACTGGATTTGTGGATTAAGGATAACTTAAAAATATTAAAGGACAAGGAGCACAAGAAGGATGATCCCAATTAAAGCTGGGAGGATCATTTTTCTCAATCCATGCTCACTCCCAGTGCCAGGAAAAATCACATTATCCACCAGCAGCACATGGAGCTAAAGCAGTGCCACTCCTGATCCTGAAATCCCTCGGGACATTGGGATTTGCAGGGTGGGATTGAGATCCCAAACTCTTTGGAATTCTCTGCTGGGCGTTAATTATGCGTTAATTGCTCTGGACTGATTATTGGTTCATTCCTGCTCTGCCTCCAGGATGTGCTGATCCAAAGGTTGATGTTTTCCCAAAGGAATCTTCCCCCCAGCTGGAGACACCTCCAGGAAGAAATTTGGGCAGCACTGCCCATCTCCAACGCCTGGAATTTGGGATTCCAGAGTCTCTGCTCCTGCTGTAAAATTGGGAGAGCTGAGAAATGAAATCTGGGAGATCCGAGGCTCATCCAACCCCCAGTTTGGAATTTTGGGAAGGGCTGAGGAACCCCACTGGATCATTCCCATACTGACCACTTCTCCTTTTGGCCCATCCACGCCCGGGGGCCCTTGGAGGCAGAGCTGGGATCTCCCTCTTTTCCCTGGAGGACCCTGGAGAGGGAAAAGTTGAGTTCAGTCAGCACTTCCAGAGATATCCCACATTTCTTTGGGATTTTCCCCCTAAAACCCAACCTGGGCATCAGTAGAAGACACTCAGAGCCCCTCAGGTGCTCTCCAGGTGGGATGGGATCAGTGCTCTGGAATTCCTTCCCTCTGTCCCAACCCCACAAGCCATTCCCGGAGTTTCTCCTTTAATTCCAGGGGAAGCCAAGGAGCAGTGTGGGTGGGACAAGTGGCACCTCACAGCCTCTCTTTAATCAGTGTCCATAAAAAAAAAAAAAAGCCATTTATTATCCCAGACAGGCTTTTCTGGGCTCAATAATAACATCAAAAATTCCAGCCTTTTTAAATATCCATGAGGGAATCTTGTACTTTCGGCTCTCTCCTCCCTCCTGTGATTCCTTTGATTTATTTTTCATGGCAAGGCACAGCCTGGGGAGCAAGAGGAGGAAGAATAATTTTGTTTCCACGGGCTGGAGTGGGATTTAATCCATATTTTATTGTTCTGGAAGGACCTTTTCCCACCTTCTTCCTATAACCACCCTTCAAAATTCCTTTTAAAGATCCCTGTCTCACTTCCAGCATCTTTATTCAGTGACTCCAAGCTCTGATTTTTAAGGAAGATGCTGATTTCCAGAGGTATCTTCCAGGTAAAATTCAGCTTCCATAAGGAAAATTAACAGGGAGAAAAATTTCCCTCTTTGGGGGGGAAAAAAAGCAATATTTGGAAGTTGTTTTAAAGTGGAATTTGTGATAAAGGAGTTGATTAAGGAGATCTGGTGCCAGAAAAAAAGAAAATAATTGGGAATTGCTGGATGTGGGTTGAGTTCCTTGCTCATCCTTTCTGCTCTGCATCCCTCTGTTCTTGCCTGAAATCCCTTATTAATTTTTTTTTTTTTTGGGAATTCCATGGGATCACATATTTTTTTGTTTTTCTGAGGAGCAGCCTCGTGTTCTGATCAACATCTCCCATTCCAGATATTGATGTTGTAGTTTTTTAATTACTTACTTAATTAAAACATTATTTTTCATGTGGGGATTATCCCAAATCCCATCAATATTTGATCCTGATGGAACGGATGTGGTGTAAAATTGTCAATGGATGTCATCTTGGAGGAAAAAAGTAGGGAAATTCTGCTGGAATGAGGTGGAATAGAGATTTTTTTAGTGACCCATGCGTGTCAGAATTCCTGCAAAGATTTGTAGGATAAGGAGATCCAGGAGAGTGGATCTGATGAGATCCAAACTCATTCAGATTTTCCCAGAAAATCTGGAATTGTCCCAACTTCCATCCTCCAAAATCCAAATTATTGCCTTCACTGTCAGGAATCAGGCAGGGCTTATGGATAAAATTTGGTTTTTTGGGTTGTTTTATTCCAACTTTTCTTTTATTCTTGGATCTTCCAGGTAATTTTTGTCTCCTTTAATCCAAGCCTGAAACTCTCCCAGCAAAACCACGGAGGGATTTTTCATTTCCAGCCTTTTTTTTTTTTTTTCCACTTTGGAAAGTTCTTTATTTCTCAAAACTGTCTCAAGAAAACTTCCAGGGCAGGGTGATCCTGCTCATTGATGGAATTAACATCTCATTTCCCAGGATTTTTCCCCCCTTACGTTTCTAAAGGTGCCCAGCGTGGCTGGAATGCAAAAATATTCATTAAAAACGGGAGCCGAGAGCCTCCGGCTCCTTCCCAAGCCTTGGCATCCTGATCCTGGGATAATTAACGGCTTCTTGTCCTGATCACTTTGGAATTATCTCTCCATGGAGAGGTCAAAGCTTGCCCTGAAGAGCTGGGAAAGGAGGGGAGGGAAGGGGATGGAAAATCTCCAGAGGGGGATGAAGAGGGAGGTGAAACACGGGGATGGGGATCCTGCAGAAAGAGGGAATGTGGGAGAGCTCGGGATGCAGCTGGGGAGGGGTGGGATATGGGGACATGGGGACACTTCAGGGGTCACACGAGGGTGTCCAGGTGTGGATCCCTGTGGGATTCAGGACTTTTTGGGGTTTCTGTGGGATTCAGGACTTGTGGGATTCAGAATCTGTAGGATTTGGGACCTGTGGGATTCAGGGCTTGTGGGATTCAGGGCTTGTGGGATTTGGGAACCTTCTGGGATTTAGGGCCTGTGGGATTTAGAACCTGTGGGATTCAGGACCTTCTGGGATTCAGAATATGTGGGATTCCAGAGCTGCTGGAATTCCTGTGGGATTCAGGATCTATGGGATTCCAGACCTGCTGGGATTCCTGTGGGATTTGGGATCTGTGGGATTCAGGGCCTGTGGGATTCAGGACCTGTGGGATTTGGGATCTGTGGGTTTCAGGATCTCTGGGATTCGGGATCTGTGGGATTCAGGATCTGTGGGATTCCAGACCTGTGGGATTCAGGATTCCTGTGGGATTCCAGACCTGCTGGGATTCGGGATCTGAGGGATTCAGGATCTGTGGGATTCCAGTCCTGCTGGGATTCAGGATCTGTGGGATTTGGGATCTGTGGGATTCCAGACCTGTGGGATTCGGGATTCCTGTGGGATTCCAGACCTGCTGGGATTCGGGATCTGCAGGATTCAGGATCTGTGGGATTCAGGATCTGTGGGATTCCAGACCTGTGGGATTCAGGATTCCTGTGGGATTCCAGACCTGCTGGGATTCGGGATCTGAGGGATTCAGGATCTGTGGGATTCCAGCCCTGCTGGGATTCAGGATCTGTGGGATTTGGGATCTGTGGGATTCCAGACCTGCTGGGATTCCTGTGGGATTTGGGATCTGTGGGATTCAGGGCCTGTGGGATTTGGAACCTTCTGGGATTCAGGGCCTGCTGTGATTCCTGTGGGATTGAGGACCTGTGGGATTCAGAGCCTGCTGGGATTCAGGACCTGTGGTATTTGGGATCTGTGGGATTCAGGACCTGTGGAATCAGGATCTGCTGGGATTTGGGACCTGCTGGGATTCAGGACCTGCGGGATTCAGGATCTGTGGGATTCCAGACCTGCTGGGATTCAGGATTTGTGGGATTCCAGACCTGTGGGATTCGGGATTCCTGTGGGATTCGGGATTCGTGNGATTCCAGACCTGTGGGATTCGGGATCTGTGGGATTTGGGATTCCTGTGGGATTCAGGACCTCCTGGGATTTGGGATTCCTGTGGCATTCCAGACCTGCTGCTCACCTGCGGGCCAGGCTCTCCCGGTGGCCCTCGAGGTCCAGCGGCTCCGGCCCCTCCAGGCTTCCCAGGCCATCCCGGTTGTCCTTTGAATCCTCCCAGTCCAGGAACTCCCTTGGCTCCCTGGAAATCACAGGGGGTTGAGGGATGGGGCAGCCAAACATCATCCAAACACTTCCATGGCATTGGGAATATGGGAACACCTTCCACATTCCTTTGGGGTGGGAGCTTTGCTCTCCAACTTTTTCCTTGTCCACAAGGTGCTTGGTGAGGTGGATTTTCCATCCAACTATTCTCAAAAATTCCTAAATTCCCAGCTCTCCCAGCTCACCAAAACAGAATCCTTTCATTTGTAACCCTGGGAAAAAGAAGGAAAAAGGAAGATCCCAAACCCAAACCTATAAATTTCCCACTCATCTTCACTATTGAGCTTTCTCCCAGAGCTGCTGGAACTGAAAATATTCCCATGAAACCCAGCAGAAGGAAAAATCCAACACCCAGCAGTGGTGGAAAACAAATCTGTGGGAGAGGAGAAGACCAGGAGAGGAAGGGAATGAGAGTTCCTTGGGAATTCTCTCCTGGTCTCCAACCAGAGACTTCAGTTCGACCATCAGGGAAGGAGGAACAGAATCCTTATCAGTAAAATCCTTTAAAATCCCAAATCTGCTGGAAACTGGAATGCAGGAAGGGCTTGAGGGGCTGGAAAATGCCAAGAGATTTGAGACTGTGCTTGTTTTGTTTTTGTTATTTTTTTTCCTTAAAAATTTACTGTTTTAACAGAAATCCTGATTTTTTTATCCTATGGAAAACTACAAATTTAGGTGTGGGTTTGTTTTAAGGAATAAAGCAGGAAATTAAGGAATACCCAGAAGATTGATGGGGAGTGATCCAGATGGGAATTCCTCAGGGAGATGAGAACAGAACTCGGGATCAGCTTGGAGCCCTTTCCCATTTCCCATGCCAAGGTGGCCACAGCCTGATCCACTTTTCCTACCCTAGAGCATCCCAGGGGCTTGCCTTGGGAATGGTGGTGGAATAACTCTGCCAGTGAATCCCAACCCCTCTGGATGGCTTTTCCTCACACTCAACTGGTTCCTCCTGGGATTTTATCCATGGACAGAGGTGAATTTAACAAGACCTCTCCCTCCTGCCCTTTTCCAACTGCATTCCCAACCCTAACATGCCAGCCAGTTGGCATTTCCCCTCTGGAAAGGGCACCAATGATGTGGAAAACGTTCAATTTTGTTAACTCCACTTGAGGGATGTGGGATTTTTTTCCTTGGTCAGTACCAACCTTTTCTCCTTTCTCCCCAGGAATTCCCGAGGTGCCGTCGATCCCTGAGGCTCCTGGTTCGCCCTGGAAGGAGCCAAGGTAAAATCATGGCTAACGTGGGCTTGGAAAGGCTGGGATTTGGGGAATAAATTTGGGTTTTCCTTGGATTAGTTATTTACTGAGTGTCACCTCAATCTGGGCACTGGTGGTATTCCAGGAGAGGGGAAATTCCCATTAAAATGGAAAAGAGCCTGTGGAGTATCAGGATTGGGATGGATGGACTCAGCTGAGGAGGTGAGTAAAGATCCCAATATCCAAGAATCTTCACCCAATCCATGCTGATTTATGGGAACAGATCCAGGAAAACCCAATTTATGCCCTTTGGCAAAAATGACCATTTTCCAAAGGTGGATTTGGGAAAGCTTCTGGGAAAACTCTCATGGGATGATCTTTAATGTCCCTTCCCAAACCATTCCATGATTCTGTGACGATTCAGATCCTCACCTTTGGTCCACGTTGTCCATTTGAGCCTGGAATTCCAGGTTTTCCAGGACTGCCAATTTCCCCCTGTGAATGTAAAAGCAGTGGAGGGGCTGTGAGGACAAAGAACCCCCCCCCAAAAAACATTGGGAAAACTCTGGAAAAGCAAGGAAAGGGATAATCCTTGATGACACTCGGAGATAAAGTCTCACGTCAGCCGAGAAATTTCAGATCACTAAAATTTAACTAATAACGAAATGAGACAAATTAAATAATTAACACTAACTCATAACCAAGATAATTGGAAATCCTTAAAACTGGAGATTATCCCAACTCCAAGCTCACCTAGAGGGAAGTAGGTGGGAAATTCCCAAGGTAAAAACTCAGGAACTGGAGCGGGGGCTGACAAACCCGAATATTAATAACAGCAAAAATAAAAATAATATTAATTAAAATTATTACAACCACAATAACGACAATGACAACATTGGCCCTGTCATCCACAGCTCCCATTTCTCTTATCCAGCTTTCCCAACGCTCCATAAAAAGCCCATTAAGGATCATTAGAGTTGTTTACTGATAAGGGACTCACGGTGCTGATAAGAGCCCGGCACGAATTTAGAACTGAGCCCAAGCCGTTGCTAAGGCACGGATCAGGAGGGATTTGGGATAGGTTTGGTTCAGTTTTTAACCCTAGATTATCCCAAAGTTCCCTACAAATCCTAAAGCTTCCCAATCCATGATTCCCTGCTCTTCATGGGCCTTCCAAAAAGGAATTTCCCACAGGAACGGGGTGAATTCCTCAGGATTTCATGCCATGGATCAGGAGGGATTTGGATGGGTTTGGTTCAGTTTTTAACCCTAGATTATCCCAAAGTTCCCTACAAATCCTAAAGCTTCCCAATCCATGATTCCCTGCTCTTCATGGGCCTTCCAAAAAGGAATTACCCACAGGAATGGGGTGAATTCCTCAGGATTCCATGCCATGCATCAGGAGGGATTTGGATGGGTTTGGTTCAGTTTTTAACCCAAGATTATCCCTAAATTCCCTGCAAATCTTCCCAATCCATGATCCCCTGCTCTTCATGGGCCTTCTGAGAGGGAATTTCCCTGCAGGAATGGGCTGGATTCCTCAGGATTCCATGCACAAAGCTTTCCTGGGAATGAGTGGGAAGCAGTTCTGGGAATGGGGCAGCTGCAGGGTGGAAAGCTGGGCTTGGCTCACCTTGGCACCTTTGGCTCCGGGAGCGCCCATCCGTCCTGGAAACCCTCGTAAACCCTAGGAATGAAGGAGAATCCACAGGGAATGAGGGCAGAGGAGGAATTCTGAGGGTGCTGGAAGCTCCTTCCCCATCTCTGCTTGTCCCAACGTTTATTTCCCAGGATCATGGAGTGGTTGAGGTCGGGAGGAGCTCTGGAGAACGTTTCTCCAACTGCCAATCCAAGCAGTGCCATCCAAAGCTGTTCCACCACGTTCCCAGGGATTTGGGGCATCTCCAAGGATGGATTGGGATCTCCAATTCTCAGGATCTCATCCATGTCCTACCTTGGTCCCTTTCTGCCCGGTGTCACCGGTGGTCCCAGGGTCACCTTTCCCTCCCTACGTGGAATAAAAAGGACAAAGGAGATGAATTTTCAGGAATTTTTGGCCAAAATCCCACCCAGGTGCAGGAATTGTTTTGGGAGCCTCCCTGTCATGAGGGAGCTGATCCCAGGAAAGTGAGATCCAGGAGGGATTTAGTGAGAGATTCCTTGGTTTTCTGCTCTCCATCGGGCAGAAGGGGACTTAGGATGTGAGGGGAATTAAAATTTGGGCTTTGGTAAGAAACAGAGGAAAACTCAGGCTGGGAAACGTGGGATAAGTAAGGAATTTTGGGATATGGACACACTGGGAACTGGAGGAGGACAAGTCCTGAAAACCAGACTTTTCCAGGATTTGGGAAAGACGATGAGGAAGGCCCTGAGCCCCTTAGGGGGTGGGAAGGGAAAGGAATGTGGGATCCAGGAGAGCACAGACAGGAATGTGGGATCCAGGAATGAGCACAGACAGGAATGTGGGATGCAGGAGAGCACAGACAGGAATGTGGGATCCAGGAGAGCACAGACAGGAATGTGGGATCCAAGAAGGAGCACAGACAGGAATGTGGGATGCAGGAGAGCACAGACAGGAATGTGGGATCCAGGAAGGAGCACAGACAGGAATGTGGGATGCAGGAGAGCACAGACATGAATGTGGGATCCAGGAAGGCACAAATGGGAATGTGAGATCCAGGAAGGAGCACAGACAGGAATGTGGGATCCAGGAGAGCACAGACAGGAATGTGGGATCCAGGAAGGAGCACAGACAGGAATGTGGGATGCAGGAGAGCACAGACATGAATGTGGGATCCAGGAAGGCACAAATGGGAATGTGAGATCCAGGAAGGAGCACAGACAGGAATGTGGGATCCAGGAGAGCACAGACAGGAATGTGGGATCCAGGTAGGCACAAATGGGAATATGGGAGGCAGGCAGGAGCAGACAGGAATGTGGGATCCAGGTAGGCACAAATGGGAATATGGGAGGCAGGCAGGAGCAGACAGGAATGTGGGATCCAGGTAGGCACAAATGGGAATATGGGAGGCAGGCAGGAGCAGACAGGAATGTGGGATCCAGGTAGGCACAAATGGGAATATGGGAGGCAGGCAGGAGCAGACAGGAATGTGGGATCCAGGTAGGCACAAATGGGAATATGGGAGGCAGGCAGGAGCAGACAGGAATGTGGGATCCAGGTAGGCACAAATGGGAATATGGGAGGCAGGCAGGAGCAGACAGGAATGTGGGATCCAGGTAGGCACAAATGGGAATATGGGAGGCAGGCAGGAGCAGACAGGAATGTGGGATCCAGGTAGGCACAAATGGGAATATGGGAGGCAGGCAGGAGCAGACAGGAATGTGGGATCCAGGTAGGCACAAATGGGAATATGGGAGGCAGGCAGGAGCAGACAGGAATGTGGGATCCAGGTAGGCACAAATGGGAATATGGGAGGCAGGCAGGAGCAGACAGGAATGTGGGATCCAGGTAGGCACAAATGGGAATATGGGAGGCAGGCAGGAGCAGACAGGAATGTGGGATCCAGGTAGGCACAAATGGGAATATGGGAGGCAGGCAGGAGCAGACAGGAATGTGGGATCCAGGTAGGCACAAATGGGAATATGGGATGCAGGCAGGAGCAGACAGGAATGTGGGATGCAGGCAGGAGCAGACCCTTTCCCAAACAATCCCTGTCCTCTCCCGCCACTCACCGGCTTCCCCTTCTGTCCCTGAAGGCCTCTGTCACCTTTGGCTCCCTTGATCCCGTTCTTCCCATCCAATCCTGCTGCACCCTGCCAGAAAGTTGGGAAAAAATTCATTCTAGAGCCTGTTTTTTTCAGGGAAGAGGGACAAGGACATTCCAGGTTGGAAACCCAGCTGTAGGATCCCTTAATCCGAGGTCAGGAGAGCCCCCAGGAACAGCCCCAAGACCTAAAGTTGGGATTTAGCTCCCATCCCTCACCCCAATTCCATGGGATTGTGAATCCCTGGCAAATGAAACCTGGGAAGGGATTAATTTGTAATTCCAGCTCAGGAAATTGTGGCAGCAAAAGGCCGAGGAGGTTTGGATGGGGTTGGGAAAGGGAAAAGGGATCTAAGGAATGTGTGACCCAGTGTTTTTATCCAATTTTTTGGAATTTTCTGGAGCCACATCCAGAACTGGGGCCTCTTTTCATGGAGTCTCCCATTGTTGTGGTAACAAATAAAGCTGATGTAAAATCCTCATTTATTTTTTATTTTTAAATTTTCATTTTTTTTTCCCCAAGGTTGCCACGGTCTCCTCATCCATCCTGGCCAATCTTGATGGCATTTCCCAGCACCTGGATGTGAAGGAAAAATTGGATTTATCCCCACTTGAGCCCCTCAGCTCTCTCAGGGGAGAAGGAATTGGCTGCTTGGAGCAAATTGGGAGCTGAGCACATGGAATTCTCTGCTTGGAATTCGTTTGCTGTGGTTGTTGGGATTAAACAAATTCATTAAAAAATAAAATACAGATTTAAAAAAAAATCAGATTTTTGTGCCAGGGACTCCCTGGATCAGGGAAAATCCATATTCCTCCATATTCCAGGCACAAATATCTCTTTATTGGTAACTATTTATTGACACAATCAATAGAAAATTCCATCTGGGGGTGTAAATAAACCATAAAACCCCGGGAAAATGGGAATATTTCTGTTTGCTGGGACAGATTGGAGGGTAATGAACCGTTTGTGTGATGGTTAAATCCCACAAATCCGGGATACCTTCAAGTGCCTGGAGTTTGGAAGGAGCTGGGATCAGACCAGGGATGGGTCAAAAATCTTCTTTTTGTGCACTAAAAAACCCCTGACATTAATTAGAGTTCTCCTAATTAGCTTTAATATTTCCTTTCATTATCCCAAATATCTCCAGTGCTGGGTTTTCCTGTCCATGTCCAACTCATCCTCCTGCTTTCCATGAGATCCTTCTCATCCTTAGAGAATCCCAGGTGGTTTTAGGAGGAGTTAAACTCATGGATGTGCTGAAGGAAAGCTGGGTCTAAGCCTGGCCTGCTTAATCCAGGGAACATAAATAAGATTTAGACCCGGGTTTTATTTCTCCATAAGTGGTTTCCTGATTATCCAGGGCTGGAGAGGTTTTGGAATATGGATTGGAAGGTTTAAAATCGGGATTGGACGTGGCCTGAAGGGGATGAAGGTTATGGAGTGATGCTTTCCCGGGACAGGGAAAAGATGGGATAGGAGGAATTAAAAGAGGGGGAAAAAGAAAGGGAAAAACAAAAAAAAAAAAAAGGAAAATGCAAAGAAGCCCGATGGAAATCTGTTCCCTCGGATTTCCATCCCAGTGTCGTGCCAGAGAAACCAAGGCTGGACAATAAACGGGAGCAAATTAAAATTTAAATGGCAATTTAAAGGCAATTAGTGCGGGAATACTGGAAACGGCTCCGGCTCTTTGGGTTTGGGATTCAAACCTTGCTGGAATTTCACTGCCAGCGCCCCGGGCTCCAGGCAGGGAGGCTGAGTCACCAACCCTGTGACGCAGAGAATCCTTGGATCCTCCGCTTCCAGGCAAAAAATTCCCGCAGAGCTCCAGGGGCTGGAGCCAGGGAGAAGCTGGGAATGAGCAGGGACACCCTGGGAAAAGGCTGGAATCCATCGGGATGCTCCCCTCCATGAAAAGCTGGAGCCGTTTGAAGCCACACATCAAAAGGAGGATGAATTCCCAAATTCCTCCTGGAAGCTTTTCCACCTCCTGGGCTCCTGCTCCTCAATATTTGATGGGATGATGCAAATGGAATCTCCACCTCGGAGCTCCTGCCGTGTTTTTTATCCCTTCCCTGCTGGGTTTTTGGTGGGATGGGTCTGGTCAGGGTTGTTTCCTGCAGTTTTTGAGCTCCTTTTTTTCCCAAAAAAAATTTGGTGTTTGGGGTGGGAATTGCCTGATTTAATGGAAAATTCCCTTTGGCGGGGGGGTTTGGAATGAGAGGTTCTGGAAGGGAATGAGCCAACCCTCAGAATTTCAGGATTCTGTGTGATCCCAGTTTTCCTGGGAAACTTAAAATCCATCATAAACTCAAATTCCTGCTTATAAACCATTCCCATATCCCTGCTGAACTCCGAGTCTGGCGCTCTCCAGACTCCAAGGATTCAGAATCCATGGATTCCCTAAAACAGGGAGCAAGAAATGGGTGAAAAGAGTACCAAAAATCAGAGTTTTTGGGAGAATAACAGGTTAATCCGCTGTTATTTTAATATTTTAATGCACAATCTCAGGGAATAAAGGAGCTGGAAGCTTGAATCCACGATCCAAATGATGAGTTAATGGGAATAACAGGCAGCAATTGGAACATAAAAGAGGGAAGAGAGGCGGGAGCAGCAAAATAAAAAAAAGGGAGCAGAGCTTTTAGAAAAGAGGAGAAAGGAGGGGGAGGCGCCTGGAATATCAAAACTGAACCCGTTTGTGAAGTCAGGCAGATCCATTGAAAATTTTTCCAAGGAATAAATTGCAGGGAGAAGACACAAATGCTGTCAGCTTGGCTGGGAACTTCCATGGATCAGAAAATGGGGAGAGCAAATGGATGAGGGCACTGAAATCGCTGCCAGGGAATTCAGCAGGGGCAGCAATTGTTGGCAATTTGTGGGAATAAAAGAGGGAAATGAAGGAAAATGAGGAGCATGAGGATTTACCTGAAAGGTTTGGTGTTGGATACAGGCAGGATTGTCCTCGGGAAAAGGGGAAAAAAAGGATTTGGGGAATGAGGGACAGCTTGGGAATAACTCCAGGAAGGAATAATCAAAGTGGGAGCACTTAGGAGATAAAGTGGGACTTTAATTCCCATCAGGATCTTCCCTCAGGTGCCTGAATGGATGGGAATGATGGGTGAGGATTCCCTAAATCTTCCAATAAAAGCAGTGGGAAGTGAAGCTGGCAGAGGTGGGGATGAATTCCAGAATTTATCAGGGATCTTCCAGCAGCATCCCAGCTCGGATCTGGCTTTTTGCAATTTTGGGAATGTGGTGAAGGATCCAATCCCAGCTTTGCCCTGCACCAGAAGAATCCCAGGATATTTCCAAAAGGAAGATTTGCTCAGATGGTGGATTGCAGGACACCACTTTTTGGGAATTATTATCCCTAAAATCCAGGGAAAGACAGGATGCTGGGATCCCTTTGCACTCAGCAAACTTTGCTCTATTCCTGGATGGATTCACCCTGTGGATTCAGGTGTTCCCTACAAAACAATTCCATAAAAATCCTCAATCCAACCCCTACCAGTGCTGGTCCCAGGTCTTGCAGCACATTCCTGCCTCGAGGCTTTGGCAAAGTGCTCAGAAAGTTGTTTATAATTAATAATAATTAATAATAATTAATAAAATAATTGATTGGATAGGGCCTTTTCCTCAGGGAGCAATTCCCACTCTGGATTTTAGGCCTGGCTGTGACCAGGAATCAATGGGGAATCATTTCTTTGGACAACCTTGGAAATTTGGAGTTTGGGCCTTTAAGAGCTGGACTTGATGGTCCTGGTGGGTCCTTCCCAACTCCAAATATTCCATGATTCCGTGATTCTGAGAATCTTTGGAGCTTGGAGACTTTTCCACCTGGGGAGAATACGCCACAGGCATTAAAAACATTAAATAAATGTATTTTTCTTGTGTTCCTTAATGCAAAATCATGGAATCATGGAATGGTTTGGGTGGGAAGGGACCTCAAAGCCCATCCAGTTCCAATCCCAAGGGCAGGGACACCTCCCGCTATCCCAGGGTGCTCCNCAGCAAACTTTGCTCCATTCCTGGATGGATTCACCCTGTGTATTCAGGTGTTCCCTACAAAACAATTCCATAAAAATCCTCAATCCAACCCCTACCAGTGCTGGTCCCAGGTCTTGCAGCACATTCCTGCCTCGAGGCTTTGGCAAAGTGCTCAGAAAGTTGTTTATAATTAATAATAATTAATAATAAATAATAATAATTAATAAAATAATTAATTGGATAGGGCCTTTTCCTCAGGGAGCAATTCCCACTCTGGATTTTAGGCCTGGCTGTGACCAGGAATCAATGGGGAATCATTTCTTTGGACAACCTTGGAAATTTGGAGTTTGGGCCTTTAAGAGCTGGACTTGATGGTCCTGGTGGGTCCTTCCCAACTCCAAATATTCCATGATTCCGTGATTCTGAGAATCTTTGGAGCTTGGAGACTTTTCCACCTGGGGAGAATACGCCACAGGCATTAAAAACATTAAATAAATGTATTTTTCTTGTGTTCCTTAATGCAAAATCATGGAATCATGGAATGGTTTGGGTGGGAAGGGACCTCAAAGCCCATCCAGTTACAATCCCAAGGGCAGGGACACCTCCCGCTATCCCAGGGTGCTCCAAGCCCTGTCCAACCTGGCCTTGGACACTTCCAGGGATGCACCATCCATCATTTTTCTGGGAATTCTGTGCCAGGGCCTCCCCATCCTCACAGAGGGGAATTTCTTCCAGCAGCCATAACCCCAAACCTCTGTCTGATCCAGGCTGATCCTGGCTGTGATCCACGCTGGTTTTCCAGCAAAAACCTCTTGGAACATGGATTTGGGGAACAGCTCCGAGTTCCCACAGCCTCTTCCCACCCCTTCCCACATTCCTGGATGTGGGAGAGAGCCAGGACCCTTCTCCACACCCAGGATCTGGAAAGACAGGGAAAAGTTTTCCGACTCACGGCAGATCCCGGCAAGCTCGGTTCTCCTGGCTCCCCCTGCAAGGAAAGCAGGGATGAGTTACCCTGGGGAAGAGCTGAGGTCCCTCTGGAAACAGGGAATGCTGTAGGAATTCTGGAAAAGGGCTGAGGAGAGATTTTGAGGAGCTCCCTACAGCAGCAGCTGGAAGGGCAGTGGGATATCCCAAATATCCCAGCTGGAAAACAACGGATTCCACCAGCTCTAAATGGAGCTTGGAGAACATCTACCACCTTCCTCTTGGAATATTGACATTCCAGCAACTCCTTACTGACCATCCCAGCCTGGAAAAGCTCCCAGAGTACTCTGCTCCTTTTAAATCTTTAGGATTTTCCTGGAAAAGTGCAGCTGCTCCTGCTTTTCCAGTGCCTCAATCATTCCAATCAGCAATTTTGGGGAGGGAACGAGGGATTACATTCCATGGGAAAACTGGGATGGGATTTTCCACCTCAGTCCTGGCAGGAGGTGCCTCAAGTTTGGAGCTCACCTTCTGTCCCACGGGTCCTCTGCTCCCGAAAAGTCCCATCATTCCCTTGGATCCAGCTTCTCCTTTGATTCCCTAAAATGTTAAAATCCCTGTTAAATACATTTTGAGCACCTACCCTCTGGAGCTTATCCATGGAAAAACCCATGGAGATAACAAAGATAATCAAAAACACCATTTCCATATCAAAATTCCATCCCAGGGGTCGGGAAGAAAGCCACCAGTGCCAGGACTTGGCAGGAGCCTCTTGGAATTCCTGTGGAAAAGATTCCATGGGGATTGAAGGAAAACAGGCAGGAAGGGGGTTTGGATCCTTGGGATGAGATCTATCTGTGCCAAAAATCCAGGAGAAAACCCTGCTGGGCTCACTGGGGATGGAGATTCCACTCTCCAAAGTCATCCAGATATTTATCCAAGAGGAGATGTTTGTGTGTTACTTTATGGAATATTTTATGGATTATTTTTTTTACACGGGTTATTTTTTCTGGAATATTTTAAAATGGAATATTTTTAATGGACTATTTTTTATGGATTAATTTTTTGTGGAGTATTTTTCATCAGTGTCCAATCAGACAAATAAAATACATGGAATTTTATCCGACTTTAAAACACAGGAAACACCCCCCCATGGGAGAAACTCCAAGAGTTTCCTTCACTTTGGGGACCTGAGCAGCGGGATCAGGAAAGGGCAGGATCTGCCTCTTCCCAAGGGACGTGCCCACCTTGGATCAGGCAATTCCCACCTGGACTACAGCGGGATCCAGCTTCCCATGGGAAATAACAGGAGCTGGATGTGTCACTGCTGCTGCAGGAACTTCAATTTATCCAGTCCTGGGTCAGGCTGGTGAAGCCGAAGCCAATTCCGTGAGATGGAAATTGGGATGAGTAGGACACGGAGATGGGAGCAGTGACTCAGCCGGGAGTGGGAGAATTCCGTGATTCCTCCCAGGAAAACGGGGCAGGGTTGGGACCTGGGATGAGCTCCTGGGGGAGCAGAGGGAGAGGGAGGAGCTCTGCCACCACCCAGGGGACACAGCAGGGACACGGGAGCCATCCAAGCCTTCCCGAGAGCATTCCAGAGGCTGCGGGAGCGGGGACTGCTCCTGGAGGGAGAGGGGGGATGTGGGGAGGGAATGGTTGCTGTTCCCAGTGGGACACCTGAAAATTGGGATGTGTTTGGTGTCCCCAAGGCCCTGCCCTCTCCTCTCCCTGAGCTGGGTGTGGCTGTGTTTTCCAGCAGGGACTGGAGAATCCCGGGATTGTTTGGGATGGGAGTGACTTTAAAGATCGCCCAGTTCCAATCCCAGCCATGGGACAACTTCCACCATCCCAGGGTGCTCCAAGCCTCGTCCAACCTGGCCTTGGACATTTCCAGGTATCCAGGGGCATCCATAATTTTTCTGGGAATTCCATTCACCACCCTCAGTCCCCTTCCTCACAGGCTTTGGGAAGTTCCCACCTTTTCTCCTACGGGTCCGTCCTCTCCCTTCTCGCCTTTGTCTCCGTCAAAACCTGGAGGTCCCTGCTCACCCTGAAAGGAAAACCAGGAATTGGTGGATTTGGATTCTTCCACCTCTCCTGGAAGGATCCAGCTGATTCCTAGTGCTGATCCCAGGCAGGGAAGGGACAGCTTGGAAAATCAAACTTACGGGATCTCCTTTGGTGCCTTTGTATCCCTGGGGTCCAAAAATAGACATGGACTCGCCCTGGAGAAAGGAGAGACAGGGAAAGGGATCCACTGGGAGCTCATGGATCCCACTGGGAATGCGATAATTAACAACAACATTCATTCAACATTCGTTAGGGTTAATCACCCTTAATTAAAAGCTGGATGCCTGGAAAACTCCAAATCCTGAGGTTTCCCAGTGAGCTCCTGTCCCTAAAAATGTTGGAGCCCACTGGTGTTATCCCAGTGCAGTTCTCCTGGATGGAAATGGACAACAGGATCGCTCCCTAATCCCAGGCTGCCAGTGCTGGGACAAATTCCATGAGTGACAGGCGGCTTTGTCCCTCAGGGGCTCGGATTTCCAGCTCTTCCCAGCTGTGGGAAGGGCAGGATAGGGAATGGAGCTGTCCATGGTGCTCTGGTTTATGGATTCAGTCGGAGCTGAGGAATGGGAATGGCACTGAGGTCACCCCTCAGAGGGAGGTTCTGGGGGGGGTGACATTCCCAAAGTGTCACCCCTGGGAGCCACAGGGACACAGGAATGCCGTGGATGCATCCGTGCCAAGCTCCTCAGAGAGTGCAATCCAGGCTATTCCAAGGAATGTCTGCTCTGGAGAAGGGATGGTTGTGTCTCCAAAGGGATGAGGCACCTTCTGGTGGGCAGCTGTGTTCCCTTTGGAGAAAATTCCCTTCCCTCACCTCCCTTCAGTGCAAATATTCCTGATTCTGCCTTGCTGGGGTTTTACCGACTCCACATCTGTCATTATTCCCAAAAATCTGGCTTTTTTTGGATCCTGACCAAATTCTGGTTTCAGACACATTCCTGCTTCCCAGCTCTCTAACAGAGGCAGGATGGGGCTCAGCAAATTTTGGGAATAACTGTGGGAAATTAAAAATCCCGCAGTTTAATCCAACCCTGGGATTCATGGAATTACCCCCACACTGATCCAGGGAGAACAAGATGGAAAATTAACCTGCAAATCAGCTTGGGAACAAACCCAAGCCAATTTTTCCCCTCCTGGGAAAAAAATTTTATCTCTGAATCCTCCTTATCTTTTAGTAAGGCATCCTTTGGAAAACACATCCCACATTCCCTGGGCTTTGGGAAGAGTTTCCAGGCCTCCCCACGAAGCAAATTAAGGATTGATTTGTCTCCAGGGCGAGTTCCTTTCCAGAGGAGCTTCCTCAGAGACAAATGGGCCTTAATCACTGGATATTGCGTGACTCCAGGGCGGCATCATCACGGAGCTTTTCCAAACCTCATTTTCCAGCCAGCCATTCCAGCCAGGAAGGAACTTAACAAAAACCCTGGTCACGAGTTCAGCGTTTTCTGAGCATTTTCCAGGAGCACTTGAGGAGTTATTTTCCCATTACCTGTCAGGAGCTGTTGGAAATTGAGGTTGGCTTTTTGGGGTCAGCTGCTCATTCCTAAAATCAGGGGGAATTTTCTTCCTCCCTTAATTCAGGATTTTTGTGCCCCAGCAAATCGTTCCCAAAATTACTTTTTTTTTTTTTTTTTAAAAATTTTTTTTTTTCTTTTGGTGCTTTGTAGGATCCCATCGAATCCAAACTCAGCTCCAAGAGATGTTCCCAGTGCAAGGATGGAATGAAAAAATTTGGTTTAAACTGGTGGAGACGCCCCAAAAAAGAGGGGGAGATTCCAGGGGTTGTCTCCTTTTAATTTCATAGGTACAGCAAGGAGAGGATTGATCCAGGCTTTTCTTGGAGCCATACAATGAAAGGAAAACCCCCAAAAAATCTGGAATGTCCTTACCCGTTCTCCCTTTGGTCCCAGAAGTCCCCGATCACCCTAAAAACAGGGAAAGAAAAAAACAAAAAGGTGAATTATTCCCTTTTTATTCCCTCTTGTGTTGCTCAGGCCATCGATTCCCACTCCAAGCCACTAAAACCTCCTGGAGTTGGAAGTCAGATCCTCTGGACCCTCTGGAAAACCCTCAGCTCACCACGAAATCCTGTGGAAACCCCAAATTTATGGCACTGACATTGAATGAATTCCCAGAGGGACTGAGGTGGTTTTCCTGACTCCACGCTCAGCACGATGTGGAATTACTGCTGCATTTCCCATCCCAATGGGATTCAGCATCTCCACCCTGCAGGGATGGGGTGGCATCCTAAAAATGAAGGATTCCTCAAATTTGTCCCTCAAATCTTTTAATGGAATCTGTATGGAATAGGAGCTGGAGTTGAGAGCACGTGAGGCTGATCTGGAGGCTCTCCCAGTCCATTCTCAGGAGATCCTGGGATTATTCCCAAAAGATCCTGGGATTATTCCCAAAGGCTGATCTGGGGACTCTCCCAGACCATTCCCAGGAAATCTTGGGATGGTTCCCAAAGGCTGATCTGGGGGCTCTCCCAGTCCATTCCCAAAAGATTCTGGGATTATTCCCACTGGTTTAAAAGGGCAGCTGCTCCTCACAACACCAGGGAACCTTGTGGAGAAGATAAGAGTTGTAGATAAGAGCTGCAGATAAGATAAGAGATGTAGATAAGAGCTGTAGATAAGACAGGAGTTGAAGATAAAATAGGAGTTGAAGATAAGAAATGTAGATAACAGTTGAAGATAAAAGTTGTAGATAAGATAAAAGTTGTAGATAAGAGTTGTAGATAAGATAGGAGTTGAAGATAAGAATTGTAGATAAAATAAGAGTTGAAGGTAAGAGTTGTAGATAAGATAAAAGTTGTAGATAAGAGTTGTTGATAAGAGTTGTAGATAAAATCAGTTCTTACTCTTTGGCCTTTCACACCTGGGAAGCCTTTGGGACCCTGGAAAAACGCATTAAAAATACGTGAGGATCCACAATAACAGAGAAAAGTGGGAAGGTGGGAAAATTGGGAAAGAGCAGCCTCCATCCAAAGGCAGAGCTGCTTCCAGGGGTGGGCTCCAGCATGGAAAAACCACTGGAAGAACCAGCACAGGAGCTCCCACTTTAATCCTCTCTCCACCACCGGGATCTCCTGGCAGGTGGATAAATTCAGCCCAATTCCCTCATTTTGGGAATCCCACAGGGATTTTTGGACTCTGAACATCAAGGAAAAGCTGGGTTGCTCCCAGAGGTTCCTCCAAGGTGGAGGTGGATCCTTGCTGGGGATCTCCAGATCCCATGGAGGCCAGGCCAGGATGGGAAGCACATTTGGAGAGGTGAAAAGCCATTGTGGTCATCCCTTGTTTGATAAATTCCTGGGAATATGCAGGGAGATGGGAATTTCCATCTGCAGGGACATCTTCCACTATCCCAGGGTGCTCCATGCCTCATCCAACCTGGCCTTGGACACTTCCAGGGATGGGGAAGCCACAATTTTTCTGGGAATTCTGTGCCAGGGCCCTTCCCACCCTCAGAGGGAAGAATTTCTTCCCAATATCCCATTTATCCCTGCCCTATTCCAGCTTAAAGCCATTCCCTCATTTCCTATTGCTCCGTGTCATTTTTAAAAAATCCTCTTCCTTTCATTCCATGAAAAAGAACAGCTGAATTAATAATAATAATTAATTTTGATTAATAAACATTCATAACAAATAATTAATAATTAACAATAATAATTAATATGGAATAATTCATGAGTTTATCCAAATTCCAGCTGTCATTTGTGTCTCCCCCTTCTCAGCCCCCTCCAGCGGAACAAGAGCCTGAAATTCCTGTCCTGAAATTCCTGAAATTCCTGCAGACCTGAAAAGAGCAGGGAGGGATTGACATTCCAGGATGGCTTCCAAACCTCGGGATGAGCCACCCAAATGGACAAGGACAGTAAGGAATCCACAGGATTCCCACTGCAATTCAGGTTCCCAAATCTCTATTTCCCACTGGGAGAATCCCATTTTATTTCTCTCATGGCTCGCAGGGATTTTGCCTGCCGTGGATCCGGGGTTTTCCGGGATATTGGAACACTCACCATCATTCCAGGGGGACCCCGCATTCCCACGATGCCCTCGTCTCCCTGGGGGATGCAGAGGGGCAGGGATAGCAACGAGGAATGGAGCACACAGGGAATCCCAAACCCACCAACCATCCCACTGGGAATGGGCAGGCGGAATTCCCTGTCCCCAGAGGTCTCATCCAACCTCTTTATCCCTCCATCAGGATTAGGTGCCGGGTGTTTTTATGGATTGGGATGAAAGAGCTGGAGGTTCCATGGAGGCTTTTATGACCTCCTTGAGTTGACCCTGCAGGAGCTGACTTTAAGCCTTGGGAATTGTCCAAATTCCAAATAACTGAGGCCAAATTTAGGTCTCCCATACGAAGCCAACGCCACCTGAGATCCTGGGATTTAGATTTACACTGGAGTTGGAAGAGCAGAAACGTTATTCCATCATTTCCTTCGGATAATGAAGCTCCAGCAAGGTTTACCCACAGCTGTTGACATTTTCAGGGAGTGTTTTGCCTCATCCCAAAGCAGGTGGGGAGTTTTTCCCAATGGATTGGGCCATAAAATCCCGATTTATTTGTGGGACAGCCACAGGAGCAGCAAATTTCAACACGGCCTCCGATTCCGACTCCGTCTTTGCTGGAAAAACTTCTCAGGAATAGGAGGAAAAGGGAATTTTGCTGCCTGAAACCCTTCAGGGAATTTCTGGGATGGGTGGGATGGATAAAGCTTCCTCCAAACAGGAATCCAAGCCTGGAATATTTATGGATGGACCTACCCGAGGGCCAGGAAATCCACGGGGACCTCTCGGGCCAGCGGCTCCAACGCCAACTTCTCCCTGGAAAGCAGAGAATTCCAGAGGTGTCACTCGGAGCAGGGAAACCCCACCACACAATTCCTGACTAGTTTGGCCAGGATTGAAGTCCCAGGAAGACTCAGGAGACTCAATTCCATGAATTTTCTGCTGTTCTCTCCCGAGGGTGCTCCAGCAACCGTGGGAGGAAGGGAGTGAGGGTGGAATGGGATGGAGTAGGATGGGATCAGGGATGAGGAGCCAGGAGAAGGCAGGGATTTGTCCCATTCCCATCCCAGGATTTCTGTTCCTGACTTTCCTGGGAGGGTGGCACTGACCTTGTTGCCTTTGGGTCCAGGTGTCCCGGGAATTCCCTGTAGAACAAGGAGAACGAAATAAAAGGGAGGATTTGCTTTGGAAGTGCTCGGGACTCTCCTATCCCAACATTCCCAAAGGATCAAAGCCCAGCCAGCCCAGATCCCTCATCCATCCCTCCCAACAGGGAATATGTGCAAATCCACCTCTTTTCCTGGGGATCCCGATGGTCCCACGGGCCCAGGAAATCCACTCTGGCCTCTCCTCCCACGTTCCCCCTGGAAAACAAAATCCTTTGAGAGGAGAACACACGGATGGGAAAGGTCCTGATTTCCCTGATCCAGACAAAAGCAGGAGCTGGTGATCCGAGTGTTCCCTGCACTGGCAGGAATTCCCTCATGGAAAGGGTGGTCAGGTATTGGAAGGGGCTGCCCAGGGAGGTTTGGAGTGCCCATCGCTGGAGGTGTCCAAGGAATTCCTGGATGTGGCACTCACTGGGAATTTGGCACAGCTTGGACTCCATGACCTTGGAGGGCTTTCCCAACCTCAGTGATCCCGGGATTCTGGGATTCCTCCCTCTCCTCCCAGGGATTAATGACCCCAAAATTCCAGCTTTTTGTGGAATCCTTCCCAGTCCCCTCCTCCAGCCACACCATTAAATTCCCAGGAAGAACAACTTCCTAGGAGCTCCACTGTTTTCCTTTGGAACCTGAGGATCATCCCATCATTCCAGTCATTCCTTTCCTTTCCCAATTGGGATTTCTTCCCGCTTCCCTGACAACATCCAGGCTCAGGGAGACCTGGAATTGTGGAGGTTTGACCCACCTGGTGCTCCAGGTGACAAACACAACCCATGGCGTCCCCTCACCTTCTGTCCCGGAATTCCAGGCACACCTGGAGCCCCTCTGTCCCCCTGGGATCCGGGAGTGCCGGCATTGCCGCGAATTCCTTGGATTCCCTGAGCTCCTGGAGGTCCAGGGGCTCCTGGCTCGCCCTGGTGAGGGAATCACAAGGATATTGGGATATTGGGTGGGAGTTGCTGGAGGTCCTGGAGGAAGTCTGGGATATCTCCTTGAATTCTCATGACCAGTGCATGGAATTCAGGACACCACTTTCCAGTCCTGATCCATGAGGAGATCCAAGGGCTGGAGAAATTGTCACCAAACTTTGGGATGCCTTTTCTTCCCAAGTTTTGGTGACAAAAGGGCTTTTCCATGGCCTTTAGCTCCTGACCTGTGGTGAATTCACACATCCCAGGGATCCCTGGAACTCTTTCCTGCTGGGCTCGCAATTCCCTGGATTATTTTTTTTCCCCAGCCTGAGGATGTTCCTGCTGATTGCAGAGAGATCAGCCCAAACCCTTCCATGATTCCATATTTATCCTCAGGATCTCCCTCTGAAACACCCTTTGGAGGAGACAGAGCATTCCCTCTATCCCAAATCCTTCTCCTGCCTTTCCAGGATGATTTTGGTGCTTTCTCTTTGCAGCCACTTCTGTGCTCCACATCCAGCAGTGGAAAACCAGGATAACAAAGAGGAAAAGCTCAGGGAAAAAACAAAATCCAAACGAGATCCAACCTTACCTTAAATCCAGGAGGCCCAGCCTGGCCAACGGGACCTCTGAACCCAATTCCTGGTTCTCCCTGTGGAAGGAAAGTCAGGAAAAATCAGGAATTCTCCTTCCAGTGTAAACCCGGCAGAGGGAGAGTTTGGTTTGTGCTGCTCCATGGTGATCCAGCTAAAATCCCACAGACCTGATCCCATTCCAAGGGTTCCTACAGAGCCCTCATCTCCTCTGGATGATCTGAGCTGGAGAGACAAAGCTGCTGGGAGTCAGCTTTGGAAAAGAGGGAGCTGGAATATTCCCAGGAATGGTATCCAAGCATTAGATGCATTCCCTGGTGTTCAATACTCATTCCCAAGGTTTCCTGTCCATATGATCCTCCTGGAATATTATCAGGAATGGTATCCCAGGATTCTGGGTCAGATGCATTCCCTGGTGTTCAATACTCATTGCCAGAGTGTCCTATCCGTGTGATCCTCCTGGAATATTACTGGGAATGGTATCCCAGGATTCTGGGTCAGATGCATTCCCTGGTGTTCAAAACTCATTCCCAAGGTTTCCTGTCCATATGATCCTCCTGGAATCTCCCCCTGGTCCCCACCCGCGCCTCAGGAGGTGACCTGGGTGCCATTCCCAAGGTGGGATATGGGAAAGGGAGGAAAAGTCACCCCTGGCTGGGATTTGTCCTTTACCTTTTGACCTTCCTCCCCTCGGTCTCCTTTGGCGCCCTGGGGAATAAAGAGAGGATTCCCAGGTCATGGAATTGTCACCCCAGAGCAAGAGATTTCCAGGGATTCTCCACCTGGAATGTGGGGGAAAAAACACCTGGGAAAAGGCCCTAATTCCAAGGAATTCAGTGATGGATGGGAGGGGACATCAAACGCCCCTGTCTGGGTCAGTGACATCAATCCCTGCTTCAATTATTGGGGGTTTTGGCTCATTTTATTTTAATTGCTTTAAAATAATTAATTTAGATTTTCAAACACAGAAATAATTAATTTAAATTAATTTAATTTAATTGCTTTGGTGTCCTGCACTGTCCTGTCCTATCCTGGGAATTTCAGCTTCTCCATACTAAAGAATCCTGACTGAGATCCTGTTTGTCCAATTATTTATTAATGATTAGACAAATAATTAATTGTTATGTCGATGTTTTTGGTTTTCCACCGTTAATCCCGCTGTTCATCCAGAGCTCTGCAATTCCTTAGATTTAATCCATTGCTATTCCAGGGTTGGGATTGGATCCAGCCCCACCCAGATTGGAGGAGATTCCCAAATAAACTCTGGAGCTGATTCCAGCACTCACCTTCTCTCCAGGTTCTCCCACGTCCCCAGGCTGTCCCTGCAAGACAAAATTCCCTTTCCAGCTACCTCTCTTCCCTCCTTTTCTCCCAGGGTTCCATCCAAAATTTCCCATGGGATTCTGCCTTTTACCAACCCTCCCTTTCTCCTGGAATTCCATGTCCCACCCCACTGGATCTGCCAGCTGCTCCCAATAAATTTTCACTGCCCAAATGAGGTTTTTTGTGGAATTTTTTCCCATCCCTATCCTTGTGCCAGGGGTGGGTTTTCCTTGTTCATCCCATCTTTTAGTTCCCTTATCCAGCACAAAATGAACCTTGGGAAGCCCCCCTTGAATTTTCAGCATCATGGAACACAAGAATTCCATCGTTTAGGCTGGAAAATTCCTCAAAAATCACTAAATCCAAGCTTGAAATTTTATATTTCCTCCTGAGTGTGGCAGATGTGTGGGAAAACTGCTGGAATTTGGGAACAAAACCCTCAGGAAGCTTCAGGGGAAAAGGTGGGAATGTGCCAATCCCAGTTTCCATTGGAGCTGATTGTCCCCTCCACAATTCCCAACTGCCTTTCCCTTTCCAGACCCTCCCAGGACATGGAATTCTGGTTTCAAAGGATCAGGCTGGAAAACTCCATCCCTACCTTTTCTCCTTTGTCTCCACGGGCTCCAGGAGCTCCCATTTCTCCCTGGAAAACAACCAATCCCTAAAAAATCAATCCCCAAAATTCATCATTCCAAGGAATTTTCCCTTCCCGTTTTGCACCAGGTGGATGCTGCCCTCATTCCTGCTCCAGTTTTTGGCAAATATCCATGGAGGAATTCTGGATTTCCAGCAGTCACATTCCCACAGTGGATTGGGAATTATCCTGTGCAGTGGGAATGCAGAGGGAAAACCAAAAATCCTGGAGCAAAGGCCAGGGATAAGTGACAAATCAAGGGTTTCCTTATCCCAGGAATACTTCAGATGTTAAAGAATTCCAAGAATTCCACAAATTTGCAGGAGACAGGAGGAATCCCAAACTGACTGAGGATTCCCAAAACACAAATCCCGTGTTTGGATCAGCTGTGAAAGATTCCATCCTGGAATTTCTGCTCATCACCAGTGGCAAAACTGTTGATTTCATCTTGAATTTCCTGATTTTTTTTTCCCCTGTAATTCCTCAGTTTCCAATGTGAGACAGCTCTGGGAACATGGATCATTATCCTGGGAATGTGCATTAAAAAGTGGGATAAAAGCACTGACCTTTGGGCCACGGGAGGAGGGATCTGCTGGGACACTTCCCTCCTTCTGCAAGGAAAAAAGGCAGTGGGATGGGATGGATCTTTGGAATGGGATGGGATCCATGGGATGGGAGGGGATGGATCCATGGGATGGGAGGGGATGGATCCATGGGATGGGATGAGATGGGATGGGATCCATGGGATGGGAGGGGATGGGATGGGATAGGATCCATGAGATGGGATGGGACGGATCCTTGGAATGGGATGGGATCCATGGGATGAATCGATGGGATGGGATGGGATGGATCCATGGGATGAATCCATGGGATGAATCCATGGGATGGGTCCATGGGATGGGTCCATGGGATGGGTCCATGGGATGGGATCCATGGGATAAGGGTGGGATGGGATGGGAGAAAGGAGCAGCTGCCTCCTCCCTGGGATAAGAGCAGGACAGGAGGAATTCCATACCTTAATTCTCCTTGGATGATGAGGGCCTGGATATGCCTTGGATTCAAAAAGAGGAGAGGGAAGTGTAAGAGCAGCTGGAAGAACTTTTCCTTGAGCCATGGAAAAGACACATCTGAGGAATGGGATGTGAAGAAGGAAGTAGGGATTCCCAGAGGGAAGCTGGGGTTTTCCAGGGATCACTGGGATCCTTTGGAGGGTTCCTGGTTGGATTTGGGGTGGCCTCCAGGCTCCCCATCTGCTCCAGCCTGGATGGGACGTCTGGGAGCTGCCAGGACCAAGGAATTCCTGAGCAATTCCTGAGGAATCCCAGGCTTTTGGCAATGGCACATTTTAACCCTGGAATTCCTGGAGGTGTGGATGAGCTCAGCTCATTCCTCCTGGGAATGCAGGGTGAGGGCCATTTCCTGCTTTCAAAGAAATCCATTCATGGGGAAACCATCCCAAATTTTCCCTCCTGAACTCCTGGGAACAGGAATTTTTGCTCTTAAATTTTGTAAAACTCAACTTTTCCCTCCCCATTTCTGGGATCTTGTGTTAAAGATCCCTGGAATGTCCAGGTGTGCCAGGAATGGGCAGGTTTATCTCCATCCCCACAGGGAAATATCTTTGACATTCCAAGGGGATTCCAGTTGTTCTGTTTCCCCCCCAAAAAAACAGATTAATCCGTTCCCTCATTTCCCTGGATAAATTCATGGAGAAGGACCTGTTTGTCCATGAAAAATGATTCCTGCAGCAGCTGTTTCCTGCTTTATTTATGGATATTTATCCCTAAATTTCCACACTCATCATGTCTATGCCCAGGTGGGAAAAGAGGGATCCACTTCCATTGCTCACCGTGGATCCTGATGGGAATTTCTGAGCTCCCGGAGCACCAGGGGGATGAGCTGGTGGTGGAGGCTCCAGGGAAGGGGCACTGCTTCCTCCTGGATCACAGGGATGGCTCTGGAATGGGATCCTTATGGGGTGTCCCTCATGGTGGGGAGATCTCCTGGATCGGTGCCTTGGGATGGAGGAACTGTTGTCGGAATTCCCATTTTCCTGTGGGGAGGGAAACGCAGCACCTGATACATGGACAAGGAATGTCCAACAGAGGAGAGAAAATTGGATTGGATGGGAGGAAAAAATTCCTTACCCAGGGAATGGGGAGAGGTTTAATGGAGAAATTGTGGATTCCCCATCCTTGGAAGTGTCCAAGGTGAGGTTGGATGGGGCTTGGGACAATCTGGGATAGTGGAAGGTGTCCATGGAACCGGATGGGTTTAGGATCTCTCCCAACCCATTCCATGAAATCCCAACTACAAAATAATAATATTAATCCCAACAAACCAAAATTATCCTTTCCAACCTCAAGAATTCCACGATTCCATTCCCCAATTTATCACCAGGGCCGTTTCAAAGCAACAAAACCCCACCTAAAATATCCCAGCTTGGAACTTGGAATCCCTTCCCTCTCCAGCCATTCCCGGGCAACTCCATGTTTATTGCACCTGGAGCATCCAATTGGAATAAACCATCAAATAATGCCAATTAACAGCCATATGTTAATCAGCCCCTCGCTGGGAATTTCGAATATTCAAGGCACACAAAGTAAAGCAAATGATTCCTGACCTGGCTCCTAAATTGCTCCTGTTTTTCCATAGCAGCAGCAGGAAATGATCCATTGGAAAAAAAATGAGAATATTCCCATCGAGAATATTCCCAGCCATTATTTCCTGAGGCAAATATTTGGGGAATATTTGGATCTGAAAGCAAAAATTGAATTTATTTGCTGTAAAAGTCTTTCCAGGAGCACAAGAAGGAGAAGGAAAAATCAGGATGTGGTGCAGTTATTTAGGGATATTCCCATTATTTTTTTAGGAACAAAGATCTGGATTCACCTCCATTAATTTCATGGATTTTTGGATGCTTTAAGCAGGGAAAGAAATCCTAAACTTCTAGGGAATGTTGGTGAGTGCAGCTCATTGAGGTTTTCAGGGATGATCATCCTGTTTCCCTGGATTTTTACAAACCATGGGATAATTCCACCTCATGGATAATGAACCCAGCAAATTTCTGTTTCACAAGGGAAAAAAAAAAAAACCACCCCAACAATTTTGAGCCAATTAAAACTGGAATTCTTTACTGGAAAATGATGAAGATGAGGGAAAAAAGGATAAAAGAAGGATGAAGGATATGCTGGCATGGGGAGAACCCATCCAGGGTGGGTTTTTTGGGATAAAGGAGGGAAAATCTCCCAGAGATGGCACCATGGGATGGCACCACTTGGATTTTCCCATCCCTCCCTTCCCGGGCACTGCTCATTTCCCTCTAAAATGCTCCACAGATCTTCATGGAAGAGATTCCTGAGATTTCTGAGGTTGCCAAGACCTGGCTGAGGTTTGGAATGTTCCCTGGGATCCCATTTACTGGGAAATTGCCCGGGGTAATGAGGCTCCCTTAATTCCGTAATTCCTCCGTAATTTTGGCAGTTTCCTGCTCCAGGAATGAGGCACTTCCAAGAAAAAAATTGGGAGGCTGCTGCTTCTTCAAGGAATGATTTGTTGCTGGCAGGGAAAAAAAAAAAAAAGAAGAAGGAAAAGAGGAGAAGGGAGAAAAGGAGGGAAGAGAAAATGTGAATAAAATGGGAGAGGAAAAAATATTCCTAAAAAAAGGAAAGGAAAAGGAAAAGGAAAAGGAAAAGGAAAAAAAAAGGAAAAAGGAAAGGGAAAAATAGAAAAAAGTCAGGATTTCAGGGAGGAAAATGAAGTAATTCTGGGTTCATCCATATGGAGATGAGGCAGATTTATCCAAATTAACTCTGGAAAGCTTAAATCCAGGAATGGAGGAGCAGGAATTTTTTGGGATGGTCCCATAACCCCAAAGCAGTGGATGAGTATCCAGCCCTGCTCTGGACACGTGGATTTGGGCTCATCCTGCTCTTCCCAGTGATTCCTTTGCTTCCAATTAACTCCTGCCAGGAATTGCTCCTCAGGGATGGAGCTCCTGGGTTGTTCCAGGTTCTATGAACCTTGGAACAGGTGGAAATTTGTGATTCCTGCTGCTGCTTCTGGGAAAACTGGCAGGAAAACTGGCAGGGAAACCTGCAGGAAAAATGGCTCCATCCCTCCTTGGCATTTCTGGGATGTGGGAATTGCTCTTTCCCTGCCTTTGGAATCTGCTGTTCCCTCCTCATGAGGATAAACAGGATTTTACTCCAAATGGGAGCGAGGAAAACATCCTTGGGATGCAGATCCCATCCTGCTGAGGGAGTTTGGAGCATCCTCAAAAATCTGTGGGAGTTGTTCTATGTTTATAAAGCTCCTGATAAAATGGGGATCATTGGAGGAGCTGCTGGAGCAAATCCAGAGGAATCCCTGGAACTGCTCCAGGGCTGGAGCTCCTCTGCTTTGGAGCCAGTCTGGGAGAGCTGGAAATGTTCCCCTGGAGAAGGGCAGGATCCAGGGAGAGCTTCCAGAACATTCCAGGGCCTGAAGGGGCTCCAGGAGAGCTGCAGAGGGACTGGGGACAAGGACAGGACACAGGGAATGGCTTCCACTGCCAGAGGGCAGGGCTGGATGGGAGATTGGGAATTGGGAATTGCTGGCTGGGCTGGAATTGCCAGAGCAGCTGTGGCTGCCCCTGGATCCCTGGAATGCCCAAGGCCAGGTTGGACACTGGGGTTTGGATCACCCTGGGATGGTGGAAGATTCCCGGCCCCTGGCAGGGGGATGGAATGGGATGATCCTTAAATCCCCTTCCACCCAAATCACTCCAGGATTCTAAAACCCGAGGGATTCGGGTTCCCTCCTCTGCGTTTCTCCACCTTAACCATTGCCAGGAGAGGGAATTGCTGCATCCAGGAGGGAAAGCAGAGCCCATGGATGCTCTTGGCACATCCTGGAGTCTCCAGAGCTGCAATTCCCACTCCAGGTTTTTGCGTTTGAGCCGGGAGCCCTCTCGTGGCTGCTGAGATTCCAGCTCCGTGATTAACCCTGGAATTCATTCCCCGAGCCAGGACAGGGATAAAAGGGACGGGAGCAGAAGGAAGATTTTGGCAAACTGGATAAACCTGATCAGGATTTCCTGGAGAAGGAGTTCCCTACTTCCAGTTAATCCCATCTTGCCATCCTTGAAAATATCGGTGCTGATTCCAAGGAAATAGCCAAGGGAATTTTCCCTTCCCTTTTTAAAGATGTTGCTGTGGGGCCTCTGGGTATTTCCAAGAATTCCATAGGGATACAACGATGTCCAGACTGGAGAGTGCTGGGTTTGGAGCAGGATTTGGGAAGGGAATCTCTGCCCAGGAGGGCAGGAAAGCAGAGGGAAGTGGGATTTTAGGGAACAGACAAAATCCCCAAATTCCTGCCTAGACCCTAAAATCCTCCTCTTTAAATGACTCAGATGCTCCAGAGCACAGCAGGAATATCCTGGAATATCTGTGGAATATCCTGAGACCACATCCATGAATTTCCATATCCATGGAAAGTGGGAAGGAAAAGGAATCCTCTTGTAGGAGTTTTGTTTTTTTTTTTTTTTAATTCCCTGTTTGGAGGCTGCATTATCCCTGTTTGAAAAGTCTTGGGAATCATCAACTCTTCAGCTGGAATAATACCAGGATGGCGTGGGCAGATGGGATCAGATAAAATGGGATTATCCTGGTTTTCCCCCCAAAAATTATGGAATTAACCAACAAAACACTTCCAAAGGATTTTTTTGTCACTCCCATCCACCTCCTGCCCATTCCAGGAGCTCTGATGTTCTCCAGGAATATGGAGAAGCCACCCCAGGATTAAGATTTGCATCCCAGTCCACCACTGGTCTGAAATCCTTGGAAAAACGTACCTGGCTGAGGTCCTGCTGGGGTTGTCCTTCCAGCCTCTCCTCCAAGGGCTGGAGGAGATCCAGGGAATGGTTTTCCTGCGGATCTCTTGGATGTGGTGAGGGCACAGCCAAACTCTGCAGAGAGGGATGGATAAATGCCACCAAAATTCCATTAATTACTGGGAAAAAAATGGGATAAAACAGACAGCAGGAGCCTTTCCCGAGCCCTGACACTGATCCATGCAGAAATCCTTATCCTTTCTCTAATTTCAATTTCCATTGTGATAAAATAGGGGCAAAACTCAAAATTCCAATGATCTGTCCAGTCAAGCTCTGGGAATTTTAATTCCTTTGCATCCATCCAATCAGCACCAATGGAAAAGGAAATATTCCCTGAGGGATTGAGGGATGCTCTGATGGTCCCAAATCCCTTTTTTTCCAGTTTGGGTTGGGCTCCCAAAGCTCAACAGAGACAGTTTTGGGGTTTCTGTATCCCAAATCCCAACTTTTTCTGGCTCCAGGGTTGTGCCTCTTGGTGCAAACCTCCCCTCTCAAGCCCTTAAAATGTCCTAATCCAGCTTGGAAAAATCTGGGGAAACCTGAGGACATGAGAGGAGCCTGGGGTTGAGAGGGAATGTCCTGTCCCACCTTGTCCAAGTCTTTGAGGAATTGGATCATCCTGATCCAGCCACAGAGGGAGATAAAACCCCAGGAGATGCCTCCTACAGGAAGCCCAGCATGGAGAGAAGCCTTAAAATTATGGATAAATTCCTAATTTCCATAAACAGGAGCTGTTCATCAGGATGGAATTTGTCTGGTTACTCCAAATGAGGGTTCTGGAGTCACAGAATCATGGAATGTCCTGAGTGGGAAGTGACCCACAGGGATTATCCAGTCCTAACTGCTGGGAGTGTTGTCCTGGAGCTCTGGCAATCCCAGCATGGAAAATCCCAATCCATGCTGACAATGGGATTGGATCCATCCCTGCCAGGTCAGGAGACACTCCACAGAATCCTGGGTAGAAAAGAATTCCAGGAGCATGGAGTCCAGCCTGTACCTTGTCCCCATCCCGGAGCTCTGAGTGCCACTGCCCGGTGCAAGGTGTCACCAGAGGTGTCTGTGTCCTGTCACATTCCCAAAGCTGCTCCAGGAGCTCCCAGGGATGCACTCCCAGGCTGGGATTTGGGGGTGTCTGTGCAGGAACTGGACTGGATGATCCCCGTGGGTCCATTCCAGCTCAGGATATTCCGTGATCCTGTGATCCTTCCCTCTTCTCCTCCAGCACCCCACAGCACCTGGAGGGCAGCAGCAGCCTCAGCTCATCCAAAAGAGGCAAAAAATCGGGAATATTCTGGAGGACAAACAGCTCCTTCCTTAAAAAGGGGATCCAAGAGGGAGCAACAGCTTCAGCTCGTCCAAAAGAGGCAAAAAATCAGGAATATTTTGGAGAAGAAAAGGATTTGGAGCCTTAGGCTGCAATGCAAGGTGTGACCAGAGGTGTGTGTTCTGTCCCAGATGTTAAAACCAGTTGGGAATTGTTCCTTTATCCCTTCCAGGACCCATCCCTCAGAACTCCAGGGGAATCTGCTGTTCATGGGCCGTGGAGGCTCAGGGATAAAATTCCAGCATCCCACTGGGAGAGGCTGCAGCCAGGGGGAGGAGGCCAGCATTCCCAGCTGGATAAAAGCTCCAGGGATGGGCACTCCCAACCTCCCTGGGCAGCCCCTTCCAAGGCCTGAGCACCCTTTCCATGGAGAAATTCCTGCTGATGTCCACCCTGACCTCCCCTGGCTCAGCCTGAGGCCGTTCCCTCTCCTCCTGTCCCTGTTCCCTGGGATCAGATCCCAAATCCCCCCTGGCTGTCCCCTCCTGTCAGGAGCTGTGCAGAGCCCCAGGGTCCCCCCTGATCCCCCTTTTCTCCAGGCTCAGCCCTTTCCCAGCTCCCTCAGCTTTTCCTGGAGCTCCAGACCCTTCCCAGCTCCATTCCCTCCCCTGGACACACTCCATGTCCTTCCTGATTGGAAGAGCCCAGAACTGGACTGTCACCCACATTTTCTAAAGCCTTCTGAGAGTTTCTAAAATATTCTAATTTTCTGAGGTTCTTTTTGTATGTTTCTATGTTGAAGTGGAGTCCTTTCAAGGACTCTGTAGGAAAACAATCCATGCTTACATTCCTTTCTCAAGGAGACACATTTGATGGACTTTTGTCTCCACCAGTGTGGATGGAGAGGTGGTAACTTCTCCATCCAATCCAGGGGTGATCCCTGGAAAACTATAAACCCTAAGTGACAAATAAACTTTCTCTCTTTTTCCTGCCTTCGAGCTCACTGGGTTCTAGGCCTTCATTTCTGTGACATATCATGACACTGGACACAGTGAAAACCCCAATTTCATCTTTCCTGCTGTTCATGTTCACCTCAGGGAATCCTCCAGACATTGGCAGCTCCAGAGCCTCCAGCTCCAGGCTCCGTCCTTCTCCTGCCACCTCCGTGATGGCCGGGACAGGGTGGGAAGTGTCGGACACCGGCGGATCCTGCAACTCCAAAAGACGGGATTGGTGTGACAGTGACAGCCCTGAGCTCCCAGGAGGAGCTGGATCCTGGTGCCTTCATTCCAACCTTTCCCAACCTTCCAGCACACTCTGCCCCACCTGGTGACATTTCTGAGCCAGGATGAGGTGAGTGGGCAGCAGTTCCTTGTTGGCCACATCCAAGCTTTCCTTCCTTGGAATCCTCCTCCCTCCCTGGATCCCTTTTGCTGTTGAGACCCCACTCATGACCCCTTTTTGGTGCTTCCACCACTCCAAAAGCTCCCAGAGGGCACAAGGACACTGTGATGAATTTGGGAATGGCTTCTATGGACAACAAAGCTTGACTGATTCCTCCATTCCCACTAAAAAATGAGCGCTTTGTACCGCGTTATCCCAAAGATCCCAGATCCTGGTGCCACCACTGTCACCTGCTCCATGACACCTTTGGTGGCTCATTCCCATCTCCCTCATCCCCTGCAGGTGACACTACTCACGGTGGCAGGCACGGCTGCCTGGTTTTCCCTGGAAGTTTTGCTGGTCCTGGAGCCACCCAGGTGCCACAGGAGCCCATCCAGCCCATCCCGCAGGATCGCCTCGGAGAGGTCCCTCAGCAGCTCCAGCTGGAACCAGTGCACACCAGTGAGGCAGCCCAGGGCCACCCTCCTGTCCCCAACAGGTGACAATCCGAGAGCAGCCACCCCAAAACAAGGAATGACGGATTCCCATGGGATCACAGGGCAGAGACAGCTGGGGGATGGTTTAAATACAGGTTTGGGATCAAGGAGCTGATCCATGGAGCTTTTGTGGGGGGTCTCTCCCCATCCTAAATAAAAACCCAACATTTGTGACCTTTCAGGACTTCAAGGGACTTTAAAAAAGGAGGGAGAGTGGCTTTTTCCATGGGAATATGGGGATATGACAAGAGGGAAGGGTTTTGAACTGAATGAGGATTTAGGTTGGATATTGGGAAGGAATTTTCAGCTGGGATAGTGGTGGAGGGCTGGGATGGAATTCCCAGAGAAGCTGTGGCTGCCCCTGGATCCCTGGAAGCATCCATGGATGGGTTGGATGGGGTTTGGAGCAGCCTGGGGTGGTGGAAGGTGTTGAGGTTGGAATTAGAGGGTGTCACTGTCACAGGGGGCTCAAAGCCACCACCCACCCCAAAAAATGGCATTAAAAAAAAAAAAATCTGTCCTGGAAATACCTAAGTATAACCTGGAAAAGGAAATGGAATGAACCCTCCTGGGATTGCTGGGGGAGCAAATGTCACCTCCAGGATTCCAGAGGGAAGAGATGAAAAAGCCAAATTACAACCCCTGGTCAGGAGGAAGGACAAAGAATTCCCTACCTTGATCCCGTACTCCTCAAAAAGCCTCTCCAGGTCCTGCAAGGAGAAAGAAAGGTCCCAACTTCTCCCCCTCTGCTCTCCTGGAAGTTTCTCCTGGAGGTGGCTGATGGCCAAGGGGACACACATCCCAACCCAGACAGAGAGGGAGGCGTTCCCAACATTTATATGGTCTTTAATTTTGATTTATTTACCTTCATTTCCAGTCCTTTTCCCGGTGGGCCAGGTTCTCCCTTGGAATAAACAAGATCAGCTCATTAATTCCATCATTTCCGTGAGGAGCGGGAAGAGGAAGGGGAGAAATCCCATATTTGTCCCTTCTTCTGCCACCAGCCCACTCCATAATCCCAGACAAATCCCACTTAGGGGTTTGAATCCCACCCTGCTCCATAGGCTCCTTCCCTCCTCCACCAGGCACAGCTGGATTTTGTAGGGAAATCCTGGCCTGTGCGCAGCATCCAAGAGAAGTTTGGGCCAGAGCTTTGCTCCATCCCTTTCTCCACCTCTTGGCCACAAAAGTGTGGAAAAGGAAGGATTCTTGAGGCCCCGAGGACACCAGGGAGGACAATGCCCGAGGTGTCCCCATCCCTGGTGGTCTCTTCTGGAGGTGGCCCCACACCTGGCTGGCTCCAGGAGGTCACAGGGATGGAATTCCAGGCGAGAGCTCTTGGATGAAATCGCGGATGAGCTGCTCCAGGCCCAGCCTGGAGGCTCCTGGAGTAATATCTCCTGGAATATCTGCTGAGGTGGGGCTGAGCTGCCTCCCTGAGGGGCTTCATTCCGCTGAAATCCGGGTTCTGCTTCGACAGATTCCGGTGGAATGAAGGGCGCCAGGAAGGCCCCGATGGAATCTCCAGCCAAGGTGTGCCAGGAGGGATTTGGGATGCCTGTCCCCTGGGTAAATCTTTGCTTTCCCAAAGGTCTGGATTCTCGTGGTGACCAGGAAACCTCCCTGCCCCCACTGGTGCTGCTTCCTGCAGCATTTTCCTCTCCATTAAGGAAAGAGTCATTCCCACCTCAAAAGATCTTGGATGTGTGGGATCTGAAGCCATTCCTCCTTCTACCCCTTTCCATGTGCTCTTCAACTTGCAGGAGGGGAGGAAAGGAAGGAATAATCCGTGAATATTCCAGAATTTTACCCTGTTTGACTCCTGAAGAACATTCTTCCTCCTAAAGAAGCTCTGTGGAGACGTGGGATCATTCCTGAGCCCATCCCAGGAGCTCTGCTTTGAAAATCCCAAACTTTTGTGGGGTCAGAGGAGATCCAAGCTGGGTTTTCCCTCCCCTCTGACCTGCCCAAGGTGGTGGCACCACCACAAAAACGTGGATTCAGGACCTACCTTTGGGCCTGGGGGGCCTCTTTCACCTCTCAGGCCGTCCTTCCCAGGTTCTCCCTGAAAAACAGCAGGAATGTCTTAGTTCCCCTCTAAAATTCCCATTTCCTGCGTGCTGATCCCAAAATAACGCCACCTTTTCCAGAGGGACCAGCCAACCCCTCCTTGTGTCTCCCTAATTCCCATTTTTAAGTTAAATTTGGGGCAATTCTGCTCTTCATTGAAGTTTGACCTCCAGGAGGGCTCATGTTCCTGAGAGTTTTCCTGTTTTTCTTTTTTCCTTGGCTATCCCACCTGGAATAATGGAATTACCTCTTGTGCAACCCAAATTATTCTTTTATTTCCCTGCCACCAGCTCTTGGCTGAGGAAGCAACTCCATTTCTTTGGGAAAGCCAGGAATTGGATCTGGTTTGGATCCATGGGGATATTTCCTGCAGCTTTTCTCCCAATTCCACTTTTCCTGTGGCTCAGGACACGAGTCCAGCGGGTAAATCAGGAATTTAGAGGGAATGGCTGCAAAGGATCCCTCCAAAGACTCCCTTTGGACCTCTGGGAATGAGTTTTTCCTCCCAGCACAGCAGAATTTCTTGGGAATTGCTGCTGTGGCTGCTCTGCCTCGTGTCCTTCCCTGTCCCCACAAAACATACAGCAAGAATAAATCAAATTAAAAAGAAATAATTAAATGGAATACTTTCAATAATTCAGTAAAATAAATTAAGTGAGGTAAATTAAATAATTAAATCAAGTAAATTAAATAATTAAATTGCAAATTTAAACTCCCAATTCTTGTAAAAGTGGCCACAAGGAGAAAGATGGGAGAGGGGGAGGAGCTGCTTTGGTATTTTTGGGAATCTCCCAAATAGGATTTAGGTAAAGCCATGAGAAATTTGGTAATATTTTCCCTGATTTTTTTTTTCCCATAGGGATGAAAAAAGGATGGAGTGAACCCATCTCTGCTGGATCTATCCATGTTGGATCCATCCAACCCCAATCCAAAGAAATAAATATTATTTATTTATAATGCTGGGGAATAAATAAAATCTCTCCCCAAAATCCACCCTCTCCCTGCTGCTCCTTCAGGGATTCCTTACATCCTTTCCAGGTTCTCCTGGATCTCCTTTCATTCCTTGCTCTCCAGGTCGTCCTGGGAGTCCAGGAGGACCCTGCAAGAAGAGAGTGAAAGAAAAAAAAATAAAAAATATCACAAACAGAGCCCAAGCAGCACCTCAGAAAAGGAAAATAGCAAGGAAAATATTCTTTTTCCCATAGGAAAGGAATATTTGGAAATGGATATTTCCAAGTGAGAGCTCCCATTGGGATGGAGAAGGGAAACAGAGCAACCCCCCCACTCTCCAGGGCAGGAAATTATAATAATAGTGAGAAAAATGGAATTATTACCCTGATTCCTCTCACTCCTGGCTCTCCAGGGATTCCAGCTTCTCCCTAAAAGAGAGGAGCAGCTTTCCAAATGTTTTCCCACCAAGTGATGGGAATTTTATTGAACTTAAACCTGGAGGAAATGGTTTAAAGGCAGAGAACTGAGTCCATCAAACATTCCAGGGGCTCTAATGGAGATTAAATCCCTTTAGCCCTGCTTAATGCTTGAAAACTGGGATAGAGGCAGGTTTTGGGATATCTGGGATGTCCTAAATTAGGGATAGTGTTTTACATCATTCCCATAAATGAGAAAAAAAGAGGCATAAAGTGTGAGGTGACAGGAATATTTAAATTTAGGGGTAGGATGAGGTGATTTCCAACAAATCCCACTGCTCTGAGCTCCAGAAACATTTGGATAATGATCCTGGGGACAGGCTGGGATTGTTGGAATGTCCTGTGCAGGGCCAGGAGTTGGACTGGAGGATCCTGGTGGGTCTCTTCCAACTCGGGATATTCTGGGATTCCATTCATGGCATTCTCAGCATCTCCCAGGAAAACAAAAACCACTTCAGTTCTTTTTTGGCTTTTTCATTCCAGCCTTTTGGAATGTGAAATCCAGGATAAAAGAAAGGCGGAGAGGATTCTCCACAGCCTCATTTAAGGACAAATAAACAGGAAATAAAATGGGCAGGGATCAACTTCAGGACAAATCCAAGGGTTTCATTCTCATGAGGGCCCACCTTGTTTGGCCATAGGAAGGAATTATTTGGGCAGTTCTGCGAGGAGCAGGGATCTGGGCTCCATGGTTTTTATGGATCCTTTCCCAGCTGAGATCACCTGAGGCTCAGAACCCTTCAGGGCTGGAGTGGCTGCACCTCCTGCTAAATCCACACCAGGCAGATGTGACTCAGGGACAAAATTCCTGATCAAAGGATCCCAGAATCGTTTGGGTGGGAAGGAACCTTAAAGCCCATCCAGGGACACCCCATCCATGGACAGGGACACCTCCCATTATCCCAGATTGCTCCAAGCCCTGTCCAGCCTGGCTTTGGACAATTCCAGGGGCATCCACAGCTGCTCTGGGCACTGATGTTGAATGACAAGGAGGAAAATTTGTCCCTTGTTTGTCACTGCAGGGCAGAGCTGGGGTTGTGGGTTGATCCCGAGGGATCAGCAGCTCCATCCCCCTGGATCCTGCCTTTACTCACATCTTTTCCTCTCAGCCCGGCCTCTCCTGGTTTTCCAGGGAATCCTGGTTCACCTCTCTCCCCCTAAAGGAAATGAGAATTGTCACATTCCTATCCTGCCTTCCTCCCACTCCAGGCATTGAGGAGGGGCAGATTCCAGCAGCACATCCATGGCCATGGAGCTGCTTCCACAATCCTGGATGATGTGTTCAGAGCATTTACCCTGTGCTAGGAAGGGCTGGGATTGCAGGATTTGTATTATTGACATTTTGATTTATTTAATAATATATATTTATAGTATTTCAGTTTATTTAATTATAGTATTATTATTTTTGTAGGATTGTTGGGCTGGAAAGCACCCAGCTCTAATCTCATCTATCCAGACTCCACAGCCATCCCTGGAATTCACTCAGGACAAAACTGAGGGTTTCCCCCTCCAGGAGCAGCTCAGATCAGCAGAGACCCGAGATGGATCCAGTCTTGGACACAGGATCAGTTCCCATTCCACATTTTAATTTTTATTCCCATTAAAACCAGCTGAGCTCTCATGGGTGGGTCCTCATCGGCTCTGTTTGATGTTTGTCCCACAAGGTCATGGATTTGATCCCATTTCCTTAAGAGCTGGATTGGATGATGCTCGTGGGTCTCTCCCAACTCAGAGTATTCCATGAAATCTGGGAAATTTGTGACACCACATCTCCAGGCCTTCTCCCAGCCCCAAACACCTTTCCTTGCCTCCACTTTGCAACCTCATTAACACATCTCATTAACACATCTCATTAACACCTCCTGGCCTGGCTGCATCCCATCTATCTCTTGTGACATCCCATTTTTCCATGCCCTGGAAGCTGATCTGGCCTAAATATTCCATTCAAATATTCCATTCCCAACTCCAAACCCTCCTCCAGCCAAGCCTGGGGGGATCCCTGTTTGAGGAATGCCCACAGAGAGACACTCACTGAACAAATGCCATGGGTGGGATCTTTTCCTGAAATTTCCTGACTTGGTTTTGAACTTTTCCTGGGAAAAAAATCCTGCAGGTGAGGATTAGCAGGAATTTTTTAAGGCCTGATCAAAGATGATGGAAGGGACCTCCAAGACCACTTGGTTCCACTCCCTGCCATGGGCAGGGACACCTTCCACCATCCCAGGCTGTTCCAACCTCTGGACACTTCCAGGGGATCCAGGGACAGCCACAACTTCTCTGGGAATTCTGTGCCAGGGCCTCCCCACCTTCACAGGGAACAAAGCTTTCCATGGACTCACCTTCTGACCCGGCTTCCCAGACAATCCCACATTTCCCTGTGGAAACACAGAAGGAATGACACAGGCAAGATAATTCCAGGAGTCAGCAGGTCAAACCAGGAAAGTGGAAAACAGGGAATGTCCCACGAGGGGCTGCACCCTGTCCAGAGCCTCCCCCACTTTGAAACCATCCAGATTTGGAGCTTCCCACCCCTATTCCAAAGATGCTCATCCATAATGTTGGGATTTGCCAATTTTTGCTGGATTAAAATGAACAGGACTGAGATATCCCTGGAGGAGGGAACAGCAAGGATTAACCCAGCCCTTCCTGGACATTGCTGGAATCACTTGGGAGCCACCAAGACATTCCTAGACACAAAAATCAGGAAGATGAAGATCAAGGTGACTTTGAGGAGAAGAAATAATTGGAAATGGGACTTCCTTGGATTCTGTCCACAGAGTCACCAGTTGAGCACTGACCATCCGTGTTTTCCTCCAGTCATGGGGAATTCTCCACATTTTTGGGGATCCCACCTTTGGATCTGACCTGAGCTCTGTCACCCCAGATTTCCACAGGGTCACCTCCCCAGTGTCCCTCTCCTGAAGGCCAACAAATCCATGGAAGTGACGGAGAGATTTTGTCCCTAAACCTCCTGGTTTGTCCCCTGAGCCCTTCCCATTCCACACCCTCCCCACTGTCCCACTCACCCTGTCACCAATGTCTCCCTTCAGCCCAGGCTGGCCAGGAATTCCAAACCCTGGGCTTCCCTGGAAAAACAAAGGGATACAGGATCTTGCCAAGGCAGCTTTTCCAAGTTCAGGACAAATCTTCACAGAGCAGGAAAAGCCAGAGCAGATCCAAGGTATTTCCATGCCCATGGATAACCAAGGAGTTGAGCATTTGCTCCCTTCCCTGATTTCCTTTCCAGGAGTTTTGGATTTCTACACATGGAAGTGCCCCCTGGATTCCTGGATGGATGGCTTGGGGAGGAATTCCATCCCCCTCAGAGTTTTCTTGGTGGCCACAAAAAGAATAAATCCTTTTTATCCCTAAAGGAAGAGCAAGGTCATCACCTTCTCCCCTTTTTCTCCTGGAATTCCTTTGTCTCCTCGTGGTCCAGCTGGTCCAGGATCTCCCTGGGAATAAAAAGCACATGTGAAACAAAGAATATCCTGCAGGAAGCCAAGCCCTGTTCCTGTGACCACATGAATTTTGCAGTTCTAGTGCAGCCTGGAAAAAAAAATCCCTTTGCCAAATCCACCCATCCTGGAATTACAGGGAATTTTTTCCATGGCACCTGCCTTCTGCCATCCAAAATTCCTCACGGTTGTTGCCACGCTGCAAAGCAACATAAACTCATTTTTAGTGGTTTAAACTGAATAAAATGAACACCTGTAATTCCTCTGCAGGTTGGCAGTGAAGAATCAGGAATTATAACAATAAAAATTGGATATTCCAGGCCACATTCCATCACAAGGCTACAGCAAAATTCCTAGGACACTACTTAAGCTCAGCCTAAAAGAAAAAAGGGATTTTTTTGCCAGCCAAGGTTAAGCAGCCTGGGAAATAGGATCAGTAAAAGGAGGTGATTTCAACATCCAATCCCAAAAAAGTCAAAATTCATTGTGTCTATGGAATGAGGGAGATCTGAAGCACTGCAGGGAATTTCCATGGAGAAGCCACAGGGAATCAGCCCTGCAGTAAATCCTTCTCACAGAGAGAAGGTTCTTGGCAGGATGGCAATGAGAGAGCAAGACTGGGAAAAAAAAAAGGTAAAAAATTCCATTTAAAATATTCCAGGTCATGTTCCACCTCAAAGCCACTGAGGAAGTTATTGGAATTCTCTAAAGGAGCTGGAAAACATGGACAATACAGCCAGGGAATAGCTCTGTCCCAGAGAGCTCCTTGGTTTGGGAAATTCAATTTTCCCTCTGTGAGGCCAAGCTCTGGATCAGGGGCCTAAATATGTGGGAATTCTCCATCCATGGGAATTCTCAGCACAGGGGACCTGACCCAGCTTTGGGGTGGGCCCTGCTTTGAGCAGGAGGTGGGATTGGAGATCTCCAGAAATCCCTTCCAGCCTCTTCTATCCCTGATTTTAACTTCCTTTGGCTGGAAGTATCTCCTGGGATTGGGCTGGACCTGCACTTGAGTGATGTCTCCCTTCTGAAATTCCAAATTTCACTCCAGATTCGAGCTAGAATGGGAATACCAGGCACAAAATGTGAGGAAAAACAAGGGGAATATCCCCAGGAAAAGACTTTTCCAAGCTCTCCTCCCCTGTCAGTCACAGGGGAGATGGAACTCAGGAAACATGGAACAACCTCTTCATTTAAAAAAATTAAATCTTTAATTTTCAAGCAATGTTAATTAATTAAACAAACAATTAACAGACTTACCTTGACACCTTTAGTGCCTGGAGGTCCCAAAACCTGAGGAGAAGAAATCACAGAAAACCTCAGTTAATTAAGATTAAAAAAGATTAAGATTAAAAAATCTCCTTTTCATGGTGCCTTTTTCCAAAGCAAGGAATGTTATGGGATAAGAATTATTATTATGGGATAAAGAATTTTATGGGATAAGGAATTTTATGGCCACCACAGAGGTTTCTCCTTAAAGCTGGAATTTGGAGGGACATGGAGAGCTGTGGGTATCCAGGAGGACTCATCCCTGTGGATGAGGAACTTGAGCAAGGAAAGGCCTGGAGCACATGGATTCAGTGGTGGGATTTTTTATCCTTCTCTTTCCTGGACAATGGGAATACTGGGAATACAAGAACTGGAGCAAGGGAGAAGAGGACAAAGTTGGCTGGAGGGTCAGGGAAAAGGTCTGGGTGTTCTTCCTGTGGTTCTGCGGGACACAACTCCTGAATTCCTGGCATTTTGGGGTTGGAGCTGCTGGAGCACCTGGAAATCCTGGATTTCCCTGCAAAGCAAGAGGAAGGAATGGTGGCCCAGGGAATGACAAATGTGAGGCAGGGAAAACTTTTTGCTCATCCCTTTCCCGTCATTTATTCCTTAAAAGTGCCCAAAAGTCATCTCAGAAGCACAAGAGCCAAGGAGAGGGGAGAACTGAGCTCAAGGATTTCCCTGCTGGATCCCACAGGGGAAAAAGCTGGGAAAAAAATCAGGATAATTGTATCTGAGCTGGTCAAATGTTCTCTTACTGTTTCACTCACTTCGTCTCCCTTCTGCCCTGGAGGTCCTGGAATTCCCTGGAAGAAATCAGAAGGGAATTTCCACCAGAATGAAAACAGATCCAGCAGTGCTGCTTCCATCCAGAGGGAGGGAAGGATGGAGATCTCCAACCCGATTTTCCATCAATTTCAGGACATCTCTTCCAGTCTGGAACTCTGGATTCTCCCTTTTGGCCACAAAAGTGCTGGTTTTTATTTAAAATATCCCACCTTGCTGCCATTCCAGGTCTCTCCTGGCAGCAAGGAATTCCAGAGTCCAGGGAGTGGAAAATGATTCCCATTCTTTGCTTTTGAGGGAAGGCTCCAGGTCAGGCTGGCCTGGTTGAAGATGTCCCTGCTCAATCCAGAGGGTTTGGACCAGGTGGCCTTGGAAAGTCCCTTCCAACCCAAACCATTCCATGATCCAGTGATTCCCAGAGGAATTGTTATGATGATTCACTATGAGGCTGGCTAGGGGCAAGAAATTTCCTTGGAACCTGAATTCCAGGCCTGGGAACTCGGGCTCAGGATTTCAGCACCCACCTTTGGTCCTGGTGCTCCTGGAGGTCCCATCATTCCCTGAAAACAACAGAGGAAACAATGAAAACTCAGATTTTAAACCCCAAATCTTCCCTTCTCTCACCTTTTCCATGTGGAACCACGGGATTCCAAGGAAAACCTAAATATCGGAGCAGACTTTGGAGACACTGAACACTCCGAGAGGATTTTAATGCAAATTTTACTGCAAGATTCCCAACTCACCTGCTCTCCTTCTTCCCCCTTCATGCCAGCAGTGCCAGGAATGCCAATTCCTGCCATTCCCTGCAAGGAAAGCACAGAATCCTCAGGAATGCTGATCCCAGAGCACCCATCCTGCCCAGATTTCTGATCCAGAGTATCTCTTAGCAAAACAGGAGGGGAGGAATTTCCTCTGGAAATGTTTGGCTCTGAGCAGAGCCAGTAAATTCCAGGAATGTTGGGGCATCCCAAAATGCCTTCCCCACAGGTCTACCCTGCTATTCCTCTCATTTTCCCCCTGGGCTGAGGGATTCAGGAAATATCCAACCTTTTCTCCCCGTGGTCCAGGCAGTCCAGGAACCCCATGGAGCCCCACAGGGCCTGGCAAACCGGGTTTTCCCTGGAAAAGAAGGAACATCATCCAACTTTTATTTTTTTTTCTCCAAAACTGAAAGGTTTATTTTAATTCTGCAGGGAAATATTTATCCTGCTCTGTCCATCTGAGCAATTCCTTTAAAACCAAGGAATTACACAGCTGTCTGTGTATTCCCAGATTTTTTTTTTTTTTCCTTCACAAGTTATGGATCCCTTGCTTTACTCAGGAAGGGGAATTTATTATTCCCAGATGCTGGGAGCCTACATTCATCTGGAATGGTGAATCCAGACTCATGGAAAGGGCTGATTTATGGGATACACCTCTCCAATATGCCAAAACCAACCAAAACCAGATCCAGGAGGGATGGAAAACAGCACATGGATGTTATCCTTCAGATTGAGCCATTTGTAACACAGAGAATTCCCAAACCAATCCTTTTACTCCCAGTAATCCTCCATGGATGTTTTTCCTTCTCATATCTCTCCTTTAAGTCAAACTTCCCATGCCCCAAACCTCCTTGTGGGATCATTTCTGGGAAGAACCAGCCCTTCCCTTGTTTTGGATCTGCTGCCATCATCTTCAGGCCATTTGCTGTCCCACATCCTTGATCCACACATTTTTCCCTCCTCTGGATCTGCCCCAGTTTTCCCTGGACTCCTGGGATCACTCACCGGCTCTCCCGTGTCCCCTCTGTCACCTTTGAGGCCACTCCTCCCACGGGGACCCTGCAGGAAGCACAGGAAAAATCTCACTCCACGATCCATTCATGGATCTCCATGGAATTTTGGGAAGTTTGGACGCCAGAACTTCCTGGGCAGCTTGGAAATAATGATGGAAAAAAAAGGCTTTTCATCCCAAAGTGAAAGCTCATCCCAGGAACTCACCCTGATTCCTGAATCCCCTGGTTCACCCTGAAACACAAAGGACAAGGAGAATTCCCATGGGATGGGCTCCTCACCAAACTTCATCCCAGCAAAAAACCCCTGCAGCCTGACAATCCAAGAGAGCAAAATTCCCACTCCCACTGGAAGGCAGAGCTTTAGGAGAGGTCTCCAGACACCTGCACCTCTCCTTTTCCTGTGGTACATCCCAGAATTGTGCTGCAAACTCACCTTGATGGAGATTCCTGGTGGCCCTGGAGAACCTGGTGGTCCTGGAACCCCAGGAACCCCTGGCTGCCCCTTCTGTCCCTGCAGCAAGGAAAAAGCAGGAGAGGGAGGGATTTGGGATTTCTCCCAGCCCTTGGGAAGCTGGAGGCTCCCCCACACCTGGGGTTGGATACTCACAGCAGGGCCAGGCTGCCCATTCCGGCCAGGAATCACCTCCACTCCTCCCAGGACATAGCCTGGCTCTCCCTGTGGATAAAGGCACCTTGGGAGTTCCAGGAGCAGACAGGAAATTGGGGGATTTAGGAGCAATCCCATCATCAACCCAAAGCACCTGGCACCCAAAAAAAACCACATGGCCATGACCTGAGTTTTGCCTGCTGGCATGGAAAATAATTAATCCCAAGGGAAAAAAAATGGAAGTTGGCTTTCAGCAGGATCTGTTCCTGATCTTCACCTGCACAGAAAGCTCAGGGGGAATTCAAGGAAAGAGGAGGAATGGAGATTGGGAGAAGGACAGGAAGCTACTCCTGGGATCTGCCCACAGTTAATATTGAAATATTTTACTGTCCTGAATGGATTAAACCAAATTTTTCTAATTATGGAAATTCAGGCAGAATGATCCCACCTTCTCCTGCAATTAATTAACTAATTAATTGTGCCCAGAACCTGGGATTAGCATTGAGCACTTTTCTCCATAAAGAAATAAAATTCCTGAGGGAAACTTCCCAAGCTGAAGATGGACAGTGTAGGATTAGGTAGAAACAGCTTAAAAGTTCACATTCACCAAAGATCCCGGTGAAAATGCTTGGAAAACAGAGGTCACAGCAATAAAATGGATTTTTCCCAGTGAAATCCAGGAATGGAACTCACTCTGTCTCCTTTTGGCCCCGCTGGTCCTGGATAGCCCGGAGATCCCTGGAATCAAAAATAAATTCTGCAGTATTAAACAGAAAAACTCCCACAAGACCATGGATGCTGATCCCTGGAAGTGTCCAAGGCTGGGTTGGACGGGGCTTGGAGCAACCTGGGATAGTGGGAGGTGTCCCTGCCCATGGAATGGGATGAGTTTTAAGGTCCCTTCCAACCCAAACCAATCCCAAATACTCACAATGTCACCTTGGCTGCCAGGGAGCCCCTGCAAAACAGGACAGAGGGATACTGGTCACTTTTGTCTGGAATGGCCCTTGGGAAAAGTTTGTGAAAACCAATCCATACCATAATTCCAGGGGGTCCTGGAGGACCCGGCCGGCCCGGCCTCCCCGGCAGCCCAGGAATGCCGTCCTTCCCAGGGAAACCCTAAAAACATGGAAAATGGAGGGGGGGATGACCTCAGGCCTGCAAAATCCAACAGCTTCATGCAGCACCGTAACACTTGAGAGCATTCCCAAATCCCAGAGCAATTCCCTTTTCCCGGATTTTCAAAGCCAGCATGGAGCAGGAAGAGCAAAACACCAACAGAGAAGATCTGAGGGTGAATCTTTGCTCAAAGTCTTCCTTGGTGATAATTTTGTTGTATTTATTGCCAGAGGGCAGGGATGGATGGGATATTGGGAAGGAATTCCTGGCTGGGAGGGTGGGGAGGGGCTGGAATTCCCAGAGAAGCTGTGGATCCCTGGGAGCATCCAAGGCCAGGTTGGACACTGGGGCTTGGAGCACCCTGGGAAAGTAGAAGGTGTCAAAGTTGGAATGGGATGATCTTTCAAGCCCCTTCCAACCCAAACCATTCCATGATTCCATGACATTAATTATCCAAGTGGATCATGCTGTGGGGCAATTCCCTTAGGAGCTGGACTCCATGATCCATGTGGATCCCTTCCAACTGGGAATGTTCTGTGACTCACCCGCTCCCCTTTCTCTCCCTTCGTAGTGAAGCTGTGGAGGTCATAACCCCTGTGAGCTGCTGAGATTCTGGAGCTCTTCAATGGAAAAGAGGAAAAAAAAAATCCAGGAATTAATATCCAAAGGATGGTGAATAAACTGGAGTGACCAGGAAACACGGACTAAAACATTCCTTGGCTTAGGGAAAAAAAAAAGGGAAAAGCAAAGTTGACCACCCAGGAGAATTCTCAGGCATTTAAAGTCTATTCCTATGAATTTATAATATGAATTTTTAATATATCTAAGTGTTCTGCAGTGGGTTTATCCACCAAAACATTCCCAGCTCTATCCTGGCTTCCCCAATTCCATCCCCTGGATTTCAAAGGTTTTGCTTTTTTAGGGCTGGACACTGAGGTCAGGGTGGGACACGGTGTCCTAAATCCGCTCTGAATCTGCTTTGAAACTTCCCTCAGGGAAGAAGCTTTTCCTTGTGCCTGACCCCCACTCCAAGATGGATTTACTCCCAGGAGTAGGAACTCACCTTTCCCGGTGGGATTTGGGTTCCTGGGAGCTGAGGATCAGAACAAATGGCTTCTATCAGCTCTTGGAGGATTTGGGGGAAGTCATCGAAGGCGCTGACGTAGAAAACATTCCGGGGATTCTGCTGCAGAGAGATCCTGTGGAGCTCCATGGGATCAGCTCCTGACACCCCCACAGCAATGACACGGAGCCCTGGAATGACATGGATTCCACCACTCCTAATTCTCGGGATCAGAGTTTCCAAACCCTGGTAAAAAACCTCTGGTGGGATCAGGTAGAACCCATAGAGAAGTCACCTGGAGCTGGGTGGGAGTTGGGAAAAGAGAAAGGATAAAGGAGGGAAGGAACCAACAGCGCCCTCAAAGTGACTCCTCACACAGTGCACCGCCCTCAAACCCCTGGAAATCCATGGAGAACCAAGGGAAACCCAACTGGGCAACCTCAAACCCCTGGAAATCCATGAAGAACCATGGAAACAAAATGGGACAACATCAATTTCCTGGAAGTCCATGGAGAACTGAGGGAAACACAATGGGACAACCTTAACCCCCCTGGAAATTCATGGAGAATTGAGGAAAACACAGCGGTGTAATCTCAAACCTCTGGAAATTCATGGAGAACTGAGGGAAGCACAATGGGGCAACCTCAACCCCCTGGAAATTCATGGAGAACCAAAGAAAACACAACAAGGTAACCTCAAACCTCTGGAAATCCATGGAGAACCATGGAAACAAAATGGGACAACATCAACCTCCTGGAAATTGACGGAGAACCATGGAAACTAAACAGGGAAACATCAATCCCCCTGGAAATCCATGGAGAACCAAGGAAAACACAACAGGGCAACCTCAAAACTCTGGAAATCCATGGAGAACCAAAGAAAACACAACAAGGTAACCTCAAACCTCTGGAAATCCATGGAGAACCATGGAAACAAAATGGAGTACATCAACCCCATGGAAATTCATGGAGAACCAAGGAAAACACAACGGGGTAACCTCAAACCCCTGGAAGTCCACGGAGAACTGAGGGAAACACAATGGGGCAACCTCAGCCTCCTGGAAATTCATGGAGAACCAAGGAAAACACAACGGGGTAACCTCAAACTCCTGGAAATTCATGGAGAACTGAGGGAAGCACAACTGGGTAATCTCAAACCTCTGGAAATTATCGGAGAACTGAGGGAAACACAATGGGGCAACCTCAGTCACCTGGAAATTCTTGGAGAACTGGGGGAAACCCAACTCGGCAACCTCAACCCCCTGGAAATTCATGGAGAACTAAGGAAAACACAACGGGGTAACCTCAACCCCCTGGAAATTCATGGAGAACTGAGGGAAACAAAACTGAAATCTGAAACCTCTGGAAATTCATGGAGAACTGAGGGAAACACAATGGGGCAACCTCAACCCCCTGGAAATTCATGGAGAACCAAGGAAAACACAACTGGGAACTCCTACCCAAAGCATGGGCTGCTCTGGCTGGGGGCAGCACGTCATCCTGGGATTGTCCATCAGTCACGAGCACCAGGATGTGAGGAAAACCCGGTCTCATCCCTCTGGAGGGCTGGAATAATTCCTTTAGCACGTAGGATATGGCATGGCCTGAGATGACAGGGAGAAACAGGGTGGGAGTCTGGATTAATTCCACAGGTTTGGACTCTGGATCTCCTTCCATGGGTGGAGGATGAAGGGAATTCCTCATAAGTGGAAAGCTCTGGGCACAGGACAACCTCTTTTGAAGGATAACAGCAGGAAATCAGCTTGGCTGGAATGGTTCTGGTGGAATCAGCAGATAGTTTTGGAAAAGGGAAACCAAAATATTTAGAAAATGGAAGCACTTTTCCGACACTTCTGGAAAAAAAGTCCACGGAATTCCCATTTCCAAATTTCTTTGGAAAGACCAAGAAAGTTTCACAAAAATCTCCCACAAATTGAAATAGTCAAGAAGCTCTAAAACACTATGGAAAGATTCCTACAGGGAGTAAAATGCCTTTATTGACACAAACTCCATAAAAAGAAGGTTTAGAGGCAAGGTTAGCCAGGAACTTCCAGACTTCTTCCTACCATTCCATGCCTTCTTTCCCTAAGCAATTTCATGAAAATTCCTGTATTTTGACTATCCCTATTTTTTTGTGCTCTTTGTCCAATACCACTGAGGCAGAATAAGGGATTTGGGTGCCTCAAAGCTTTCCTGATGTGAAGAATTCCTGGAAAAAATAACAAAACTACAGAATATTCTCAGTTGGAAAGGATCCACAAGATCATCGAGTCCAGTTCCTGAATGATCCATATAGGGATCAAATCTTGGAGTTACGAGCACCAGGTTCCAACTAACTGGACTAAATGATTAAATTAAAATTAACCATCTTTAATTTACCATTCCTGGTTGTATTCCTCCAGGGAACCAGGTATTCCCAGTGTCCAGCTGGGAATGAGCACATAGAAAGTGTTGTCTCTCTCTGAGCTTTTTAAATGAGACAAAATATCCGGATTTCTGGGATGCAAGGATGCTTCAAATCATCCATCCTCATGTTTATGGTGTAAAAACCTCCCACAAGTGCAGGCAAAACCATAAAATAATGAGGAAAACCCAGGACATGGATAAAGCACCAAGTGGTTGGAAAAACCACTCCCGAAAATTAAATTCAATCCGTTCTCAAATTTAAAACAACTTTGAGCGTGACATTCCCACCAAGGAAACGGCTCCAAACCACCCAGAGAAATGTTTTCCTTGGCTCCCAGGTTCTGTCCTGGCCCAGGAGGATCATCCCAGGTGTCCAAGCCCTATCCCAGACCTGTCCTGGTGTTGCCCCCGGAGTAGCTCAGCCCCTGGATGGCTCCCAGGGCTCCGTTGCGGTCGCGGTGTTGGCTGAAGTGAAAAGCTGCCCTGGGCTCCTCGTTGTACTGAGCAACAGCAACCTGCCAAAAACAGGGATTAAATCCCCAAATCCATGGGAAATGGGACAGACTGCCTCGAGTCAGGGTGTGGCGCACCGGGATTGGGAAGAAGTTGAATTCTCTGGGAAAAGGGAGTCAGATCCTCACCTAAACCCATTTTTTTTTAATGTTCCCAGAGTTATTTTTTTCACCCAGGGTAACTTCTTCATTCACCTAAAACTTCCAAGCAGAGTCCAAGAAATTCCTATTTCCTGCTCAACTTCAACCAAGCTCCGTAACTCTCCCTTTCTAATTTAAATCTGACATTAATTAAATAAATGACCCCAAATAAATGAGGAACTGAGTCTTCCCGTTGGCTTTGCTGTCATTAAATCCTTCAGGCTTCATTTGCCCTGGAGATGATTCCTGTCATTGGGCTTGGTTCTCTGGTGGAGAAGGGAGCTGCTGGGAGCTGCATTTCCCACTTGGATCCACACCTGGATCTCCACTTCCAGTCTGGATTTCCAACCATTCCCAATCTGGATCTCCAAGCATTTCCACTCTGGATTTCCAACCATGCCCCTCTGGATTTCCAACCATCCCTACTCTAAATTTCCAACCTGGTTTCCCAACCATCCCCTCTCTGGTTTCCCAACCATTCCCACTCTGGATTTTGAACAATTCTCCACTCTGGATTTCCCACCATTCCCACTCTGGATTCCCAGCTATCCTCACTCTGGATTTCCAACCATTGCCACTCTGAATTTCTAACATTTTGTCTGTCTGGATTCCCAGCCCTTCCCACTCTTGATTTCCAACCAATCCCACTCTGGAAGGGGTCAGAAATGGGATAGAAGAAGGGAATATGCACCTGATAGATCTCTGGGCTAACCTAGACTGCATTTCAGGTGTGGAATTTGCTTTATTCCCAATGATTCAGTCTAGGAAAAATAACTAAGAAACGGAAATCTATCCAAATGGGAAAGCTGACATTGAGGAGACTTTAATTCCTGTCTTTTTTTGTTCCACACAGGGCTTTCCCTGCCCTTTCTGCTCCACAATTCCTGGGGGAGCAGACCCTGCTCCAGGCAGGGCTGAGCAGGAGAAAACAGAAGGAAAATAACTTCAGGAAATGGAATAAGAAAATCTTGCCTGGGTCCCTTCAGGCCCAATCTTGGGGAAATAGGAAACGATCCGGAAGAGGAAATTCTTCACTTTATTGAAGTTGCTCTGGCCGATACTCGAGGATTCATCCACCAGGAATGCAACGTCCGCCTTGAGCTTCCCACAAACTGCAGAGGGAAGGGAGGAATTCCATGAGCTAAAGAAGAATCCTTGGGGTTTGTGTGTTCAGAGCAACAAAACAAACCCCAAACTGTTGGAACTCTGGGCTCTGAGAATTCCAGACTTTCTGACCCCCAAGCAAACCCTGCATGGACCTGAGGCCTTGGAAAAGGTTCCCAAAATTGAGTGACAGCCCTGGGATTGTGGGGGTGGAATTTGGATGGAAATGTGGGATATCACAGGGTGCAAAACTCAGAGTTTAAGGGTATAGAATACAGAAATATACATAAAGCTAGACAGAGGATTTAGGGTGGAGGCTGAGTCCTTCTTTTTCACCTTCTTCTCCATGGTCTGGGTGGGATTTTGTAATTGGGTATAAAAATCCACATTGTGAGCCATGGGTGGTTGGTTATTGGGTTAAAAGTAAAAATAATTTAGGTGTGATTTCATAATTGAACAGTTTGTCCTTAAAAGGCCTTGTAGAGAGATAGATATGGCTCAATTTTTACTTTGTTAGCTAGAAGTGCTGTAAAACTCATTGTTTGTGAGACTGTAACATAGATAAGAATTAATAAACATATGAATCTGAACAAGACATACCATCCTGAGCATTTAATCCCGACTCTGGCAAAAAAAGAAGATAAAAGCAGCACCAAACCTCTTGTGATGCCAATTTTTGGGTGAGCAGCAGCACCTTCACCCCTCAGGGTTGTGCTGAGGCCTTCACCACATTTATGGGATTCAGGCCTTCCCTGACATTGTCCACTCTCGTTTTCCAAGGAATTAAGACTGGTTTTAGCTCCTGCTGAAGCCTTCAGCACATTTAGGGGGTTTGGGCCTTCCCTGACATTGTCCACTCTTGTTTTCCAAGGAATTAAGACTGATTTTAACTCCTGCTGAGACCTTCACCCCATTTATGGACTTTGGGCCTTCCCTGACATTGTCCACTCTTATTATCCAAGGAATTAAGACTGCTTTTAGCTCCTGCTGAGACCTTCATCACATTTAGAATATTTGGGCCATCCCTGACATTGTCCACTCTCGTTTTCCAAGGAATTAAGACTGGGTTTAGCTCCTGGGACCAGAGAAGGTCTTGGCCTCTGGAAGTTTTGACTGTTTCTACATCATCATCAACATCATCATCATCATCATCATCATCATCATCATCATCATCAACATCATCACCACTCACTTGGCCCAGGCAGGGCTGTCAGTGGTGCTGACACCGTGCTGGTCCATACTGGGAGCTCTGGGAGCTTTGTGCTGGTGGGCACTGGGACAGGAGTGGTCCCCACACTGCTGGGAGATCCCGACGGAGATTTCCTCGTATCCAACGGCGTGGGAGCTATTGGAGCTGGTGGTGACTCCCTGGGAGCTCCTGCTGTAGGACCCAAAGAGAAAAAGTGAATTTTAAACCTCTTTTAGCCACCATGTCACTCTCCAAAGAGAAAAAGGGTAGAAAACCCAAAAATCTGCCTCAATCAGAGCAGTTTTCCCTGGAAAATCGAGGTCTCCATCCTCCACACCTGTTTGTCCAAGGAGCGTTGTCTCCGGTCCCTCCGAGTCTCCAAACTTTGGTTTTATGGAAAACAAATACATTTCCTTGGAGCTCAGCCCTGTCACTCGATAGGATCGGGAAGCTGCTGGTAACAATTCCTGGGAAAGAGCAGGAGCTGTGGAAAACAGGAGAAACGTGACTGGGAGCCAGAAAAACTCAGTAATTTCCATTTCTGTGGCATCGCTGTTGGCAAACAGGAATTTGGGGATGAGATGATTCCCGGGATTTGGAGAAGAGGCAAAAGTAAATAATTTACAAAGTGCAATGGTCAGGTCCTAAACCAAATGAAATGAGGTTTTGTACATTAAAAAGAAAAAATTTGGAATTCATGCAAAAATTTAGGGAATTTGGTGCAAGTGGTGCTCAAGGCTGAGATACCAATTCCTATCCAGTGGTTCTTATGGATAGAAATAAGAATTTTTTTTGGGAATGAATGGAAAGTTTGATGAAAAATAAAGTCAGACTTGACTGAGAAATTTGATTGCACACCATTCATAGTTTGGTTTAAAATAACAATAGGAAAAAAAGTCATAATAATGATTGACATTTCCTAAGTGCTTTACTTTAGAAATAATAAATGATGAATCTGACACCGTTCAAAGTGGAATTTGTACCTTTTTTTTATTCTGAAATAACATTTTACTTAAAAAAAAAAAAAATCACCCAAAAAGCTAAGTTTGTATGGCAAGAAATAAAATCAGTGTGAATAATCTGCTCCACTGCCATCAACTCATAGAATTGAGGTTGGAAAATATCTCCAAAGATCAAATCGAGCTCTTTGTTCTCAATTCTCCTCAAAAATTTTTGGAAGGGCATTTTCCTCCTTTAAATAAAATAGTAAAATCCCTCTTGAAATTTAGCTTAAACTCTTATTCTTTCCTCTTTTTGGGAAGTTGAGTCAAAATAGCCATAATTGGTTTATTTTGTCTAATCCACAGGTGGAATGATTCCACATGGAATAGAAAGGGATCCAGGTTTTTATGGGATGAGCAATCAGCAGGGAAAAGGACATTAAATGAGCTTAAAAAGGAACAAGAAAAATGTGCTATAAAATAATGTTCATTTAGGAAAAAAAATCAAGTTGTGTGGAGGGAAATTAATCAAGACAAAAAACAAGGACCACATTCTTAATTGCTTCTATACACCAGTGTTGGCAGCCAGGATAATTACCCAGGAAAAACTGGAATTAGTCAGGAGCACAAATTTTATCCTATAGAAAAGTGGGGTCGGGATTCATCTGCTGGTGATGGGAAATCAATATTTATAAACCCATTCCAGCAGGATCGATGGAAGGAGGGCACGGGGGGACTGTCAGATTATCCATTATCAGGATTATCCATTCCTGATTCCCAGACAACTCCAAGATCAGGGATTTCTGAATCCTTCTGGATCGATATTTGAACAGCACAGGAAGGGGAACAGTTCCTTTAGACCACTAAAATCACCCCAGAGATCCAAAGGGTCCATTCCCAAATCACTTTTCCATCACTTTTCCATCATAAATTCCATATTTATCCCCCCCAAAAAGCTGCTGTCATGGGATAGTTCATCCTGAGTGACACAACCTGCAAGTATGGAGCTGCCAATCCTGAAAAATCCTTGGAATTAAAATAAAATAAAATTAAAAAAAAATAAAAATCAAAGCATTCTGGTAGCTCCAAAAGCCCTGCAGGGAGCACAGGGAATTCCGTTGGATTTGTTTTCTTTATTGACTTTGGACATAAACTGATCCTAGGAAAATGTGGTTGAAGCCACAGGGACAGGAAATCCCAAATTCAAAGAGGATTTTAGTCCAATCCAGGAAAAAAAATCAAGGAGTTGGTGCTTTAAAAGGGCAAATCCTGAAAAGCCAAATAATTGGGAAAAGGAATTGTGATGAATTAAGGAATTTTTAAAAGCTCTTCACAGTAGAGCAGAGATTTTAAACAGGTAAGAACAAGGTTTTATGGATGACAAAAATCCACCTTTTTTTTTTTTGGTGGATTTGATGGACAGGAAGGGATGCAGACAATGCCAAAATTCCTTTTTCCTGAGCTATTCCCACCCCTCCTTTTTTCCTTCCCCCAAGGATTTTGCCATGGCCAAATAGGACATTTTGTGAGCCTCCTCCAGCTCCAATTTTCCTTCTTTTTCAGCCAAATGGAGCAGCTGAGATGAAGGAATCCACGGAAACCCCCAGGGTTCTCCTGCTAAATCAGATCCAGAGGAGTCCAGGAGCTGGATCAGGATTCCCTTCCCACACCAAACGTTACCTGAGGACAATCCCCACGTCAGTAAATACTGGGATGCTCCAGGAACAGCATCCCAGGACAACAAAACGCTGGAATCCGTGGCCTCCTGCACTGTGAATTCCGTCACCTTGGGCAAATCCGCTGTTGGAAAAGCAAGGAACAAAATTTAGGGGCTGGAAACAGCTTTGGGGACGTTTCTGTCTCCCAAATTCCATGGTTCTGGTGAGAGGAAGGAGTTCCTCCAGCACTCCAGGTGTTTTCCAAGAAGCTGAATCAGACCAGGTTCTCTAAACTGACTGAAATTTGAGGTTTTTGGGGTGGGTAATGAAGTTTTTCCTGTGATTTTTTTTTTTTCCCAGATGCTCCCTGAAATCTCAGGGATGTTGGCTCCACATCCCTGATTTTCTCCTCTGTTTGGTCTCCCAACCTGCTCATTTTGGCACAATTAATGAGGGATGTTGGCCTTTTCCTGCTGGAAATGGTCAAGATACTGCATAAAGAGGGAATTCCAAGATAATGTGCCACAAAAAAATGGGGATTATTGGCAGGAGAAGACAGGGAAATCCCAATATTCCTCAGTAATAATAAGAAAGGATCAATGCCTGTTTTTTGGTGGGATCTGAGAAGAAACAAGGACGGGGCTTGGAGCAACCTGGTCCATGGAAGGTGTTGGAAGCCGATGATCTTCAAGGCCCCTTCCAACCCCAAACATTCTGGAATTCCAGGAATAAGTTGTCCATCAGCCAAAACTGCTCTTTTTCTTTCACTCCCCTGTGGAGATGCTCTTATCCCAATCCATGGATCCCACACTCACAGGTTTTGGCCGTGAGGACCGTGGGGTTTCCCTGCTGTCCTTTTCCCACTGCAGACATGGAGATGGTGTAGGTGGTGTTGTCCTTCAGCTTGGGAATCACAAAGGAAACGGCCTCTGCCGGGACCAGCTGGGAGGATTCCGAGTCACCTGGGAGGAGACATCCCAAAAAATCCATGGTGCCCATGGAAAGGGAAGTGCAACAGTCATTGTTACAGCAGCTTCACACACATCTGACAGGACCTGGCCAGGGAGGAGAGTCAGGAACTCATTTTGCCCACGGGGAAACTGAGGCACAGGCAGCGGAGAGATCCGGTCACAAATGTGGAAAGGAATTAATTCTTGGAATACCCAGATTCCAGCTATATTTATATCCTTGGTTAGAGCCTAAAGCTTAGCTCAGGGCTGATTTAGTGGAGTTCAACCTGTCCCTGTAGACATTAAAGTCCCCACCTACTCCGACCACCCATGGAAAAAGGAATTTCCAGGCCCAAATTCCCCATTTTTTTTGGGTTCCTTGTGCTCCCTGACCAATAGACTGGGACTCTTACCATTGGATGGCTCCCAGGATATCTTGTAGTGACTTATCCCAGAAAGCCTTTTCCAAGCCAGCTTCAAAGTGTTTACACCAGTGTCGGTAACCCTCAGGTCCTGGATGGTCGGGATGGGGTTGGAATCTCCAGAAGGAGCTGGAAAAATGAACCAGGATAAGATTTCAGCTCAGTTCCAGAGCAGCAAGGTGGCTCCAAGCTGTGGTGGAGGAGAAAAATCTGGGCATTCATTCAAGGTCTACTTTCCAGGCTGAAATTCCTAATGGATCCATAAATTCCAAGCTGAGGAATTTCATCTCTTACCACCCATGCCAAACTGGTGACACACAGAGAGAGGGACATGAGAAGAGCTCCAAGAGAGGATGGATCACCCAGACACATCTTCAAATTCCATGAAAAACTCACTGAGACTGACTCAGGTGAAAAAATACACTGAAAGGAGCCAGAACTCTGTGTTGGAAGAGGCAAAGCCACAATCCATGGAATTCCCAAAACCTCAAGGGTGAAGGCTGGTGAGACACCCTGGGTGGAGCCTGTGGAGAGGCTCCTGCATTCCTGAGGTGGTTGAGGATCAATAACTCTGGGAATTGCGTTGCTAAATCCAGGATTGTCCAACGTGCCAGAAGGATGTGTCCATTCCCTCCCAAGGGAACAGCCATGGATAATTCCCACCAGCAGTGAGGGCTGCTTGTGCCTCCACCATCCACAGGATATCCTGAGTTGGATCCACCAGGATCATGAAGTCCAACTCTTAAACAGATGAACATGAGGAATCCAAGAATTTGGTGTTTTTATCACCAGGCCTTGACCAATTGAGCCAATCCCACGCCCAAGACCATTCCAAGCTTTGCATCCCAACTCCAGGAGGGTTTTTCCAGCAGGATTTACCTGTGTGGTGAGTCAGGATCACCTCAGGCCCCTCGGTCCTGCTGAACACAGCCCGGACACCGACCCTGTACAGGGTGTTGGGCACCAGCTGCTCAATCCTGTGAGCCAACACTCTGCTGCCCAGGTACCGAGTCCTGGAAACCTGTTTTCCTGGAAAAACAGGGATATTTCAGAGCCTGGACCTCGCTTCCTTCCTCCAAAGGAAATTATTGCACTGCTGCCTCAGAGCTCTGGGGATTATCTCCATAAATAAAACCGTGAAAACAAAGAGGAGGAGCCATCACCAGCAGGACCAAATTTCCCAACTGTGGGATCTCTTTGCCACCCCCAGGAGCGGGTCAGGAATTTGGGAAGGTGCCTGGAATGTCCTTTCCCTGCTCACCTTTGCCTGCACCCATGGGGCTCCAGCTGAGTTTGAATTTGGTGGCAGCAGCTGTGGCACTCCAGGCCAAGGACAGGCTGGTGCTGGTGTGGGACACCACCTTGAAGTTGGAGACAGATCCCAGAGGAGCTGCAGGATGGGAACAACGTCAGGAATGTCCTGATTCCTGCCCAAAGGTTCATTATTGACATATTAATGAGTCAAAACTGTATCAAAGGGTTAAAAATGGCATCTTGGCTTATCCTTGGTGTCTCCTCATCCTCACCACTCCTTGAGGTCATCAAGGAGCACGTTCTGCCCAGATCCAGTGGGAGCAAGGCCAGGACAGGCCAGGGTGATGGGGACAATGTCAGGAATGTCCTGATTCCTGTCCAAGGGCTTATCAGTGACATGTTAATGAGTCAAAATTATGTCAAAGAGCTAAAAATGGCATTTTGGCTTATCCTTGGTGTCTCCTCATCCTCACCTGGAGAGACACCACTCCTTGAGTTCTGCCCAGACCCAGTGGGAGCAAGGCCAGGCCAGGCAGTTCAGGAATCCATGGAGCCAGGAGATCCACATCCCAATGCCCCAGGTGAAACACCCCCTGGAGCTCTCATGGCTGCTGAATGTTCCCTGTTCTCCTCCTCACAAGGGTCAGGCCAGGCAGTTCAGGAATCCATGGAGCCAGGAGATCCATATCCCAATGCCCCAGGTGAAACACCCCCCTGGAGCTCTCATGGCTGCTGAATGTTCCCTGCTCTCCTCCTCACAAGGGTCAGGCCATTTTCTCCATGTGCTATTCCAGGGTTTCCAGTCACCTGCTGCCACTTGGGAACCTCTTCCAAGATTCCCACCTCTGCTCTTGGATCAGCGGTGCTGCCTCTCCCCTGCTCCCAGGGCAGCAGCCCAGAAATTTGAGAGGGACAAGGTTTGTCCATCAACTTTCCCTGCTTTACACAAAGGATCTGCATCTGCTGCCTCTTGTCCAGGGAATTTGGTCTCCCTGAAGGATTCCTTTGGAATTATGGAATTCTTTGAGGCAGGAGACAGCCCTTACCACCAAGCATAAAGAACTGGACTAGGATGTTCCACCCTCTTTATCTTCCTATGGTTTCCTACAGCAGATTTAACCCAGATTTCCTATTTTCCCTAATTTTTTTTTTTTTTTTTTTTTTTTTTTTTTTGGATGGAGTTTAACACTGTTGAGGATTTAATATTGGTGAATTGGAATTTTGGGATACCTGGAAGCTCAGTGAGTGCCAGTTGGGCACTTCACCACTGGGGAGGAACTTTGGATCAGGGAGAGTGGCTTTAAACTGAACAAGAGCAGCTTGAGGCTGGATTTTGGGAAGGAATTCCTGGCTGGGAGGGTGGGGAGGCCCTGGCACAGGTTTCCCAGAGAAGCTGTGGCTGCTCCATCCCTGGCAGTGTCCAAGGCCAGGTTGGATGGGGCTTGGAGAAACCTGGGATAGTGGAAGGTGCTGGAACAAGATGGGTTTCCAACCCTTCCAAACTTTCCAGTTCTTTCAAACCATCCAACACTTCCAACCCTTCCAAATTTGCCAACCCTTCCAAACTTTCCAATTCTTCCAAACCCTCCAACCCTTCCAAACTTGCCAAACTTGCCAAACCTTCCAACCTTTCCAACCCTTCCAACTCTTCCAAACCTTCCAAATCTCAACCAATTTGGGATCTTATGAATCCAAAGCCAAAGCTCTTTCAACCCTTCCAAACTTTCCAACCCATCCAACCCTTCCAACCTCCCAAACCTCCCAACTCTTCCAACTTCAACTGATCTGGGATCTTATGAATCCAAAGCTCTTTCAACCCTTCCAA
>WEIU01011029.1:23437-41477 GCA_013389925.1 Aegithalos caudatus | reverse complement strand
CCATCCCATCCCATCCCATCCCATCCCATCCCATCCCATCCCATCCCATCCCCCAGAGTGGGCACTGCTGAAATTCCAGGGAGAAGCCGTGCAGGAGCTGCCCCTGGCCACAGCAGGGAATGTTTTCCAGCTGGAAGTGCGACCTTGGGAATCGTCCCTCACTGCAAAGTCACCGAGTCCCTGAATCCCCTTGGATTCCCAGACTGGAGGGTGATGGGTTGGGGGATCTCAGCTTCCCCATCCTGATGTTTTTGGGGATCTCAGCTTCCCCATCCTGATGTTTTTGGGGATCTCAGCTTCCCCATCCTGATGTTTTTGGGGATCTCAGCTTCCTCATCCTGATGTTTTTGGGGATCTCAGCTTCCTTATCCTGATGTTTTTTGGGATCTCACCTTCCCCATCCTGATGTTTTTGGGGATCTCAGCTTCCTTATCCTGATGTTTTTTGGGATCTCACCTTCCCCATCCTGATGTTTTTGGGGATCTCACCTTCCTAACCTTGATGTTTTTGGGGATCTCACCCTCCTCATCCTGATGTTGTTGGGATCTCACCCTCCTCACCCTGATGGAGCAAGGCTGGAATATCTTGGGAAAGGGCTGTGGAGAAAGCTGGGAATGCCTGACTGGAAATAAAAAGCGATTCCTGGGCTGTTTTTGTGGTAAAATCCCAGTGAGCCAGCGTGGGCTGCACCCCCTGAACCCTCAATGCTCCAAATCCAGCCCTTACTCCCTCCCAGCCCAGCAATATCCCAGATTATTAAGGGAAAAAGGGAATGCAAAAATCCAACAACTGGGATATTTGCTCCAAACCTGGATTCAGGTGCCTTCCCAGCAGGTTGCACAATCCCTGGATAAATCAAGAAGTTCCTGGAAGAAGAGACCTTGTGTAAGGAGTTGGATTTCAGGGATTGGATTTCAGGGATTGCTCCAACCTTTCCTGCCTGGCTTGTGTTGCAGCATCAGTGACTGAGGAGGGATGAACCCTTTGAAAGCAAAAAAAATCCCTTTGGATTTGGCTTTTTGCCACTTTTAAACCAAAACATTTTGGCCCCATTTTGTTCAAAGACTGAATTATTGGAAGGTGATTAAATCCCAGAGCAGCAAATTCCAGAAATCCAATTGCAGACATCAAGGAAAAGCTGCTTTTCACACAAGACCTTCTTTTAAACAGCCCCTCTCATCCACTTTTAAAAATCCCTCCATTCCTAACAGCTCAATTCCTGTGTTTTTTAGTTACCCTGCTCACTTTTAATCCCAAAATTAGGGATAACACCGATTTTTTTTGTTGGGTTTTGGAAGGAAAAGTTCCCCCCTGCAGGTGGATATTCCTGTAAAAGGCAAAATCCTGGAGCAGGATCCCAGGAAAAAGCAGTGGCTGGGCTGGGTGAGGAGCAGCCAAGGTGATTGGGAAGGGATTTTACTCAGGATTTATAAAGAAATAAAAGAATGAGGAATGTTTAGTCTGGAAATTCCCAAGGGCAGACAAAATTCTTCAAATGTGTGGATAAAGAGGAGAGAAGTATTTTGGCTGGGCCGTGGAAGCAGAACAACAAATCTCATTTTTTTTTAAAATTTAAGGGGCTTAAATTGCTGTGGAAGTGCTGTAAACCAGGGCAAAAAAAATCCAATTTTCTCCCTTTCCATGTGGTGAAGCAGGAGAAGGAGCAGGAAAACTTCCTGCTGGGAGGACTCTTTCCAGTTGTCCCCAGCTGAGGTGGATTTTGGGTTGATAAATCCAAATTTATCTCATTTTTTTTATTTCCAGCTCAGGATTGTGAGCCAGAGAAGGAGCCCTTTCTTATCTCTCTCTTATCAGCCAGCACAAAACCCCCTGAGTGCCAACATTCCTGATCAAATGAGGTCAAGTCCAGGGATTTGTGATTTGGGAGGAGGCAAAATCCAGTGCCTGGAGCAGCCCTGGGTGATCCCAAGTTTCCAGCTCCCGGTGCTCCCCCTCTGGAGGTGAAAGGTTGGGAGATAAGGTTGGAGATAAGATTTGCAATCCTGGAACTCCTGGCTCTGCTTCAAGGTTTCTCCTCCTCCTCTGAGGGACTTTTGGACTTTTCAGCCTCAAGGGTGGAAGTTTTATGGATAAAGAAGCTGAGGAAAAGGAAGGAATTGGCAGGGAATTGGCACAGGGTGGTGCCTATCCCTGGGAAAAGCAGAAAAAAGGGGATTTTTTCCAGGTGCTGTTGGGACAGCCCTGCATTTCCCCAGCTCCTGACAGCTCTGTGGGGTGACACAGGAGAATTTGGAAGGAGGCAGCTTGGAAATTCCTGTTTTCCAGGGCATCTCCCAGCTTGAATCCTGCAAAACTGCATCCAGGGACGGCGTGTTCCGTGAGGAGCAGGACTCTCCCAGGAATCCTTGGCCTCAGTTTTTGTCTTGCACCAGAAAAAAATTTAAAAATAAGGGAAAGATTCCCTAAATCCCTCTATTTCCCAGGAATATTCTCATTATCTGCCCTGTCACAGCCTCCTCTGAGCTGCTGCTTCCCAGGAAATCCTTCCCTGCTCCCTGGGAGCTCCTCAGGGTGCAGGGAGGGTTTGTTTGAATTCCCTGGAATTCCTCTTCCCACAGGATAAACACAAACCCTGCTTGGTGGCATTTCTGCATTCCTGGCTCCTTCTAAAGGGGGGACAAAAAGGGGCTTAAAAAGGGTCCCTTTGGAGCTCAGACAAAATTTTATGGATTTGGAAGCCTTGGGGAGTTGGTGCCACGTTAACAAAATCCGTGGATGTCACGTGGGATTCGCTGCCAGGACTTTTTTTGGGCTCCTCTGAGGAGTTTTATTCCCTTTTAACAACTCACACAACCAAACTTTGTGTTGGTTTTTTTTTTGGGCATCCAACAATCCCAAGGGAGCTGAAGCTTTTTTTAGAGGAATTCTAAGCAAATCTGATCCAGGGACATTGTGCCAGCACAGCCCTGACCTTGGCACTGCAGCAGGAATGAGGAATATTGAATTCCCAGCTGCCTTCTCCTCCTGGAGAGGCAAATTCCCTCAGATTGCCTGGCCTCTGACAAACCCAGCAGCTTTTAGGAAAGGGCAGAGTCCTCCTAAAGCCACTTCCCATGGGAAAAAGGGAGATCCAGGAGGTTTTTTTGACCTGACTGACCAATTCCTCTTGGGAATTATTTGAGGAAAAGCTCCCTGCAGGTGAACAAAAAGGGCAAATCCTCTCCAGGGTGATTCTGTCTCCGGAATAAGGAGCTGCTGCCTCCTTTTCTTGCCTCCCAGTGCTTGTTCTCCAGGGAATGGCTCTGATGTTTGTCTCCCCTGTGCCTGCAGGGAATTCCCAGGATGTGGGAACATCGTGACCTTCTCCCAGTTCCTGTTCATCGCCGTCGAAGGTTTCATCTTCGAGGCCGATTTCGGGAGGAAGCGCCCGGCCATCCCCATCAGGTACAATCCCAAGGTTTTCCCAAGCAGGGATTGCTTGGATTTTTCTCTCTTTTATCTCCAAAAAGCTTTTCAGGAAAAATGGCTTTTCCCCACTTATCCTGTGGATTTAAATCCCATCCATCCTGCGGCATCTGCACGTTGGGAAGTTGTCGGGCCGGATAAAACACGTGCTCGTTTATCAGGAATTGTTCATGGGAAATTGCCATCAAATCCTTCCCTGTCCCAGGAATGGGGCAGATCTTTGCACAGGGAAGAGTTTGGCTGTGCTTAAAGGGATTTTTAATCTCTGGGATTTGCTGTGGTGGGAGTGGGAAGGGAGAATTTTCCTGGAAAAATCACCCAAATTCCCTTCACAATTTTCTGCTGGGGATGAGCTCGGTGACAAACCCGGGAGCTCTGCCCTACTCCAGACCTCTCCACACATTCCATGGTGATTCCTGAGGGATCTCTCAGCACCCCAGGGAGGCTCCTGCACATCTCCCAGGTAATTTTTTTCCACCTTTCAGGAATTATTTCATCATGGTGGCCATGTTCTTCACGGTCAGCGTGGTCAACAACTACGCCCTGAACCTGAACATCGCCATGCCGCTGCACATGATCTTCCGCTCGGTGAGCCCCATCCTGCTCCTCCTCCTGCTCCCATTCCATCATTTCTGCTGGAATTTTATCCCCCTGCTCCATTGTTCTGCCACCTGAGAGCACCAAACCCCCGCCCCCCCCCTGGAAATCCTCAATTCCAGCTGGGAGACAGAGCAGCCTCGCTCCAAAGCTCGGCTCCGAAGGTTTTGGTGTTGATTATTCAATTCCAGCTTAATGGACAGACAGGGAAGCGGGGTTTGGACAGGTTTTGGGATTCCAGAGGAATTCCACCTCCTTCCAGGGGAGGTGACAGTGACAAAACCAATCCCAGACTCTGGTTGGTCAAAGGGATCCGGCTTTCCCTGCCAGCAAAGTTCTGGTCTGGAACATCACGGCTCAGAGAGCTGGGATTTGGGATTTGGGATTTGGGATTTGGGATTTGGGATTCAGCNAACATTAAACTGCATCCTCACTTAAGTGTGGATGAGTGCCAAGCTAAAAGAGCTTTTAAAACCCAAGGGAATGGAGCCCCAGCTCCGTTGGGAATAACAAAATCTCCTCATGGGAGCTTTTTATCCCTGGGGATGGAATATTTGGGATCAGGAGAGGTTCAGGAGGATAAAACCAGGATAAACCCCACTGGAGGAGACCTGGAGTCAATCCCTGGAGCTGGGCTCCTGTTCCCAGTTAAACCAGTGGGATTTGACCATGTTCTGGTCACACAATGGAAAAAAACTTGGATCTCCAGGAAGAGGAGATCCCCTGGCCTGGAGATCCAAGCCAGTGTCCTCATTCCCAAGGCCTCCAGGTCACCTTCTCCCCTTTTCCTGGATGAGGGGACTCAAAATCTTGGAATCATGGAAAAGAACTTTAAAACTCATGGATTCCAACCATTCCCACCCTGTGTCCCCCAAGTGCCACATCCACAGGGCTTGGAAAATCCCTCCAGGGATTTTCCTTTCAGGGCAGGAATTTTTCCCAATATCCAACCTTAAGGAAGCTGTTCCTTTTCACTTTTTTTTGTTGTTTTTTTTGCTGTCTCAAACCTGGTGTTTCTCTCCTGGTGTTTTGGGAGTTTGCATCCCTTTGGGATGAGCATTCCCAATCTGGGGAATTCTGCCCTGCTGACCTCATGGTTTGGTTTTTCCTTACTTTTTTTATTTTTCCTTCCCAGGGTTCTCTGATAGCAAGCATGGCTCTAGGGATCATCATCCTGAAGAAAAGGTAAATCCCCAAAAAAAATCCTCCAAAAAATCTTTAGGGAATTCTCTGGGTAAATCCCCCAGAAAAATCCCCAAAAAAAGAAATCTTTAGGGAATTCTCTGCCATGGATTTAATTCTGGTGGGTGTTCTGTGCCATCACGTTCCCTCCCTGTTAAATATTCCCATTTTAATGATGGGAAAGTGGGACAGAGAGAATGGGACAGAGGCTGGGATAGCTCCAATTGCACCTTTCCCTGATTCCTTGGGTGGAATTCTGGGCTGGGAAGGGAAGGGAAGGGAAGGGAAGGGAAGGGAAGGGAAGGGAAGGGAAGGAGGAGGGGCAGAGGCTTTGCCCCTGTGCTGGGGAGTGGGAAGGTGCTGGAGTGAGGTGGTTAATAGACCGCACTCGGCTGCCTCACCAGGAATGGCAGTGACACCTGACTGGGAACTTGGGGAAAGAGTTGGCGGCTTATTAAAGCGGCCGGACCCCGGCTGAACCCCACGACTACACGCTAGGATTGCTGTGTGCCCCTTGATAACTCACAGCTGCTGATAAAGTCCACTGGTAATGGCTTTTTGCTAATGAGAAAAGTGCTGCTGATTATGACAAATAGCCTTGGACCAACAGGCTAAGCTGCTACATAGGCTCCCAATTGTCAGTCTGGGTGATTTTTGCATTTCATTATTTCTTTCCTGACGTCCTGGCTCCTTCTATCTTTAACGTACTCCCAGAGCCGTGTGTCACAATTTTAATAACACTTCTTTATCTCAATTTTTCCCCCCTCTCTCCATGGGAGCTGGAAACAAAGGCTGTTACAGAAATAATGTTTAACCTCGCTCCTGTGCTGCAGCGAAAGAAACCCCACAGCTATTGTTCAAGAATTAAAAAGGCGTAAATGGGGCACACAGAGCCCACTCAACCCTCAAAGACAGACTTTAAAAAATACCTATTANGCAGGGAAGCAGGGCTGCAGGGATGCAGGAATGCAGGGAAGCAGGGCTGCAGGGATGCAGGGAAGCAGGGCTGCAGGGATGCAGGAATGCAGGGAAGCAGGGATGCAGGGATGCAGGGAAGCAGCAGGGATGCAGGGAAGCAGCAGGGATGCAGGGAAGCAGCAGGGATGCAGGGAAGCAGCAGGGATGCAGGGCTGCTGACGTGTCCCTTGTCCCCTGTGCAGGTACAGCGTGTCCAAGTACAGCTCCATAGCCCTGGTGTCCCTGGGAATCTTCACCTGCACTTTCATGTCTGCAAAGCAAGTGGTAAGCACTGGGAATGTCAGGAATTCCTGGGAATGTCTGGGAATTCCTGGGAATGTCAGGAATTCTTGGGAATGTCAGGGATTCCTGGGAATGTCAGGGAATTCCTGGAATGTCAGGAAATTCCTGGGAATGTCAGAGATTCCTGGGAATGTCAGGGAATTCCTGGAATGTCAGGAAATTCCTGGGAATGTCAGGAATTCCTGGAATGTCAGGAAATTCCTGGGACTATCAGGGAATTCCTGGGAACGTCAGGAATTCCTGGGAATGTCAGGGAATTCCTGGAATGTCAGGAAATTCCTGAGAAGGTCAGGGAATTCCTGGAATGTCAGGAATTCCTGGGAATGTCAGGGAATTCCTGGAATGTCAGGGAATTCCTGGGAATGTCAGGAATTCCCTTTGCCTGGTCATTCCTGGAAACACTCTGTGTTCCCTGCCTCTACATCTCTCCAAAAGTTTTTCCCCCTGGTTTTATTTCCCCTGGGGTTTGGATGCAGGGAGATGTGGGATTTTGTTGAATTCACCTGGTCACTGCTTTTTGTTGGGAATAAATCATAAATCCCTTTTTTTTTTGGGAAGCTGCTTTTCCTTGCCTTGTGTTGCAGGCAGGAGCAGGTGAATCCTAAAGAAAACTCAGCCATCAGGAATCTTCCCATCCCACAGGAGATTGTTCCCTGTCAGGCTGGAGTTTTAGGGCTGGTTTGGGGCTGGTTTAGGGCACCTGGGAATGGGACAGAGGAACCTGGGAATGGGAATGGGAACCTGGGAATGGGAATGGGAACCTGGGAATGGGAATGGGAACCTGGGAATGGGACACAGGATTCTGGGAGTGGGAACCTGGGAATGGGGCACAGGAACCTGGGAATGGGAACACAGGAACCTGGGAATGGGAACACAGGAACCTGGGAATGGGGCACAGGAACCTGGGAATGGGAATGAGAACCTGGGAATGGGACAGAGAAACCTGGGAATGGGAATGGGAACCTGGGAATGGGGTACAGGAACCTGGGAATGGGAATGGGAACCTGGGAATGGGAACCTGGGAATGGGACACAGGAACCTGGGAATGGGAATGGGAACCTGGGAATGGGCTGGCTTTAAAAGCTGGAAAAGTGCCAGGGATTATTTTTGTGGTTACAAGAATTCTCATCAAACCAGGCTGTTCCTTTCAGGAAAAAAATCCTGACTGGCTCAGTCCCCTGACCCCCTTTTTGCTGGAATCTCTGCATTCCCTGGAGCAGGGTGGGGATCCCGTGGCTGCTCAGGTCCGGGCTGCAGGCTCCTGGTGGCCCTTGGTGACATTCCTGTCTCCCTCCAGGCTTCTGACTCCAGCCTAAATCAGGAGGATGGACCCCAGGCTTTCCTCTGGTGGCTGCTGGGTACGTGGGGGGTCTGAATTTCTGGGATACTGGCGGGATTCTTGGAATTCTCCTGGCAAAACATCCCTGCCTGGAGCAGAGAGGGAGAGGGGCTGGGGCTGCTCCAGGTGTTCCTTCAGCACAGGATTTCAGGAGAGGCTTGGAAGTCTGGTTTTTTTATCTCCACCCTGGGGTCTCTTGGTGGCTTTTTTGGGAAAACCTGGGATTGATTTTTTATCAGCAGTGACCCAAATTCTGCATTCCTGGTATTTTATTTTTTAACAGATCTCTTGGATCTCAGCCTGTAATCAAAAGCCTGGAATCCTTATCAGTTTTCTTATCAATTCTGGGAATTTTTGGAGGTTTTGTTTCTTGTTTTTTTGGGATGTTTTTGGTTTTCCCTGGTGAGTGGAAGCTGCAGGGCCGTGATTCCCTTCCAGGTATCGCTGCCCTCACCTTTGCCCTGCTGATGTCTGCCAGGATGGGAATTTTCCAGGAAACTCTCTACCAGAAATTCGGGAAGCACTCCAAGGAAGCCCTGTTCTACAACGTGAGCTCCCCCTGCTCCTTTCCACTCCTGGATTTGGCACCAAAAAAAAAAGATCCCACCCTGCCAGGATGGAGGGAATTGGGATGGATTCCCATCCTCCTGATCCCACCATGGATTTGTTTCTCCCCCCTCAGCACGCCTTGCCACTCCCTGGATTCCTGCTCCTGGCTCCCAACATTTACCAGCACGCCGTGCTCTTCAGCCAGTCTGGTGAGTGCTCCTGGGCTTTCCCAGCCTCTGGAAAATCCTCTGGGAATTTTCCTTCCTGCAGTTGTGCATGTTGGGCATTTGGGGGCTTCTGAGCCTTTTTGAATTTTGAGGGATTTGCAAGAAGGGAATTCTTGGTTGGGAGGGTGGGGAGGGGTTGGGATGGAGAATTCCCAGAGAAGCTGTGGCTGCTCCTGAATCCCTGGGAATGTCCAAAGCCAGGCTGGAGCACCCTGGGATGGTGGGAGGTGTCCCTGTCCAGGGCAGGGAGTGGAATTTAAGGAACCATTCCATGATGAAATCCCGAGTTTCTCACTAATTCCCACACATCAGCCACATCCAAGAGTGATCCCTGGGAAAAGGAAGGTGGTAGCTCAAAACTGGGAGCACCAGGACCTCATCCTCACTAAGGGATGTAAACATGGACCTGCTGGGATTTTTTTTTGCTGGTGCTTCCCAGGATTTGCCATGGGATCAGAGTGGATTCCTCCAGCTCTGACACAGGAGAGCAAGACAGAGCTTTTCTCCTAATATTTTTCCTAATTTTTCCTTATTTTTTGTTCTCCCCTGTACAATTCCAAGCAAAGGGGCTGTGTAAGGCTGCAGGGAATCCTGGATCATGATTAATCCTGGGAAGGAGACTCCAGTGACCTCATCCCATCCTTTTTTTTTCCCTGCAGAGCTGTTCCAGGTGCCAGTGGTCGGCCTGACCCTGCCAATCATGTGGTTCTACCTCCTCATGAACGTCATCACCCAGTATCCTTTGTCCTTTATCCTTCATCCCAGTGGGATAAAGCAGGATTGGGGCTGGGTTCCTAAATCCTTGGAGTCTTCCCTGCCCCTGGGAGGTGTAAATCCAAAAATACAGGGAAAGGAAAATTTGTTTTTTTAGGTTGGAGTTGATGATCTCAAAGGTCTTTTCCAACCTGGTTTGTTCTGGGATTTCTTATCCATGGAAATGGAGGAGTCTGGAGCTTCCCTTGTCTCTGTGGCAGGGATTGTCACCCTTTGCCAGCACAGTGGGGGAGCTGAATTTGGCCCTGAGTTTGTCCCAGCTGCTCCCAGGAGGGAATTCCCCCCATCCCCACCCATGTTCCCTTCTCCTCCCCCATTCCCAGAGGGAATCCCCAATCTCCATCCCTGCCATCCCTTACCTCCTGCTCCCAGGAGGAGGTAAATCCTTGGAGTCCTCGCTGCCCTCAGGAACTGCTGTTGGTGGAACTCCAAAAATGCAGGGAAAGGGAAATTTGGTTTTTTAGGTTGGTCTCAATGATCTCAAAGGTCTTTTCCAACCTGGTTTGTTCTGGAATTCTGGGACTTCTGCTCCATGGAAATGGAGGAGTCTGGAGCTTCCCTTGTCTCTGTGGCAGGGATTGTCACCCTTTGCCAAGGCAGTGGGGGTGATTGGAGCTCCCTGAGTTTGTCCCAGCTGATCCCAGGGGGGAATTCCCCCCATCCCCACCCATGTTCCCTTCTCCTCCCCCATTCCCAGAGGGAATCCCCAGTCTCCATCCCTGCCATCCCTTACCTCCTGCTCCCAGGTACGTCTGCATCCGCGGCGTCTTCATCCTGACCACGGAGTGCACGTCCCTGACCGTCACCCTGGTGGTGACGCTCCGCAAGTTCCTCAGCCTCATCTTCTCCATCCTCTACTTCCAGAATCCCTTCACAGGCTGGCACTGGCTGGGCACTGCCTTTGTCTTCGTGGGCACCCTGATGTACACCGAGGTGTGGAACAGCCTCCGGAGCCTCCCGGGCCGCTCCCGACGCCGGGACGGGCCCAAGGAGCGCTGAATCCAAGGGTTTTCCCACAAAGGGGGATTTGGGGTTGTTTTGGAGAGCAGAGCAGGGCAGGGAGCTCCTTCCAGGGGGTGTTTTTATAATGGGGGAGGTGTTGGCTGTGCCAAGCTCCTGGGAAAACGGGGGAAGGCTCTGCTGGGAACTTCGGGAATGGATCATGGAGAAGCAATCCGGTGATTTTTTGGCGGGTCGGCGTTTTTTAATGCGAGCGCGTGTGCTTCCAATTTTTCCTCTTATTTTTTTTTCTCCCCCCTCATTGGGATAACCCTTTTTAAGGAAAAGCTGACCCAGAGCTTTGCTGGGATCCCAATTTTCGTGGTGTTGGCTTGGATCAGCTGGACCCTGAGCCAGTTTGGTGCTGTCCTTTAACTGTCCCAGAGTTTGGAGCCGATGGCTGAGCCCCATTCCTTGGAATCCCTGGAAAATCCCTGGAAAATCCCTGTGCTGGGAGGATGTGGGACACAGCCTCAGCTGGAGCTTCCAGTCTGCCCAGTGGATCCTGAGAGGGCTGGGTTTCCTCTCCTGGGTTTCCCAGTTCTTCTCCCATCCCTTGGGATCAGCTTCCTGATGGGTTTGATGTCAGCCTGGCACAGGTTCCCTGTCCCTCTGCTTGGTTTTCCTGGAGTTTCCCTGAAGTTTTCCTGTTCCTGTGGTGATGCTCTGCTGGGACAGTTGAGGCATCCAGGAGGGATAAAGGGGCTTTAATAGCAAAGGAAAAACTATGGAAAAAAAAATCCCAAAGTGATGGAAAGGCAGCACCTCCCTCCCAGGTCACCTTTCCAAAACTTCTTCCCTCTATTTTTCCTGCTGATTTCTCTCAGCTGCCTTGGATAATCCCCAGTTTTCTGTGGCCTCATCCTTGCTGGGAGGCAGAGTGGGAAAAGGGAAAGGCTCCATGCTGTGCTTTAGCCCCAACCCCAAATCCCAGGGTGGGAGAAGGGAATTCCATCCCAGGCAGAGCCAGCGTGGTGCTGCCAGGACCTGCAGCTCCATCCTGAGGTCCTGAAGGATTTTTTTTTTTCCCAGTTTCCATTTTTTCCTGAGCCTGAAAAAGCTGAATTTCAAACACCATGGGATTTTTCCAGGGATTTTGTAGATGGGGAGGGTGTAGGTCAGGTGTTGTTCCAGCTGTTTGTGGTGGCTCCAGGAAGGATCCCAGAGAGAGGAAAAACCTTTATCCCTGATTTTCACCTTCCAAACTCTTCACACTGAGCTTCAGCTGGGATTGGGGAGGTGGGGAAGCCACCAGAAATTTGGGATGAAGGATTTTAGGAACAGGGAGTAACTGGTGAGCTTCTCCAGGGATCAAACACAGCGGGGAAACACCGGAGCCACAACTCCAGATCCGTGGGTGTTTTATCCAGGGATTGTTGGATCCAGGGATTGTTTTATCCAGGGATTATTTATCCAGGGATTATTTTATCCAGGGATTGCAGGATCCAGGGATTGAGCAGAGCTGACACAGAGCTGCTCCCAGGTGTAACATTCTGGGTCACTCTTCCTCTTCCTTGCATGTTGTCCCCAATTCCTGTGGGATGCAGGAATATTTTTGGGGAATTTGGGCATTTCCCCCTTTTTTTAACCATGTGCTTTTCACTCTCAACACATCAACCATGAGTTGTTTGTTGCTGTCAGGGGGGGAATTTTTAAACTTTCCCAGCGTGATCAGTGTGTTTGGAATATTTATGGAGTGGCAGGAATTCCCTTCCTGCTGGAGCAATTCCCTTCCTGCTGGAAAGGTCCAGGCAGAAGGGCCTCGTTAGGCAAAATTAATTAAATCCAGGCCCCTCCTCCAGGCTGGGGCTGTTGATTAGTTTGGTTTTAATTTTGTGTAGAGATCAGAGCACCTATTTTTTGGGAGAGGCTGGAAAAGGGAAGGATCCCGACCGCTTTTGGGGTGGCTGGGTGGGTCTAGGGCGGCCTTTGGGTTGATTTTTTAAAAGTGAAATAAATAAATCTGTATCCTCTTCAAAGCCTGCTGGGTTATTTCTCATTTCATGCTTTGCTGGTGGCTGGAAAATGATGGAATTGTGGAATTGTTTGGGGTGGGAAAAGCCCTCTAAGATGATCCAACCATTCCCAGCAGGGCCAAGGCCACCATTAATGAATGTCCCCAAGTGCCACATCCACATGGATTTGAAATCCTCCAGGGATGGGGATTCCACTGCCCTGTTCCAACCCTTTCCATGAAGAAATTTTCCATGAATATCCAATCTAAATAACAACTCACTGTTTTTCTTTAATATGAGAGAAAATAGGGAAGACTCAGCCTGGCTGGGTGGGGGTCAGGAGAAGATCCCACTGTGAGATCCAAGTTTCCCTAAATCCAGCTCCAATGGGAGCCTGGAGCAGTTGGGGCAGAGGAAATTTGGGATTTGAGGTCTCCCAGGCAAGACTCAAATCTTCAGGATCTTGAGGTTCTCCCAAAAGACTCAAATCAAAATTTGAGATTCTCCAAAAAAATCTCAAATTCTCAAATCAGAGTTTGAGGTTCATCAAAAAATCTCAAATTCTCAAATCAGGATTTGAGGTTCTCCAAAGACTCAAATCCTCAAAACAGCAGAATTTGAGGTTCTTTTTAAAAAACTCAAAATCTCAAATCAGGATTTGAGGTTCTCCAAAAGGACTCAAATCCTCAAACCAGAATTTGAGGTTCTTCAAAGAGACTGAAGCCCTTAAACCATCAAAATTTTAGATTCTCCCAAAAATTCAAATCCTCAAAATACCAATTTCAGGTTCTCCCAAAACCTCAAATCCTCAAACCATCAGAATTTGAGATTCTCCCAGAAGACTCAAATACTTAAATCGGGATTTGAGGTTCTCCAAAAAAAAAAAAAAAAAAACTAAATCCTCAAAACATCAGAGTCTGAGGTTCTCCAAAAGGATTCAAATCCTGAAATCAGGATCTGGGGTTTTTCACAAGGACTCAAAATCTCAAATCAGAATTTGAGGCTCTCCAAAGACCCAAATCCTCAAACCATTGGAATCTGAGGTTCTCAAAAAAAACCTCAATTCTCCATCAGGATCTGAAGTTCTCCAAAGGGAAAAAAATCCTCAGAACATCAAAATCTGAGGTTCTTCAAAAAGCTTTAAATCCTCTCTAAAACTCCAGGCTCAGTTTGAGTTTGACCAATTTAAGGTGTGACTCTGCTGTAATCCAAACACTCTTCCCTGCCAAAAAAGCCAGAATTCCCTAAAGAAACAAAACAAAACAAAAGAAAACTGGGAAAATGGAATGGAAATATTAGAAATACAACCCAACTGCAATTCTGCCTTCAACCTCAGCCCAGATGTTCCACACTTTGGGAAGGGCAGCACATTCCAGATGTTTTGGGAAGGAATTGGGGTTAGGAATTTGATCCATAATCTGGGAAGGCAGCACGAGAGAGGGAATGGCAGAAAAGCTGAGGGAGGAAAGGTAAGAAATTGATAATTTGTTGAGTTCAGGAAATTCAGCTTCTCCCTGGTGCTTTTGAAATCCCTTTTCCTATTGCCATGCAAGGTCTGCATTCCCTGATCCACGTGTGGGATCCTGTGTGGAAGTTCTGGAAGCTCAGGGCTCAAGAAAGTGATTGGAAAGGAGGAGATTATTTTCCAACGTTATTACCTGAAACAAATGCAATCCCTGCTCATGGAAAACAAATCATTTCTTTCTGCAGCTGGGAAATAAAAGGAATATTTATCCTCCACCTGTATCCTCAGCTCTGTAGAATCCAAATAAAGGTACAATTCCTGCACTGGAAAATCCAGGATTTCCTGTGAATGGAAGATTGAATCGCTGAGGTCACTCAAGGATTTTCCAGGATTCTGTACTCCAAGATGAGGAAATTCTGGGAAATCTTGGTTTGGTTTATGCAGGAGGGAGCAACTGCTCCAAGAGTGGAGAGCTGGGGATGGGTGTGGAAGTGATCCTGGCTGGGAGAGCTGGGCAGGGATGGGAGCAAAAGGAAGGAGAGACTGACAGGGCTGGAATGCTGCATCCAGCTCTGGATCCAACAGCAGCAGGAGCTGGAGCTGCTGGAGCAAATCCAGAGGAATCCATGGAGCTGCTCCAGGGCTGGAGCCCCTCAGCTCCCAGGGATCCAGGCTGGGAGAGCTGGGGGTGCTCACCTGGAGAGGAGAAGGATCCAGGGAGAGCTTCCAGAACATTCCAGGGCCTGGAGGGGCTCCAGGAGAGCTGCAGAGGGACTGGGGACAAGGACAGGACACAGGGAATGGCTTCCACTGCCAGAGGGCAGGGATGGGTGGGAGATTGGGAATTGGGAATTCCTGGCTGAGCTGGAATTGCCAGAGCAGCTGTGGCTGCCCCTGGATCCCTGGGATGTCCAAGGCCAGGTTGGACATTGGGGCTTGGAGCAGCCTTGGGACAATGGGAAGCATCCCTGGACACTTAAGGTCCCTTCCCACCCCCCAAAATTCCCTGATTCCATGGTTTGCTGCAGGATTTTGGGTGTTTTTTCAGTCCAGTCCAGCACTCACCTCTCTGAACTGCCTTGGCCAAAAAAAAGAAATCCCAAATTTTGCAGTTTTGGCTCTGAGCTCTCTGTGCCCCAGGGTTATGGAATCACTTCTTGTTCTGCCAAAATCCACCATGAAAATCTGGAGCCTTGGAAAAGCTGCTGATCTTCAGTTTGGGGATCCTAAAAAGCTTTGGAATTTGAGGCTCCCTGAATCTGAATTACTCACCCTGAGCTGCTTGGTGCAATTCATCCAATTTAATCAACAAAACCCTTGGCCAAAAGGGACACTTTGGGCTCTTCCAGGGTTCTAAACTGGGACAAAATCCCATTTTTTTGTGCAGGAAAAAGGCTCTGGGAGTAGAAGGCAATGAAAATTAATCCAGACAAATGTTAATTCAGGAGTTTTATTATCTTGTGAAAACCCAAATCTTCACTCACTCCTTACCCCTTCAGCTGACTCCTAATAATTCTCATTTTTGCTGCTGGCTCCTTGCTAGGTTGTTTAAATCCACTTGCAAATCAAATAATTGTCAACTCAACCACATTTTATTTAAAAAAAAACTCCCTCCAACTCTGGTTTTCGCTCCCAATTTCCCTCTGAACATTTCATAAAATCCCTTCCCTAAATAATTCACCAGTGCTACAATACAGACAGGATTATCAGAAGCCCTGGTGCTTCCACACCTCAATTAAATCTATAATATAGGAAGAGGAAGAAAGAGAGAAATTAATGGAAAATAAAAATCCAGTGGTTGTTAGGAAAAAAAATCTCCACCATTTCCCAGCTGAGAGTGCTCAGGGAAATAATTTGTGGCTTTGGGAAATACAAGAATTTACTTTTTTAATAAAGCTGTAAATAAATAACTCTTATTTTTGAGAGTTAATCAGAAATGGATCCAGCAATAATATTTGATGGATTTTTGAAGAGACAGAGATGAAAAGCAGAATTAGGAGCCAGAGTGACAAAAGTTGGGGTGGAAGTGGCCATCAGGGGCTGGTGCTTTTCCATCCAGGTGGGATTGGAGGCAGGACAGGTTTGGAGTGGGAGCCTGGCTGGGATTGGAGCTGAGGCACAGGACAAGAACCCAACTTGGCCTTGCTGGATTTCCTCTGCAGGTTCTCCCCAGGAACTTCAGTCTCTGCAGGAATTAGGGAAGGGAGAGGGTTTGTTCCAATGAAAAGTCAGAATTTACTACAAATTTCCAGTGGTTTTGGGGGAATATCTCCACCTCATCCTAAGCAGTCACTGTTTTTTGGTTGTTTTTGTTTTTTTTGTTTGTTTTTTTTTTTGTTTGTTTTTTTTTTTTTAATATTAATTTGGAATTCTGGAAGTGTCCAGCATTGGATGGGGCTTGGAGCACCCTGGGATGGTGGAAATTGTCCCTGCCCATGGCAGGAGGTGGCACTGGATGATTTTTAAGGTCCCTTCCCAACCCAAACCATCCTGGTTCTGTAATTCCATGAACTTCACTCCAACCTTTCCATGTGCCCACTCCTCTTCCAGCCCCTCCTGGCTCCTGGTGCTCAGCTTTGGCTTCTCCTGGGACGTGCCTCTGAGGAATTGTCCACAAACCTTCAGCAGGAGCTGCATCAGCTGGGACAAAAATGGGTCCCCTGATGTGCCCAAATTCCCTAAAGATGAGAGGGGAAAAACATTCCTGGTTTAAAACAGGAGTAAAAAAACAAAGGAAATTCGTGGTGTCTGACGGAGTTGCTGACGTTGGAGTCACACAGCTCAGCTGAGAGAGTGAAAAACAAACCCCAGCACTTCCCCAGCCCACAAATCCTGTTCCCAATCCTCACAGAACTTTGGGAGCTTGCAAAGACAGCACCCACATCCCTCCAGTTTTCATTTGCTGATTTAATTAAAATCAGGAATTAACAGAGAAGTTCAGCAGCAGGTGGGAGATCAGGGTCGGAGCTCCCCGTTCCCAAACCTGTGGAGTGGCACTGCAGGAAAGAATTCCAAGTAAATAAAAGAGGAATTTCCATGAAAAGGTTCCCCCCCAGGGACCTTAAACCTTGAGGAGCATCCCAAGGCACCTCTGAGTTGTTTTATCTCCTGCAGAAAAAATCCAAATCTGCACAAAAATCCAGAGCCAAAATCTGACCCTGCCAGGGATAACGACCCTGCTGTGATCAAAGCTTCCCATTCCCATCCAGGTATCATCCATTTATTCCTATTTATCCAATTATTCAATCAATTTATACAATTATTCCATCAATTTATCCCTAATATAGAGGATTTCTCTGGCAGTGCTTCAGACATTCCAGAATATCCCTGGATTTGTGGATTTATCCATCTGGGAGGGAATTCAAAGGTTATCCACCCATCCATGGTGCAGAAATCCCAAAGAATTCCATCCTGTCCTTCTTGCAAGGAGCATTTTGGCTTCTGGGGATGTTGTGGTTCCAGGGAGAAAAAAAAATATTTCAGTGGTGGCTTCATAAATCCACACACCAGGAAGAAGGGATCAGGAACAGTGGGAGAAAAATGTGGAAATTCCATGAGAAATAGGGAATTTTTTTGCTACCAGAGGTACTGGGGAAGTCTTAGAGAATTTTGGTTGCTGCCTTCAAAGGGAAGGAATATTTTATCCTGGAAAAAGAAATATTTTATCCTGGAAAAGGAGTATTTTATCCCATGAAAGGAATATTTTATCCTGGAAAAGGAAGATTTTATCCCATGAAAGGAATATTTTATCCTGGAAAAGGAAGATTTTATCCTACAGGACTTTACTGTGTCAAAATCCAGCATCCTCCAGTGTTCCAAATATTCCCTGTCCCTTCTCCAAGGGCAGCAGATAAGGAAAATTGGGAAATCATTTCCAGAGGGAAAACTTCTCTAATCCAAGTGGCACCAGAAGTGTGTAATTTAATTAAGATTTCTTATAAAATTACTCCACAAGTTGTAAAACTCATTAAAACTTCTAAAATTACTTGAGAATGTCAAAAATATGGGGTAAAAAATGGAGATTTGGGGGTCTGTGCCATGGAGACGTCTGAGGTTTTTGGAAGGAATGAATACTTCCCTCTCCTTCCTGCTTTTTCCCCTAAAAATGAGTTTGGATAATGTGAATTTAGTGCTGCCCTGGAAAGCTCAGCACAGAGAATTATTAGAGGTGAAGCACCCAAATTTTAGTTTTCCCTTTAGTAAAATTTCCCATTTAGCTACATGGAAAAGAAATGAAGAATGGAATAAAATGGAATAAAATGGAATA
>WEIU01011029.1:550-11524 GCA_013389925.1 Aegithalos caudatus | reverse complement strand
TTAATCCCTGGGTGGATTACAGGTATAGAACCTTTCTGTTCTTACATTTTTGTAATTAATTACAGCCAGAGAAAATGAGGGCAGGGCTGGCCTGAACACGAGGGAGGAGATTTTTTTTATTTTTTAATGGATAATTCACATGAATCTCTTCTTATTTTTTCATTCAGTTCTCCATGAAGTGAGGACAGTGTGGTTACTGCCATGACAGGACATTATTTGGGTGCCAAAATCATTTACAGTCCCAAATATTACAGCTGAGCCAAAATTTGGCTTTAAAGTTGCAGAAATATTTCTATTTTTTTTTTAAAAAACCCATTTAATTTGGCCTAAGAGGCATCTGGGTTTCACCTTGAATGTTGAAACTGTGAAGCTTTTTGCTGTGTGGAAAAACAGAATGAAAACTCAGAGCAGTAAATAACACAAAGGAGAAAAGGAAAGGAGAATAATTAGAAAAATAAAGAGATTTGTGGTCACTGAGTTAAACCTGATGTAAATGACTCACTCCTCCACCATAAACCACTTCACAAAATGTGAAACTTTGAAAATAAAAGTGAAAAAAACCCCAGAAATTGAACAACAGTTTGGGAACTTGGGACTTGAAAAGAAGGATTCCATTCCAGGAAAATGAAAAATTGGAGTTTCCCTTATTTTGTATCACACATTTCTCAGTCATAACTTTCCTCCACACCATTTTTAAATCCTGGGAAAAGGGGGGGGCAGGGGTTGTTCCTCCACCTCCAGCACTGATTTTAAAAATTAGAGGAGTTATAAATACACATCCTAAAACCAGCATCACCCTGCAATGGAAATGATTTCACAGCTTTCATTTTTCTTTTCCTCTTTTTTGCTGTTGTTGTCCTGTAAAAGGAGCAGCAGCCACAAAGGGAATGTCCTGGGGGAAAGGAATATTAGGGAGAAAAGAGGAAAAAAAAAAATAAATAAAAAGGCACAGGGATGAAGCTGGAGTCTCCAGAGGTTGTCTGAAATCCAAGCATTTTGTTGATTAGCAAAGGAAAATCAGGTGAAAAATGTGATTAAATGTGACCCCTGGCAGTTATCACTGGAATAAAACTGGGAAGGGCTCAGCTGGATGAGCTTTCCACTGCTGTGGGATGATGTTCATAAGGAATCCTGGTGCTCCTGTGAACTGCATCCAACCATTCCCATGAAACAATTCCTGTGTAGAACTGCAGGATGAAATTCTGTTCCTTACAGCAGGACACAAATGGATGAAGTCATTAAAGGATTAATCATTAATGGATGAAATCATTAATGGATTTATTCTGGAGTAAAAACAAGCAGAAAATACAATTTGTGCTGCTCTTCTCTGAGTTTTGCTGCCTCAATCCCAAGGGAATGGAGAGACAGGACAAGGGGGGGTTGGCCTTAAGCTGAAAGAGGGAAGGGTTGGATGGGATATTGGGAAGGAATTCGTGGCTGGGAGGGTGGGGAGGCCCTGGAATGGAATTCCCAAAGATGTTGTGGCTGCTCCATCCCTGGAAATGTCCAAGGACAGGGCTTGGAGCACCCTGGGATAGTGGGAAGTGTCCTGAGGGTGGAATTGGATGAGTTTAAGGTCCCTTCCCACCCAAACCATTCCAGAATTCCACCACAGCCAAGCTGAGCACACAAACAGAGACTCAGCCACATCAAAAAGGGGAAAAAAAAATAGGGAACAGATCCTGGGATTTGGAATTCTCCCCATTATTTTGATTGCTGTGACAGAGGTGAGCATTTATGGGAGAAAATTTTAAATTATTTTTGGTGCCTGACTCCTAAATCCAACCCAAAGCCCTGGATGGGAGAGACAACTCCTGTCCTAAATCCCTCAGCTCCAAAACTTCCCATCTCAGCTCCTTCACCTTTTTTTTTGGGAATGTGCACAACAGGAATTCCTGAAGGTGTGGAATGGCAGGGGTGGCACTGGATGACCTTTAAGGACCCTTCCAACCCAAACCACTCCAGGATTCAGGAGAACTGGGAAATATTATTGAAATTAAACTGGGACAGAGAACAGGAGCCAATTTTCCCTGGAGAAAGAAAGGTTTGACTCCAACTCCTCCTTTCCAAAGTGCCAGGAACTGCTCCTTACCACAGAGCCTGGTGCTGCATTCAGCACTTCCAGGAGGTCTCTGGGACAGCTTTTGGCAGAAATGTCCAGGGAATCACCAAAGGATGGAGTCCAAGGGTGTGCAGAGGTTCCTTCACCTGGGGACAATTCTTCCTCTGGGAAAAGCTGAGTCCTGGAACCTGGGATGGACAAGACAATCCTCAATAATTTAAACTCTGCTGAGAACAGGAACAAGTCCAGGATCTCCTGTCCACTTACGGGCTCCATAATCCCTGAAATCTTTGATTTCCACTTCTAAAAAAATCAGAGATTTCCGTGGGAAATTTGAATTATTTCAAAATTTGGAAAAAGAAAATCTACGAACTGGGATTTGTCATGTGTATAAAATAAAGTCTAAATATGAAATGAAGCCATAAAAATAACCTTACAAATATTTTTGTTTGGCATTCTTTCCTCTGAGGGCTCTGGAACTGGTTTTCCAGGGAAGTTGTGGATTCTCCATCCCTGGAAGTGTCCAAGGCCAGCTTGTAGCACCCTGGGATAGTGGATGGGCTTTAAATTCCCTCCCATCCCAAACCATTCCAGGATTTTAATCATTTCAAAATCACTGGATCCCACACATAAAAGCTGCCAATGGAAGTACAAAGCATTATCAGCTCCAAAAAAAATGTTCTACTTCTGCTATTAATTTTTTTTAATAGAACTTCACTCTTTTCTCCCAGGATTTTTTTTTTTCACTCTGTGCACCAGCAAAAGATCTTGCAGTTCATTAAAACAACTAAAAAGAAAAAAAAAGAATTATAAACCTCTCATAACCCTCCAATCTCACTCAAAAATGTCTCATTTTAAAGACAACCTTGGGGCAAGGTTTGGAAAATAAATTATTTCCCACAGTCCATGAGAGAAGAGAGGATCTCTAGAAACAGCAGAGTTAAATTTATTTAAACACCTATAAAAGGGGCTCTAAGTGAATTTAATGGTGTGCAGTAAATTTAAAAGTTACTTTATGAGCAGCAGAATTGCCCAAATCTTGCAGTGTTAAGGAAGTTTCTGTAGTGACAAGTGACTCTCTGAAAGAGCTGCTGAGGAATACAAAGTCCTTTAAAGGAGCTTCAGATATTTAAATCTATCTCCAAAAATACCAGGATTATATAAAAATCTTTTCTTTTTAATCCTCAACTTTTTTTTTTCCCTTCTTTTCTAATCATCTCTCTAGGGTTTGGTGGGGTTTGTTGCCTTTGAGACAAAAATGTCCCCAGGGTTTTTAAGGGGAGAAAATACAATATTGTAGCAAATAAGGCAAGGAAATCACCTTTTTCATTTCAGATGAACATGGGAGTTCTGGAAATTAAAATAAAATCTACTTAATTTAAGGCTAAATAAGATTTTTCAGCCAAGTCCTCACTGCTGTAGCTCTGAGAAGCCAAAATGTGTGCAGAAGCTTTTCCTGTGCCCACTGGGAAATTAATATTATTAATTCTTCCAGGATCCAAATTTACATGAAATGATGAACTGATGAATATTGCACTGTCCTTTATTAACATTTTCAGACATTTTGCCCTTTTTTCAGCTACATTTATTTGCAGCCTTCCACACAGTCTGTGGATATTGGCTCTGTGCTCCTCAGGGATTCTCCACCCTCTTCCAATGGATCTCAAATGGAACCAAATCCATAAGCCATGGAAACTCCTGGAGTCAAAGGGAAAAGTTGCTAAAAAGGAGCTTTTTTTAAAAATTCATCTTGTACATCCTCTTTTTACCATCACGTCTTTCTGTTTATTTTTATTTTTTTTTTAAATTCCAGTAAAGTTCTTCCTCCCTTGCCCTCCTGGAGCCAATTCTATGGCTGCAGGATCAAGGAATTGATCTGTCTGAAAGTTTGGGGGAGTTTTGGGGTTTGTTTTTCCTGTGTTAATTTAGGAATTTACATGAGGAAGGTCTGAGGGTGCCTGGTTGCTTTGGCCTGGAGAGGAGGAGGAGGTGAGAGGAGATTCCTCGGGGTCTCTCCAATCTCTGCTCCCCACAACAGGGACAGGAAACAAAATCCAAACCAAACCTGGAGCTCTGCCAGGTTTAGGTTGGGTTTTAGGAAAAGTTTTACCCTCAGAGGGTGGTGGGCACTGAAAAGGTTCCCAGGGAATGGGCACATTCCCAAATCTGCCCCAGGAACATTTGGGATGCACAGGGTGGGATTGTTGGGGTTTCTGTGCCTGGATGATCCTTGTGGGTCCCTTCCCACTCAGAAATTCCATGAAATTTTGCATGGCACCGTTCCCTGACCCAAGTTACACGAGCAGGAATGAGAGCAAGCACTTGGAGGAGCTGAAGTGGCCATGAGGCTCCAGCCTCAGCCATTCAGGGGTTAAAAAGCTTCTTTGAAACACACCACAGATCATTTAGGATCAGTGGATCACCCCAAAAACACTTGGAGTGGATTTTTAAGTTCTTTTCCCATCTCATTATCCTGATTTTCCTGCTTTTTGTGCCATCCTGGGGAAAAAGAGTAAAGGGAGGTCCTGGTGCTGTTCCAGTCTTTTGTTCCTCAAGTTTGGGAGGCACAAAGTTCAGCCATGAGCACCTTTCACTTGGGATTTATCTGGAATGGGAGATCCAGAGCCCAAAACTGTCCCCAGATGAGTCAGGAAACTCCATTCAGAGCCCAAAAAAAGAGTCAGGAAACACTATCTGAGCCCAAACTCATCATCAGAATTCAGGAAACTCCATCCAGAGCCCCAAACCATCTTCAGATGAGTCAGGAAACTCCATCTGAGCCCCAAAAAAGAGTCAGGAAACTCCATCCAGAGCCCCAAACCATCCTCAGATGAGTCAGGAAACTCCATCCAGAGCCCCAAACCATCCTTAGATGAGTCAGGAAACTCCATCCAGAGCCCAAAAAAAGTCAGGAAACACCATCTGAGCCCAAAATCATCATCAGAATTCAGGAAACTCCATCCAGAGCCCAAACCCATCCCCAGATGGGTCAGGAAACTCCATTCAGAGCCCAAAAAAAGTCAGGAAACACCATCTGAGCCCAAAAAAAGTCATCAGAATTCAGGAAACTCCATCCAGAGCCCCAAACCATCCTCAGATGAGTCAGGAAACTCCATCCAGAGCCCAAAACCAACCCCAGATGAGTCAGGAAACTCCATCTGAGCCCCAAAAGAGTCAGGAAACTCCATCCAGAGCCCAAAAAAGAGTCAGGAAACCATCCAAAGCCCAAAACCATCCTCAAAAGAGTCAGGAAGCTCCATCTGAGCCCAAAAAAGAGTCAGGAAACTCCATGCAGAGCCCCAATCCATCCTCCTGGAGCAATCAGCCTGGGAGATCCATGGCAGAGCAGCTCGTGGAGGTTCCAGGTCTCACAGGCTGCATCATTTACAGGTTTCAATAAATCAATTAACAATAAATAGGAATATTCTGCTGACAAAACCAGTAGTTCCCAGCCCACTTCACCTGCCCTGCTCCTGGTGCTTTGAGTGCTGTGCAGAAATTCAGGTGGCTCCAAGCCCAGGTAGACCTTCACAAGGTGAGTCAGCTCTGTGAAGGCTTCATCCAGCTCATCTGCAGAGAGGGAAATGCATTCCATGGCAAGGAGAAAAAAAAAACTGAATAAAACCCAACTTTTCTTCTGCATTCCATGGCAGAGAGAAAAGAAATGGAATAAAAACCAACTTTTCATCAGTGCAAAGTTACAAATCACACGAGTTTGACATAGAAAAAAGTTTAAAATTTATCCAGAAAATACAGAAATACACATTTAACATCCCTTGAGGAGAAAAACCTTCACCTTCATAAACAGCACATTCAACAAAAGCTGAAATTCAGGCTCTGCACTCACCTAAATATTTTCCTATTGGTTTATTTCTTTAGGGCCATATTTAAATTGTAAGCTTTGTATGTATCTTGGGTTGCAATGCAAGGTGTAACCAGAGGTTTGTGTTCTGTCCCAGCTGTTAAAAACCAGTTGGGAATTGTTTCTTTATCCCTTCCAGGACCCATCCCTCAGAACTCCAGGGGAATCTCCTGTTCATGGGCCATGGAGGCTCAGGGATAAAATTCCAGCATCCCACTGGGAGAGGCTGCAGCNCTACTACATTTTTATTTTAATTTTCCTAATAAAGAACTGTTATTCTTCTACCCATATCTTTGCCTGAAAGCCCCTTAATTTCAAAATCATGATAATTCAGAGGGAGGGGCTTTATATTCTCCATTCCAAGGGAGGTTTCCTTAGCAGACACCTGTCTTTCCAAACCAAGACAGTGCCATATTTACAAATTCACAATATTTTACACTGCAGTTCTCTAATTTTATTTGGTGAACTCCCAAAAAAACCACCTCTACAAAAGCTGACTCATGAGAATGAATTACAGAGTGATCCTTTCCAAAAAAGATTCTCCCACCTGCTGTCCTCAATTCCCAATTATCCCCAAACAAAATCAGCAATGAACTCACCCGTGTTGATGACTGCATCGAAGTATCCCGGGAAATCCTGGTTTATTTGGAGGTACATGTCCACTCTGGACACTGCCTCCTCAATCTCTGACCTTCTGAACAATCCTGTCCTCCTCAGGTGTTCCTCGTATTTCCCTTTGTCCTTTGGTACCAACAGCACATACCTGGGTTTAAAGTGGGTATTTTTCAAGCTACGAACACCCTTGAAGACAAAGCAGAGAAAAAATTTATTTTTTGGGTTTTTTTTGTTTGTTTTTTTGTTTTTTTTTTAACTGAAACTCAGTGTTTGCTGAACTTGGAGCTGAGCTTTTTCTCCTTAAACATAAAGCAGAAAAACACAAGGGTTTATTCCTGAAACTGAGTGCTTGTTGAACTTCTGTTGAAATAAAATCTGAATTTTTTTTCCCTGTGTTTATCCCAAATCACTGGAAGTTGCTCTGCAGGCATTGGTGGCTACCAGAACAAAGCACTACAAACATTTAATTTAATATAAACCAGAACCCAGTGCCAGACCTGCAGCAGCCCCTCTGACTGCAAGTGTAGGCTCAGCAAGATTTTTAACTTTTAAAATTGGTGTCATTCTCCTTTATCAGCCCAAGATAGACTCGAGCTTAAAGGGAATGAACAGCTCTAAATTTTCAACCTCAGCCCACGGCCCCATAATTAAAATTCTCTTTAATGGAAGGTTAAAAATTCCATGCTATTTAATCTCCTTATTTTTTTCTTGCTCTGTAAATTTAAGGCCTGGAGCACCCCGAGGGTGATTCACAGCCCTGAGGGGAAAAAGGAGCTGCAGCCAGCCCCAGGTGAAATTATTAATATAATTCTTTAATATAATTAATATAATTCTTTAATTCTTTAATATCAGCCGAGCCACAGGCACTTAAAAGCAGCATTTCAGCACTAAATTGTTGCTCATTTGAGTAAGGGAATGTTTTTTTAGTGCTGCCACGTTGTTGTTTGTGTGTTTTTTGTACATTTATAGGTGAGGCAGTGGATGTGCATGGGTTTATTTTGGGCCTGAACTCCTCATGAATACCGAGGTACTCAAGTGAAAATCTGATTTTTGATCACCAATTTCCCAAAACAAAATTATCATCCTGTAATTTGTGAAATTGAAGATCAGTTTTTGACTAGGATGCTCAGCTCAGGGTCCTGTGCTAGCACTGCACTGTCCTACATTTATTATCTCTGTCATTTTACTCAAATGAAAATCTGATTTTTGATCACCAATTTCCCAAAACAAAATTATCATCCTGTAATTCATTACATTTAAAATCAGTTTTTAATCAGGATGCTCAGTTCAGGATCCTGTGTTAAGCACTGCACTCTCCTGCATTTATTTTTTACCTCTGTTGTTTTACTCAGTGCCACATTCCAGGCACTCTGGAGCCTCTCGTTTTGGAATCTCACCTAGAGGGAGCTCATTTGGAAGAAATAATTTGGAAAGAAATGCAGAATGTCTTTCCTTTTTGTCACTTCACCTAGCTGGTAAAGGCTTCATTAGAAAATTAATGAAAAACTTCAGCTTTTGGGGTTCCAAGAGTGGGGTTTTGACACTTTGTGACCCAGGCTCCTACTGTGGCCCAGCTTCAAACTTCTGAGAGGGGAAAGAAACTTCTCTCAAAAGAAAAAAAAATTGCAATTTTTAGTAGTTCTGCCCCAAATATTTCCTCAAGCCCTCTGAGGCTTCATCAGTAAAGGAGAAAAAGGGTTATTTTAGGGGTGATCTGGATTGTAGAGGTGGAAGCTCGTGGCTGGAAAGCTGAAGGTGCTGGAATGGGAAATGCTGGTGATGCTGAAAGTTGAAAAAAAAAAAATAGACCAAAAAATTGAAAATTTTGAAAATTAAAAAAAAAACAAACAAAAAAACCCACACCAGCAGAAGGGATAATTCTGCCTAAACCAAAGTTGGAAAAACCCTCTAAGATCATTCCCCCAGCACTACCAAAACCACCAATGTCCCCAAAGTGCCACACCCTGGTGTTTCCTGAACAATTCCAGGCACGGGGACTGCTCCAATCCTTTATTTTCCTTTCCAGCAAGGAATTTCCCCCAATATCCAACCTGAACCTCCTCTGGCACGACTTGAGGCCATTCCCTCTTGGCCTGTCCCAAATGCCATGAAGAGATGATCCCTGGGAGATGATCCTCACCTCGATTTCCAGGTGGACACAGGTAGCCAGCCCCTCCCTGGCTATGGATTCCACCGTGTCTCTGCCCAGCCCATAGTGGTGGCCACTGTATTTGTAGGTGGCCAGGAATTTTCCCTGAAATTCAGAAGAAAGGATAAGGCCAAAGGAAATATTCCAAAGGGAGGAACTTCCTCAAATGGGTGAAGCATTTTGGATTTTCCCTGCTTTCTCTTTGTGTAAAGTTTCTTGTTAAAATCACATTAATCAGGGCACTGAGACCCCAAAATTAGCATTAATGAGGGCACCGTGAGCCCAAAATTAGCATTAATTAGGGGCACTGAAATCCCAAAATTAGCATTAATTAGGGCACAGAGACCCCAAAAATCAGCATTAATGAGGGCACTGAGACCCCAAAAATCAGCATTAATGAGGGGCACTGAGACCCCAAAATTAGCATTAATTAGGGCACAGAGACCCCAAAATTAGCATTAATGAGGGCACTGAGACCCCAAAAATCAGCATTAATGAGGGTACTGAGACCCCAAAATCAGCATTAATGAGGGCAATGAGACCCCAAAATTAGCATTAATGAGGGCACAGAGACCCCAAAATTAGCATTAATGAGGGCACAGAGACCCCAAAATTAGCAGAAAAGAAAAGCCCCCCATATCTGGGCTTGTGAGTTGTCCACGGAGCATCAAAATTCCAAAATCCTGAGAACAAATTGCTGCCAGCATCCCTGGGTTATTCCTCCCCCCTGGAAAGGAAAATCCAAAGCAAAGGGTTTCCTTTTGATGATTTGATATCAAACCATGTGGCCATGCCATGGAAAAATGGGAGATTCCAAGGAAAAGGAAGAACTGCAGCACATCTGCAAGGAAAATGTGGGATTGGCTGAGGCATTTCCAAGTTCTGCAGCCCTGCAGAGATGGAAACAGATTATTTTCTGTTGTTTTTTTTTTTAAATTAAACTCCATGATAATTGCTATCATGAAGGGCCAGCTCAGTTGTTTCAGGCTCTGCTGGCTCCAGAATATAAATATAAATAATGTATAAATATAAATATAAATATTGGGCTCTGTTGTGGCTTTTCAAGGCAAAGTTTTGTTGCAAAAGAGCAGCTGGAGGCAGAAATCCTTCAGAGAAACCTCCCTCTTTTAGGAGGGGATTTGCTAAATTTCCAAGGGATTCCCTGCAGGGTTGCTGGGAAAATGTTGAAAAAAAAAATAAAACCAATAAACCCCACAGTGTATTTGTGTCTGAAAATAAATTTATTTCTACGTTATACTATTATTTAAATATTCCCCACTGCCCATTTTGCCCATTTTGTGGTTTCTATAAATTCATTCCCAGGAGAAAAAGGCAGCACAAATCTACAAGAAATTTGTGGTTTCTGTCTATGAACTTAAAAACACAACTGAGAGTGAATAAACATCCACACCCAGGCACAAAGAACATAAAAAATAAAATAAATCAGGCTTGGACAGAGAAGTTGAGTTCACTGTGGGAGCAGGAAAAAAGCCACAAGGACAGGAGTCAGGTACTTACTGCTTTCACCATTTTGTCAAATTCTTCTTGAGAAATGAAATAATAATCGAGTCTGTTCACTTCCCCAAAATAAGCTGTCCTGGTGGTGTGACAGGGCCTGGGAGATTTATGGGATAATAAAAAAAATAAATAACTTGTTTTTAATCCCAACAGCAGCTCTGGAATAGCAGTGGGAAGAGGAAGGGGGGGGAAAAGCAGGAGAAATTATAAATAATTTTATTTTTAAGCAGCAAAGAAATACGAGAAATAGAAAAGAGTGCAAATCACCCCCCTAAAAGCTGCATATTTGAGAGATTAATCCATAAATACACCCCAAAAAAAGTTAAATGTAACGTGGTATTTTGGCTATAAATCCCTGCCCAGCCCAGGGTGGCCTGAGCTGAAGCTGTCACAGCAGCCTGGGACTGGGAAATGAAGAATTCATTTTATTTTTTTCCCCATTTCTGTCAGCTTGGGGGTGATAAAAAGGCAAATCCTCAATGTGGAAAAGGAGCTGGGTTGAATTGTGTTTAAAAAAAGAGCTCAAAAGTCAAAATTTGAAAGGGGTGCCTAATGGGAAGGGGAGAAACAATCCTGAAACTGGGGAGAAAAGGGGGATAAAAGGCAGGGAAAGTAAAAAATCTCAGCTACCTGAGCTTCCCACCAGAATAAAACACTAAAAATCCACAAAAAAAACCAAAAAAACCCAAACCCAGCTAATTAATGCAGGTAATAATTTGAGGCTGAAGTGTTCAGTGGCTCTGGTTTTGTTTGAAAATCAGATTTTTT
>WEIU01011028.1:1394589-1453126 GCA_013389925.1 Aegithalos caudatus | reverse complement strand
CGGGGAGCAGCGCCCGGGCACCGCACCCAGCCCGGCCGCGGGCGGCCGAGCCCCTTCCTGCGGCTTTGCGGGCGCGTTCCTGTTGATCGGCACAGCGCTGGGTGCGGCGGGGTGAGGGGTTTGTGGATTGAAATGCAGAAGTGTGACTTGTGTGACTTCCCCCTGGGCCGCAGGACACGGGAGCTGACGCGTGAGTGCCGCTGGAGCAGCTGCGCTCCCTGTCCCGCTGCTCCCGCAGGAGGGGGGGTGGCCTTCGTAGAGTCAATAAACGTGGAAAAGACCGCTAACATCATCAAGTTCAACCTTTGACCAAATGCCACTATCCCTACTAAAGAGCACTATGAAATGCCACGTCTATACTCGTTTTTTTTAAGAGTTCCAGGGATAGTGACTCCGTTTCTCAGGGTAGCCCATTTCAATGCTTAGCCATTCCTTCAGTGAAGAAATTTTTCATAATATCCAGCTGGAGAGTGCTATGCAAACTTAAGGCTGTTTCCCCTTGTCCTGTCACTAGTTGCCTGGGAGAAGGCCTGATTCCCATACTTTTGCCATGCTTTCCCTGGGATTGTGGTGATTACCCAGAAACAGGCTCCATGTGCTTCCACCAGCTGCTGGGACAGCTCCTGGTGAACAGCTGCTGGTTCCCACTGGATGGGGTGTAACAGATTTACTTGACACCACCTGTGCTGCTGATCAGATTAGATGGAACTCCAAACATCTGTTTTTAAGAAACACAAATGTTTTTGTTGGGACTGCAAAAGATACAGCATGTAACCAGATTCTTTGCTCAAGGGACTTTGGCTTCTTATGCAGGTTTGCACCTCAGTAATATCCCACTTGGGCATTCAGTTCTCATAACTTCAGCTGAATTTGGATGTGCACAATTCCCTCTGCACCTTAGTATGTGGGATGTTCCAGGCTCTGTGCCTCTCTCTACCAGCTGTAAGCTGTGTTGGTTAATGCTTGGCAGAGCAAGTAATCTTGTTTTCTTTCTTCAAAGCCTGAAGAGGACCAAAAGCTGATTTATTCTGGGAAGCTGCTGCTTGATCACCACTGTCTGGGAGAATTGTTGCCAAAGGTATAAAAAAGTATCTTTTATGATGTGCTGAAATATATCCAGAGAAGGGATTTTTTTTAACATATATTCCATTATATTTCAGCATGGGGAGCTGCATGCTCTTCATTTGGTGTACAAATTCAAGACTCCTGCAAATATGCAAGAAACCAAAGAGGTAATTAGACTTAACTCTGAATCTTGGGCTTGTAACTGAAAATAAGAAGTGTTGGATGACCATTTCAAAGTTCCCTGTTATTGCAGTTTTTCCCTATTAGTGCAACACCAGTATTACTTTGTGGTTATTTGTTTGGGAATGTGAGAATGTATTTGGATTAAGCTGAGTAAACAAAAAAAAAATGCCTGTACATTTTATCAGTAAAGATTTTCATGGCATCTGTTAAGAAAGATCTAGTTGTGACGTGCTGCTCGGGGAGAAATGCTTTCTGGTGGACTCAGTTTTATTAAATAGACCCAGACTTGCTGTGTCCCAGGCACACTTGAGCTTGTGGTTAGAAGAGGAGGGAGGTGGTTCTGAGCTGTGTGGGGAGGGAGGAAGGCTGGGAACTGCAGACACTTCAGCTGCTCCCGTTAATGACTCAACTTTGCCTTCCTCTCCACAGGCTCAGTGCTTGAGCTCAGTATGGACTGGTCTCATACAAATGGCCAAAACCCATTATTTCTTTAAAGTGGCTGGGCAAAGGTTTGCAGAGGTGTTGTCCTGTTACCCATTAAAGGCACTGTGAGCCAACCCTACCCATGCCTAGTGGTTGCTAGGTGTCAGCCAGCTTTGGCTGGGTGTTAGATTCATCACCACAGGACAGCTCTTGAACTCTGTGTACAGCAGTTTGTGCAAGCAGTACAAATTTGCTGTAGGAAAAAGCCAAAGTGTCTTTTGTATTTTATATTTTTATAACCAGATGGACACTAAATGTGTGCATAACAAATAACAAATAAAGTATAGATCTTCTGGAAGGGAAGAGTAGCATCAAATCAGTTTTGGATCCCAGTCATTTGGTTCCAGGAGCTTTAAATACTGATAGAGGTGCTTGTGGTGTGCCCAGAGCAGGGCCAGCACTGAGAGGTGCTGTGCAGGAATAGGTGTTAAAACAAGGGCATGCTTTGTGGGATGCAGCCTTTTTGCATAAAGTGTATGTGGTGTCCTGAGTAAAGCTCACTGGCTGCACTGCTGTCTGCAGGTTAAAGCTGATCAGCCCACGTTACCATCAGAAGCCAGGCAGGAATCAAATGTGCCTTCCTCAAATGGTGGAAGATCAAGGAGCTCTTCAGGTGTCCACTCGTCAGCAGAAGCCAGTAATGGGTAAATGCAATTTTATGTACACCTTTAAGATTTAAGATATGGTTGTGTTGGATGCCAGCTCCTTATGCCACATATGCTGCCCTAGAACGTGGGCTAAGTGTGATGAGGCTTTATATAAAAGCTTTAGTGGACATGGAGTAATTTGGATTGGAAGGGACCTTGAAAGGCCACCTAGTCTAACCCTCTGCCATGAGGGGCACCTTCCACTAGATCAGGTTGCTCTGTCCAACCTGGCCTTGAACACTTCCAGGGATGTGGCATTTAAAGCGAAATGCACTGCTCTCCTAATTAGGAAGAAAAGTATTTCCTTTGTTCATGTGGGTAAAGAAGTGTCTATAAGGAAAAATTAACTTTGTATTTGGGTGCACAAAATGGCAGAAGCTATTTACATTGTTCTGTAATAAATTGCTCTTGCTGTTAGTTCAGTGTTTGCTAATGAATGTGTTCAAATTTTAACCAAGGCTGGAAACAACTTGGAGTCCCTTCCAGAGCATGACTCCTGGCTTCTCTGCTTACACAACCTACAGCATGCTTCAGATGTCCTGGTTCCAGCAGATTTATGCAAGACAGTATTACATGCAATAGTAAGTGTTCCATTCCAAACTGCCATAGGAAGTAGGAACTGTAATACAAGAAACTTGAGAGCTCCTGGTAGTTCTTCCTCTTTTGATGGTGCTTGGAGACTTTTTCATTGTAACTTGTGCTGAATGTTGTGGGAATGTGCCCCTAACTGTGCTGCTCTGTTGCTGTTCAGGCCAGTGGTTCTGAATCTTGCCACTGCCTGTCTGGCTCTTCACTGGGAGGGCAGGTGTCTCTAGAGTAAATCTGATCCTGCTGGTGAGCCTTTGCTCTTTATTTTTGACTGCTCACAGTGCACACAGCATTGACTGCATGTCAGTGACAGGTCAAGCTGAGACTTGGAGAAGGCCTTTATGCTACCTGCAGATTGTTCTAAATTGTTTTTGTGAATTATTGACATTACTGTTGATAAAGGGGAGGATGCCTGGTTTGATTTGTTGAAGTCACTGTAACAACTGTTATGGGTGGAACTAAAACTTACTTTTAATGGTTCTGTAGCCTCTGAACTTGATACTTTCTACCTGCCTGTGATCTGACTCTATTGTTAAAATGGACAGATTTTCACACCCAGGGCCTGTGGGAAGTGTGAAAGGACTTGACTAAGCCTGGACTTTGTTCTCTGGTTCCAGCTTGGCTTCTGCTGCTGCATCTGCTGACCCATCCCATGCACAGCATTCTCAGGAGATACCAGTGACACCTCCAGCTGCTCTCCCAGGCCCATTTCCTGCCCAAAACCAGCCTGGAAACCAGAATGTTGCTGCTCAGGTTAATGCAGTGGCTGACCAGAACTTGAGGATGAATGCCCAAGGGGGGCCCCTCATGGAGGAAGATGAGGAGGGTGGCAATCGAGACTGGCTGGACTGGCTCTACACAGCAACACTGTTATATGTTTTTGTCAACATGGTCTATTTCTACTCCAGTATCAGCAGACTCCTCCTCGTCCTGGGTGGCACTGTTCTGATGTATCTGTAAGTTTATGGTGTTAATATTTGCTGTTTAGAAGGGTTTCACTGAAGTACTGAGCTCTCTGCTGTGCTCAGAGCTTCATGGGACTCTTGGACCTGGAAAGGGCAAACCACTGCTCTATGTCCTGGTATAACGCAGTATTTAGAAAAAAAAATAATTAAACCTGTGTCTGGATTAAATGAACAATGTGGCTGATTTCACTGGAATTTTGCAGTTTTTGGTGTGGCTGTCTTTTTATTTCAGAAAACTACTTGAAACCAAAGCAGCCTCTGTTGTAAAGCACCCCCAGCTCAGCAGCATAGAGCAGACACACCTGTAGGCTCAGTGTAGAAAATTACAGTTTTTTGTTAGGAAACACATGGTTGAAGTGTGGGAAGAGGGTCTCACACTTGCTGTTTCAGTCCTGCATCCATGCAGGTTTTCTGCAGTGTTGCCCCTCTGGAGAGCAGACCAGGCTGAACTGAATGGAGTGTCCTGAACTGCCTTTGAACTTCTCTCAGTGGGGGAATAGAATTAGGATAAAAACACAGATGATAATGGACCTTCAGCTGCTATGCTTGGGATGTTTTGTCTGATAAAGATAATCTTCCCTCCAAAATTCTTTGACCTGTGGAAGAAGTGATGTAAGTGTCTGAATTGTAGGTCTAGGAGTTAAAAGTGGAGCAGCTTTTCCAGCATCTATGTAGACTTGGAGAGTTCAAGGTTAATTGTTCCATCGAAAGTCCTTAAATTTTACTGTTGCTATTTCCAGCAGCTCTGAGCAGTCAGATGTGTAGCTGTTGTGTACAGGATGAGTAATGTTGGAAGAGCATTAATTAATTAATGAATCTGTTGCCTTCCCCAGGCACCATGCTGGATGGTTCCCATTTAGACGAAGACCAGTTCAGCCCTTCCCAGGCAATGTTCCTCCTCAAGCTGCTCTAAACCAGGACCAGAACAACAACTTTCAGGTATTGTCTTGCTATATTTTTAAACCATGAAACCCTGTCAAGTTTTGCTTTTTAATAATTTTGCTGTTCAATAACTGTGTACTAAGAAAAAAGCTTCTCTTGAAACTTTTGTGAGACTGTATCTTCCATGGGAGGATAATTGCCACCTGAGTCTTTCATTGGTGTAGTAAATTCCTTAATTAACCTTCATCCTGAAATATTTTGGTGGTCTTTTAGCTGCTTCTGTCTTTTGAGAAGTTGTAATGGGAAGTGGTCTGTCCCAGGCTGTGGCTGAGGGCAGGGTTCAGGCTGCACCTCTGTAGGATTTGGGTCTATGAGCAGTTTGAGTCTTTCATGTGAAGCTGATAGTTCTGATGTCAATGGAAGTTAATTAGCTATAATATGTAATTCACCTGATCTGGTGCCTGATGGCTGTCCTGGGCAGTGTTTCTGGACAGCAGTGTGAGTTCACCAGTACTGCCAGTGTGCAGCTTGGGTGTTTGACTTTGTATGTTGGGCTACTTGAAAAATGTTATACTCAAACAGTGACATTTCAGCAACAAAAACAGTTTGATGCCTGATCTTTCTAATGCATTTCTGAAATTCTCCTTTACCAAATATCCTTTATTTTGCTAGGGGGAAAATGGAGGAAGAACAAATGAGTCTGAGACACCTCCTGATGAAGGACAGCCTTTCCAAGAACTGCAGCAGGCCAACCCTTCACTCATGAGCACAGTGTGGGTTTTTTTCAAGACTTTCTTTGCATCCCTCCTTCCAGAAGGGCCTGGGCTGACCCGCAACTGATCTGTCACCAACCAATCTGCTTGTCTGAAACTGAGTGAACACCTAAGAGAACCAGATACCAGCTCCACACCTGGCTTGGAAAGGGATGGCACTTCCTCTGGCTTTCACTGACCAAGCAAATAAAGCTGCAAGAAGCCTTACATCATTACAGCCCAGAGACTGAGATGCTTGTCCTCATTTCCAAGAACTTTGTTCCATAGCATTTTTTAGGTACCTATGTATAGAGGCTTGGCATTATGGACTTGTGCACTAAAGGCACAGGCTCTGAGAGGGTGTGCAAAAATGTTAGGGAAGCAAATTGCTTCTTCTGTGCAATGTGATTCCTGTTGGAATGTTAAAAATGCTGTTTTAATTACACTGAGTGTAGGATCTCAAACAAAAATTGCTAGATATGCATTAGCAGATTTTTAGGAAAGATCTATTGTTAAATTGCTTCAACAATGTTTTAAGTTTTCTTTGTAAATATTTCCTTATGAAGAATGTATTGTGCAATCTCCTTGTTGGACAAAGTGGAGGACTGTAAGATGGTGATGTGGATAAGGAATTACCTCACTGGTGTTGCAGACTAAATTTCATGTTGCTGACTTCAGTTTAAATTCAAGATTTAATTCCTCCTACCCTTCCTCTTTCCCCTTTGCCCTGCTTGCCAGATCATGGGGGAAGACTGTGTTCAGGTCTAAATCTATTTAGCAAAATTCTTATGCAAAATGTAAACTTCTTCACTGCTTTTGGATGCAAAGTTAAAGCAGTCTAATTCCTGTATTCAACTTTGCATTCTCATTCCAGTGCAACTCCTCTTGTATTACTTTATTGTGTTCCCTTTAATTTCTGATATGGTTAAGGGCTGTTTATTGCAATAAAGTTTGCAGGCATTTATATCCACATTTGTATATATCCTTTACAGCACAGCACTGGGTGTGTTCTTGCCTGGTTTGTATTGAAAAGTCATGATGAGGGAGTTGGGATATGAGGGGAAAAGGTGCAGCCTTCAGCAGGTAAAATGCCTTGAATAGCTTGGAGTTTGTTTGCTTATGGAAAGCTGGTAAGAGAAAGGCCATGGGCATCTTGCAATGGGTAATTCTGTAGGTATTTGGAAAATTGGGCTCCTTGAACCTTGCCTGAGACTCATGGTGGAGTTGCCAACACAGCTCAGGGTTTAACTTGTGTTCAAATGTGCTGTCTAGGAAGAGCTGCCACTCCTGGAACTTGATGCCCTTTGCTGCCTGTGCTTGGCAGGACAATTTGAGAAGTGTTGGCAGGGCCAACACATCAGTTGGGACAAGCAGTGGTAGCAGGTAATGCTTGATCTTGCCATGCCAGGTCAGACATGCTGTTACCTGTGGAAGCCACTTAATCCTGGTGCTGTTTTTGATTTGAACAAATTCTTTTCCAGGCTTGTTTTTCTGCATTCAGTTTGCTGGAGACTTGGAGGATGGATAGGACAGTGGTAGAATAATTTTTAGGTATTTAATATGAAATCATTTGAGAGGAGGTCAGTTTTGTTACCCCAGATATATCCTGCATAAGCCTTTGAGGATATTCCTGGAGGAGGTGCCTTCTCTCCTTGCCTCCCTCAGGGAGAAAAACCATCCTTCAGGTGTGCCTAAACTAACTGAGCTGTGCCTGTGCTCAGTTTTAGCAGGAGAGAACAGTTCTGGCAGCCAGAAATAAACTGGTTTGGTATGGTTAAGATAACAAACATATAGTGCTGGATTACTTGTGAAATCTCTAGTCTGAAAATTTATCAGAGACAGCAGAACATCTGTTGTCTTGCAGCTTTTGCTGTTCCCAGGAGCAGGCAGATGGGTTTAAAACTGGTTGAAAAACTAATGAAGTGTAGCTAATGCCACTGCAGAGATGCAGTGAGAGTCCTGGACCTTAGAGAACATTTCCATAATGGTTCTGTGAAACTCATGACCTCTGCCACTGGGGTGGAGGGAAGCCCTGACTGCAGCAGAGGCCACGTAATGTGGAAATAAATCCTGTGTAATCCTGCAGAGGCAGCTGCCAATGCTGTGCACCCAGGCAGGGGCACTGGGATGTGAGGGAACAGTGCCTGGCTGAGGGCTCCAAGCAGCTGTGACTGAGCCAGCCTGGTGGTGTGTGGAGCTGGGAATTTGGGGTGGATCTAACCCTGTCACTGAGCCCTGAGCAGAGGATGCCTCTGGGAGCAAGCAGAAATGACTGAGGTATGAAAGGAACTGAGGAAGCTCAGCTTGGAGGTATGTCAGTGTAAATAAACAGGTACGAAAGGAGGGATGGCAAGGAAGGGGATAGAGCCTGCTGTGGGTGCCAGTGATCCTGGCCCTGAAAATGAGGGAATTCAGGTTAGACAAGGCAAACATGAGCCTTGAATCTTCCCCCTCTGCTGGGACAGAAGTTGAGAAACCAGAAAGGGCCTTGAGGCTTGTGGGCTTAGGAGGCTGTGTTTGCCTTGGCTCACACTTCAAGCTCTGATTCTGCTGCTAGTGTAGCTCCTCTGCATGCTTGGGAGCTGCAGCACCCAACCTGTTCAGCGTGTGTTGTGTAGGGCTCCTGAGGGCAGACAAGGTTGTGGCAGTGAAAGTCCTCTGGAGGTCCACAGGGTGGCAAAGTGAGCAGCAGGATACAGCCAGTTCCTCTGCTGCTGTGTCCCCTGATACACCCTGGCAGCTGCTCCCAGTTAAGAGCAGTTCTCTGTCCCCACTGGGAAACAAGTCCAGGGAAAATGTACAATCTGTTTTTCTCAGTTTTGTTCTTGTTGTGGAAACTCTTAACAGGTTGCTTACTTGGGGAATCACTCGAGTCTTGTTTGTCACTGCGCTCCTGGAACATAATCTCATGAGAATGAGGTTGCTGCTGAGCAGATAAGCTGATGATGGTATGTTTGTTTGTGTGTGGTTTCCCCTTTTCTCTGAAGAGCTGTTTCATTTATGCACTGACTTGCCTGTTGTCCCTGTTCTCAGCAGCCAGGTACAAGTGCCCAGCTGAGTGTTGCAATCTCTCTCTGGTCTTTGTCCTGTGATCCATTTCTAGCTGTGAGCCTGGTGGGATTTGCAAAGCAGTGCATCCCAACTGTGTGTCCCCAGGGGCCATCCCAGCTACACCCCCACTGTGTCACCAAATGTGCCACCTGCATCTTCCTCACCTCCCTCCAGCCCTTCTGCTGCATAAGAATAGCTCTTGAGATGCCTGCTAGTGTTTAATGTGGTGTGACTTCCAAATGGAGTGATATCATGGAGGAGAACCAGTTTTGGTGTGACAGTCCCACACAAACCTGCAGTGAGGGGACTGAGGTCAGTTTATGTTCAGCTGTCTGCCTGGCAGGGTTGGACTAATTCTGGGAAATGCTGCTTCTGGGCCCATGATTTGTGTCTGCTCAGTGGCCTGTGCTGCAGAAAAACCTCCCCAGTTTCTTACAGTAGCACTGAAAGTTGTATTTGCTGCTCTTTTCAGTCTGGATTTGCCAGTGCAGGGTCAGTGCCACAGAAATACAGCTGGCTGCACTTCCAGCTCCAACTCAGCTGCCCTGGGTACCCTGAGCTGTGAAAAGCCTGGGCTGACTTGTGTGTGCCAGCTTATTTTTTCTTTTTAGAGGCTGTTATGGATGATACTGGTACAGAAGAGAAGAAATTGAGTTGGCTTCAGGAGAATTTGGAGTTGCTGTGGAGAACCCTGGGGTCAGGACATTACCCAAGGAGACTCCTTTATTGTGTGGGGGTGGATTCCATGTTACTCCTGCTTTCTAAAATTTTGAGAGTAACTTGGGTAATAACAATTTAATTTGACATCACAAATCTGTATTAAAATATTGCATAGCTTTAATAGATTTAACTAGTGTAAAAAATAGTTCTTATTTGAATATTTGTCAATTTTATGAACTTCTAGGACAGAAGGGAGCAGTGGTCTTTGGGCTGGCCCTGCTGTCATCCCAGGGCTGTCCTGCTGTGTGTATCCTGGCAGTGGTGCTGGAGCCCATCCTGCTGACGAGTGTAGCCAGTGTACCTGGAAGGCTCTCTCAGGAAGCATCTGCAGGGTAACACAAAATGTTTTGGTCAATGCAGCACAAAGATTAATGGCACTGTGATGTACCTCTGCCCTGGACAACGTGGGGAAAAACATCCCCAGTTACAGGACACTCCTCAGCTAGGTGGTGAGTACATGTGTGCGTGCACAGCCTTCAGATAAAGCCTTACACAGCAAATATTTATCAAAACATCTTCCAGCATCCCCTTTGCAGCTTGGATGTTTAACTTTTCTTTGGGGTTCAAAGCCTGCCCTGCCTCCTGCTAGCCAAAATTAACCTTTCCTTAGGCTCTTAAACCTGACCTGACTTGTCCTAGCCTGACCTTGCACTAGGAGGAGGGTGGGCTGTGGTGTCCCTGCTGCGCTGGCCTCTGCCTGGTTACTCCAGGACAAGGATGCTCACAGCATCTCTGTGTTCCACATGCTTTTGCTATTGTAGGCAGAAAGTTTCCAGTTTTCCTGTTCCCACTGGAGGTCAATGCTCGGCAGTTCCCTGTTCTCCTTTTCTCTGAGCTCTGGTTGTCTGCTGACAGCAGACTCTGCAGCAGTGAGGGGGCTGTGAATGCTCTGGATCTACCAAAAACAGCATGATGGGTCTGGGGTCTTGGATTTTCTGCCTTTATCTGCCCTGGTGATCAAAATGCCCATTTTCCTTTTTCCCCATGCTGATGTGAATTGCTGCCCTGGGCAAAGAGGAGGTTGTGGCCTCTTCATGAGGCCTGCAGGATTCCCTTTATGCCAGGCATTGGCCACTGTGACCACATCCCTTGAAGTGAGAGCTGTAGGACAGAAAATAGATGGTTAAACCCTCTTGAATTCAAATCCTTCTGTAACATGCCCATGCTCTGTGCAGCTGCCCTGGGAAGAACACTCCTGGCCAGGGCAGAGGGAATGCCCTGGCAGCTGAGATGATGCCATGTGGGAGCTCTGCTGCTCAAGCACCCGCTGTCTTTGTACATTGTGTTTCCAACAATTAGCTGTTCATTTATCAAGCACTTCGGGCTGGCAGCAGGCAGTCTGTCCACCACGCTGCTCTCCTGGAGAAGCCAGGAGGAAGCTGCAGATGCTCAGCCTCCCTCGGGGTCAGTGACCGTGAGTGCCTCCCGCGGGGTACCCGAGGCCATTCACTTTCTCAACTCAGGAAGAAAACAGCACGGCAGGGCGGGGGCTGCTGGACAGCGGGGACCCCACAGGAAACGTGCTCACCCTGCACAGGGAGGATGAGGCATCTGCCAGGGACAGGAGGGAGGCTGGCACCTCACCTCGCTCAGGGCAGTGAGGCTGCTCCTGCAGCGCTGCCAGGGTCTCACCTGCCCTTCTCCCTCAGTCTGTTCTGGCAAAAAGGTTTGGGGGAGCTGTTGTGAGCCTCCTTTCTGAAATAACCCCACTCTGTTTGTGCTGGAGGTTGTTTTGTGGTTGGGATGGGCCCCAGGAGCACAGCAGAGGTGCAGGAGGAGGACAGTGGCAGACAGGGCAGGTGTGCACAAGGAGTGCAAGTGAACTTGGGTCTCTTTTCTTCCCCAAATAGAAGCTGAGAGTGTGGGTGCATGAAAAGCTCTGCCTTAGTGGGATGGTGGCAACCCAAAGACTGTTCACAGATCCAGCCAAGAGGCAAAAAGCATCCCAGTCCTGTGGTCATGGAGCTTTCCAGGGATGTGGCAGATGTGGGTTCACCCAGTGGTAGCAGGAAACTCTCCCTTCCCAGGTGTGCACCTCAGTTTCCCCGTAGTGTGTATAAAATCATTGGAAGGGGGAGCAGTGAATGATGTGGGTGCCTTTCAAACAGGGCTTTGCTGGGGAATTACTGCAGGAAAACAAAATAAGGAATATTTCTGCATGAAGAAAAAATGATGAAGTGGCTTGAGGCAGCGTGTGAGGCTGCTCCCTTGACTTTATCCTCTTGTACTGTCTGCCCTCTCCAGCTTTTCCCACCCGCCCTGGTGTGTGCATGTCCTGAGTTAAAGCAGTCTTGGCAGGAGCACCAAGCCCTGCAGCCCAAACTCCTGCCGAGGGAGGAAGGCAGCGTGCAGCATGAATGGTGTTAAGGAAACTATAGGAAGATTAGGAAATGTGTGATGAGTTTGATAAGTGGAGGAAGCAGGTCATGTCCTGCTCCGAGTGGGCTCTGCTGGGGGTATGAAAGCAGCCTCTGCCTCCGTCAAGAATCATTTTGTCTCCTCAGCGCTCTCTGCTCTGACTGAGGATGTGCTGGGCTGGCAGGATGATGCTGGGCACCTTCAGCATCTTGCTTGTGCTTGTCCACGCAGCTGCAGCCTGTGAGTTTGGGCCCTTCCCCTACAGAGCCACGGGGATCGTCTGCAGGATGACCAAGCCCGCGGCGTTGCTGTGTAAGTGCCTGATCACTGGGGCTGTGCTTGCCCCGTCTCTGCAGAAGTTAGTGACAGATCAGCTGAGTGAGGGGTTTCTTGCTTCTCTGTCTCTTGTGTAAACACCTGCCTGGGAGCACAGGCAAAGGAGCAATTGCTCCCAGCCCCTCTCTTCAGCCCAAGGATTTGGTGCTGTTCTTGTTGGGGCTTGGCATGACAAAAGGGCTTGAACAAATGTGTGTTTGATTTCTCTCCTCATTGCAATCTCATCTCTTTGGGTTGGTACGCAGAGGGAGGAAACGGGTTCTCTCCTGCTGTGGGCTTATTTGCAAGGATTTGGGAGCTTTGCAGGTGGGGGAAGCGCTTAATTCTTCTGTGGAGGGTGGGAACAGCTCTGTCCTGTCCCATCTGACGGTGGTACATGCAGAGAAAGATGTATTCATGCTGGGCTGAACCAAGAGAGGGTATTTCTGTAAGGAAAAAGTCCTGTACAAGCATGTGCCCGAGGCTGGAATAGGCTGTCTAACATTAGGAAAAGGGGCACAGAAACTTTTTCAGAATATTTTCTTTGTAGACCCAAGAGCTGACTGCAATACAAGTAAGCAGCAACAAAGCAAAGCGCTGGGTTAAAGTTAACAGCTTGTGTGGTGTAAGGATGAAGACAGGCTTGGTCTTTCCAAAATCTGCTCCTGAGGTGTGTGAAAGCTGGCCACAACTCCCTGGAGACAGCTCCCGCTGGTGGCTGTCCAGCCACACACGCTGTTGTCCCTTGCTGCCATCAGCTGTTACAGTTAGGGATTTTTAATTTTTAAAATTTACTCTGAAACTACTTCTAATGCTTCCTGACTCTAATGCAAATGCCTCGGATAAAAGCCTTCTGTAGTGCTTTAATCCAGAGCCCGGATCTGCAGGCAGGAGAGATTGCAGTTTGTCATCTTTGCCCTTTTCTTTTACTGACAGTGAACCAGGAAACATCCCAGGTCATTCAAGCAGCCTTCAGAAATGCCAAATTCCCAAACATCACCGGGGAAAGGTCCATGCGGCTCCTCGGCCGGGTGGCTTATGGGCTCAGCAAGTGAGTACCATGTGTCCTAGGGGATGGACCAGAAACTGCCCTGGGAGGGAGCTTTGCTCCAGCAGCTCCTGTGAAAGCAAAGGTCTGGACTGGGGCAGACACACTTTTGGATCTAAGCCTCGCAGAGAATTGGCCCGTTAAGGTTTAGGCTGCTAATGTGTTATTTAAGTTATTTATTTTTCCAACTGAGTGGGCAGCCAGCAAGGCAGTGTGTAGAGCTCATTTCTCACAATGGGGATTCTGACAGCGATGTGGGCTGGGGCACCTGTGGCCACTGCTGACAGATGGTGCCCAAGGCACACTGAGGGGCAGAGGGGACCCATCCGGGGCTGCCAGGGCCACCCTGTCAGCAGGATGTCACTTGGCTGTGCTTTGTGACAAACCAGGCTGGGTATTGCTGTGTTACTCACTTTTATTTCGGGACCACAAATTCGGTGGTGTATTCACAGAACAGACTTCCTGCCACGGCTGCACAGAGCACTGCAATGAAACATGCATTGTTCCTGGTTTCCTGTTTAAAGCATTCCCCAACCTTGTACTCAAATATTGCACAGGCACAAGGCTGAGCAAAAGCATCACTGTCACTGTCCTTGTACCTGGCCCTGGGATTTGCAAAAGGCACAGGTCCCTCAGAGATCCTATTCCTCAGGAATAAACCTATCCTGCCCAACCACAGCAAACAGCTCTGGGCTGGGGACAAACTGTGTTTCTCTTGTTTCTAGCATCCAGGTCAATGATTTGTCCATCGAGAGGAGTGAGGTGGGGCTGAAGGAGGACGATGCCATTCACATCTCCATTAAAAACGTGACAGCCTTGTTCAAAGGGACCCTGACCTACGGCTATGCTGGGGCCTGGTTGTGAGTACCCAGGGCTGGGAGCTGCTGAGCACCACAGCCCAGCTCCTGCTGCTGCCTGTGGGACTGGCCCCTGACAAAGCACAAGTGAGGGGGCTGCACCCCTCAGTCTCTGCAATGGCTGCATTGATGACTGCTTGAGACAGGGTTTTATACTCTAGCAGTGCTTCTAAGCCCCATCTTGCTTTCTGCCTTTCTGTCCTCACCTTGAAAGACAAGACCAGTTGAGTTGATTTCTCTCCCCTTTGTTGCTCTGAGTGGATAAAAAAGGGGGGGTTAATGCTCCTAAGTGCCATTAAGGCAGCAATTTGCAATGATTTAAAGACAGAATATCTGTGATGGGCTCTGGTGTCCTGGGGATTGGCCCATTGCAATGCAAGGACAGGTGTGAGAGGTGTTATAAAATTCACATCTGTCAGGGAAAAACTGCTCCTGGCACAAATTCCTAAATGTCCCCTCTTCTGCCATTACAGCTTGCAGCTTTTTCATTCAGTTGATTTTGAAATTGAGTCTTCCATTGACCTCCAGCTAAATATCGATCTAAGTAAGTACACTGCAATGCCCAAACTTCTTGCAATGTGACTGAATTCCCTCCCCACCCTGGTTTGTGGGTTGCATGTACTGTTCAGGTTCCCTGGGTCATGTTAGGGGACAGCTGGGTCCCTGCTGGCAGGAGCTGGGCAGCTGGCAGGTATCCAGGTGAGGAAGGGTGCCTGGTAGAGCAGCTCAGCTGGAGCTGTGAGCAGAAACCATCCAGGTTCAAGGTAGCCCCATCTGCCCTGAATTGGCAGGGTCTGGAATCTTTTGAAAACATCCCCTGGGACATGAGGGGAGCCTTGGCTCTGCAGTGATGCCCTGCTCCAGGCCTGCAGTGTCTGCAAAATGCACTCTTCCTTCTCATCTCAGTAACAAATCTTTTCTTCTTCTTTTTCCTTTCATCCCATGCAGTATGCCAAAAGGACAAAGTGACTCCTGATGCCTCAGACTGCTACTTGACTTTCCACAAACTCACACTTCACCTTCAAGGAGACAAGCAGTGAGTCTGACCCCTTTCAAAATCGAGATTCATTGTCCCCTCTGCTGGTCTCCAAATGCCACCCACCCAAATGTGCAGACCACGGGTGGTCCTTGACTGTGCTCCCTGTCTTACACAGACCTGGCTGGCTGAAGCAGCTCTTCACAGATTTCATCTCCTTCACTCTGAAGCTTGTCCTCAAGAGGGAGGTAAGATCAGCCTGTGAACAGAGGAAAGCTCTCTGGGGCTCTGTATGCCACACACTTCTCTTGCCCACAAGACAGTAGCAGCTTAAGGTTAGTGCTCATGAAAAATAAGAGAAATAAATTGAATCCACACGCAAAAAAAGCAGCTTGGGCTGAGTGAGAGGTGTTGATGACCTTGAGGCTTCTGGACTCCAGTGAGTCCAACAGTCCCTAGATCTCAATGAGACTCAGCTCTGCTCTACAATCCAAAACCCTACCCCTTCCCCTGATTTTTTTCTCCTTTTTTTCCTCATATAGGTGTGCAAGGAAATAAATGCTGTTGCTCAGACACTGACAAATTTTATACTTGATTTAGCAGGTAAATATTCTTGGCTTTCCTGCTTTCTTTTTTATGTGCAGCTTTTAATGTTTGAGCCCCAGAAGGGCAGTAGCCACATCCATCAAAAATGTCCTTCAAAAATGTGTATGGAGATCCCAAGCCCTCAGACAGCAGCAAAATAAGTCTTAGTAATGTAATGTTTAGATTTTTCTGCATCAGCTTGGTCACCTCTCAGGGTAATTACACAGATTCAAAGACATTTCAATTCATGAGGAATTTCTCCTTCAGTATGTACTGATCAGCTCTGCAGGACCAACATTAGCTAAAACAGGAGCATGCACTGCAGTATTAGGGATGAGATTGTACAGCATCTGGAGACTTTTCCAGTCCCAAATATCTGGGAAACTGAGTGGAATGTAAAACTGAGTGTAACTATCCCAATTTCCCAGTGAGAAAACAGAACCAGTGAGCTCTAGCAGGATCAATGCTAGTGTCCAAAGGACTGGGAACCCTTGTCCCACCTCTGTGTACTTTCATGACATCCCTGTCACCACCTGCACCAAGTCCTAAAAGAGACTGTCACAAGCTCTGCTTCTCTGGTCTGAGGTTGTTGTCTTTTCTCCCTGCAGCCAATTTTGTCCGGGATAAGGACATCATTGTTGATATCTCCCTTGCATCAGATCCTGTAATAAAAGCAAGCTACATAGAATCCCATCACAAGGTAAAGTAACCCAGGCTGCTCAGACACCAAAGGTTTTCTGGCCATGGTGTGCTCTGGAGGGCTTGGAGGGGCTGGTTCTGTGAGGCTGTGCTGTGCCATCCTGCTCCCTGCTGTGTCCAGCCTTTGCCTTGCCATGGAAATGCAGGTGCTGGATTTTGTCCTCTCTCCCTGCTGCTTGCTGTGGCCAACACTCTTGTTTTCCTTTCCAGGGCCTTGTCCTGTACAAGAACAGCTCCAGTGTGCTCAGTGACTCTGTTTTCTCCCCGTCACTGCTGACTGAGTCCCGAATGCTCTACTTCTGGCTGTCCGAGCACAGCCTCAGCTCCCTGGCTGCAGCAGCTTTCTCAGATGGGCGACTGCTGCTGAACCTCAGAGGGGAGAAATTGCAGGTGATTCCCAGAGGGGTACCCTCCTTACCTCATGCATCATGTTTTGGGGGAGAAAGTGGAAAAAAATCGCTAAATACTGTGTTTTGGTGAGAAATGGTTTCTGTAGAAGACAGAAATCTACAGTCAGTCACTATGTGTGATCCTGAATTTCAAGAGTGTGCTCTCAGGCAGTGTTACTCATTGGAGTGATAACAGCAACTGATAGAAAACTTGGCTGCTGAATTGTAAAGGGATTTGATTTCCTGGGATGGAAAAAAGGGTGGGACCTGGGGGAGCTCAGCCATGACCTGCCCTGGGCACAGACCCCACCTCAGTGCTCTGCTCTGTCCAGCCTGCACCAGGGGCAGCCATAACCTTGTCTTTTGTTTTTCCACAATCTGTTTCTGGTTTGTTTCTGAAGGAGCTGTTTGAGATGGAAGACACAGAAGCACAGAGGAGAGCAGTGCAGATGGTAACTTTTTGTCCTACTCAGAGCATTGCATGGCACATGAGGAAATTTCAAATGGATTCTGTTCCATTGTAACAACTTGGGTTCTTCCCTTGGCAATCTGGGTCTTGGGTGGGCCAGATGGAGAAAAAGAGGGGCTAATGGAGAAGCAGTTGTGTTTTGCAAGGAGGATTTCTCCATCTTCCATGCTGGCATAGTTTCCCTGAAACCTGGCTGAGTTATTTGGCTTGTGTGAACAGGAGGAATTGGGGACTGCAAAAGGAATGCAGCTGTGTGACAAGCTTGCATGAAATGGAAAAAGCCTGACTCATCTGTTGCTCCTTACTCGACCAGATATTTCAAGGCACCTCCTACAATGACTCTGTGGCCAAGGTGTGGAGTCTCACCCAACCCCAGATTTCTCTTCAGCCTGAAGGGACCGTGGTGAGGTCCTTGGTAGCAGTGGAGGTCAGCACCCTCCCCACAGGAGAAGAACCCCTGGTGGCTCTATACATGGAGAAGGTCAGTTCTTCATGTTCCTGCCTCTGAACACCTCGGGACAGGCTCTGTCCCAGGTCAGGACCATTCCTGGTGTGCAGGGAGCCCTTTGGGAAGGGTGGGTGGCTAAACCACGGGAGGTGGAGAGGGCAAATTAGTTTCTTTTAACTCTCCCATCTGTTCCTTAGACATTTGAGGCTGGAAATGATGGTAGTGACCATGTTGGCTCAATGCCCCCTGTGTTAGAGCAGCCCACTATCAATGTGCAAGCACAGAAAGCTCTGATTAGCCCCCATTAACATTTATCTGGCACAGGGTAGTGTCAGTGAAATATTTTAGGAGAGGATGAAGGCACCATGGGAATGGATTTATTTTGAACTCTCCTTGTACCCAAATTCTAGCTCAGGTCCCCACTAAGATTATAGCTGTGTCAGAAATGGGGATACAGCTCTGAAGAATGTGAAGCTCAAAATATGACCTTTTCCTCTCTGTGTGCCTGTATGAAGGGTCCTGATTACACTGTGTTTCACCCCAAACTGCTTCATAGTGAATCTAAGGAAGCAGAAAAAAAGAAATGCCAACAGCTTTCCTGTCATGATTAACATCACAGGAAAGCAAGTGTGTGTGTTCAGTCTTGTGGGCTGAGACAGACACAAAACCAACCCAAATCCCTATCTGAGGGTAAGGCACACAAGTTAAAAGGTTAAACCACAGCTGTAAATTATACCCATAGCAAGTATCCCATGTTAGCAGGGTGTTAAGGGAAATAAATATGGCTGTTTCTTGTGCCCCAAGTAGTATCTTGAAATACATTTCAAGGATTGCAGAAGCACTGGACTAGAGGTGGTCCCCAAAAGTGTGGCTCCTAAGATGAGATCTGCTCCTGGTTGTGACCTGCAACTGCATCACAAAATGTTTCTCCTAAATGAATGTTTACATGTAGACAACAGCAAGACAATGAGCCTAAGTGGCCAGAATTCAGAGATTGCTTTCTTTTTAAATTTGGTTTATATTGGATTGACTACCTGTGGCAGCCTTGGCTGCCCTGAGGCTGTTCCCTCTACATCCAGTCAGATGTTGAGATGGATGTCATTGGGAAACAACACACTGCATAGGCATTTCCATCCTTATGCAGGATTTACAAAATAGCAGAAGTCCAGTGGGTGAGCCAGCCTGGAGCCCCAGAGACTGAGGCTGTGGGCATGGGAGGGGAGGTGGAGAAGGAAAATGCTGGCCTTCTCTAGCAATACCTGGAGGTAAAGCCAAAAGGATGTTGAACCCTGGCTCCTAGAAAACAACCCAAAACATCCAAATGCAGCTCCTTGCTATAAGGCCATGCCTGAACCCTGCTGTTCTTTTCTCTGCAGGAAATCACGGTCACTGTCCAGGCTACCTATGCAGAAAAGAAACTCATTTTGCAGCCTGTGGACTCCAGGTTGGTGCTGTGCTCTCTTGGGAGCTGCCTCTTTTGGCCCATGTTTAAGAGCAGCACAAAAAGAGGATCTCTGCAGCACTTAGTGACTTTTCTTCCCCTTTTTTCCCCTTCCCTCCAGCATAGAGATTAAAGTGTTTAAATGCACAGCTGATCCAAGTGGGGTAAGTCCTACAAAAAGTATTCTCTAAACCATTTGAGGCTAAACAATGTCTTTTAAAGCATTTTTGTATGAATTTTCTGCTTTTCAGGAGGACCCATCCATACAAAGCTTCCTGCAGAATATGATCTTGGCTGCTGGCATTCCAGAAGTAACTTCAAGTGAGTTTTCATCTGGGGAAGTGCCCATTTACTCCATAAATTGTCTAACATCAGATCTCCTAAATCTGAGCATTGAAAAAACACATCAATAACACTAACAACTGGGAAGAGAGGGGAACAACACTGATGTTTGAAATTCTGCTGGATACACTTGGGGAATGAGGAACCCTGTGTAAATGGGTGGGAGAAAGGAAAAGAGAGTTTTCTGTAATGTTGTGGGACATGGAGGCACAATTAGCTTTTGGCAGCAGGCAGCACACGATGAGCAGCAAGCCAGGATGGACATCCCTGTAACTGGATGGGTTTGCTGATTCCACAGGTATTGGATCAGCTCTGACTTCACTGATGAACAGCAAAAGGCTTAATCTCTTTGAGATCATAAATCCTGAGATCATCACCAGAAAGGTAAGCAGAGCTCAGAACTACCCAGCTCTCAAAAGCCCTTTTGGGGTTGTGGCATGAACTAACACAATATTTTCTGTTCTCTCCTCATTTTTTAGGGATATGTAATTGTACAGCTTGACTTTGGCTTCCCGAGTCATTTGCTTCTTAATTTTTTTGAGAAAAGTTTGTAGAGCTCATCCCTTCACAGAGGAGCACATGAAGTTGTGTACAACCAGAAAAATTGTGTCTGAACGAATTAAAAGATGAGCTGCTTTAAATCAGTTTTGATTGAATTTTATTTCTTTTTCCTGAGAAATGTTCTAGGCTCTGTGCAACTGTGCTTCCATGGAGCCTTTCTTCTGCAAAGATTTTGAAGTCTGCACCTCAATCCACGCTACTTTTTCAGGATCTTTAAAGGGCTTGTGTTCTTAGGACTCAGGGCTGGGCTCTTGAAGTGCACAGGCTTTAGGTTAGCAGTCTCAGGAGGCAGCAGAAATGGGTTTTGATACCTTTTGGCATCTCTTGTTACATTTTGGAAATACAGCACCTTTTGTGCTCATCCTGGGTTTTGCTTCTGTCAAGAGCCTCCTGATTTTGACAGAATCCAGCAAGTCAAATGATATTACCAAACTCCAAGTAAGGTCAGAACCAGTAATGCTAAAAGACCTGGATATGGATGAAAAAAGTAAATGGGATGTGAATTTGTAGTGCAGTACAATAACAGAGAGATCTTGTGCCCAGGGTAATTTCTTTACAGAAATTCATTGTAGAGTTCCAAACTGATAATGGTCATGTTGTTGAGACAGTGAGAGCAAAGATTAGAAAAGCAATGAAAATTGTAAGGAAACCAAAGAGATTATAAGAGAAAGTTTAAGCCTGTAGTCAAGCAGCAAGTTTCCTTTCCTTCCTCCTTCAATGCAATAATTTATCTCAAGTGGCTCAGCTATTTTCCTGTACCAGTTCATGCTTCTTTTTTTTTTTTTTTTTTTTTTTTTTTTTTTTTTTTTTTTTTTTGTCTTTTCACTTGGAGATCTTGGGTGACAAATCAACACCTGTAATGGTGATCACATTAAAAAAGGTACAGATGATGTTCTCCTCCACCACAGAGCAGTATGAAAGCGTTAAACTTGGTCCCAGAAGAGGAGGCTGGTAGCAGGATGGGCTCAGTTTCCTGAGCTCTTTGGGCACGGTGGTTGTTCCCTCTGCATTACCATGGGTACAAGCCAAGTCCCTCTGACCTGCTTCTCTCTCACCCACAACATCAGAGGCCCTTCCTTGCTCCAGTGTGACTGCTAGGCTGAACATCCCTGCAGTGGTGCCCAGGCTGGAGGGGCTCAGTGGCTCCATGGCAGCCAGGGAAGGTCTGACCCAGCAGTGTCCATGCAGGAGCTGAGGCTATGAAAGGTGTGATGCCATGGGGTGACTGACTGTGGTCTGGAAGCAGCCCTGGTGTAGTGGGCAGTTTCCTACCTCCCTTCCCACCCTGTTCCCATCACTGCCTCTGGCTATTTCAGTGCCAGCTATGTCAGTGCTAGCTAAGGGCTTGTCCATGTTCCCTCCTGCTCTAAAGCCACCAGTGCTCAGGTGATGTTTTCACTCCCTGCATGCCAACGTCTGCTGAGGACCATGGGGACCTGGCTTCCATCAAGCCACAGCCCTCTGGTTGTCTTAAATAACATCTCACTGGAGTGGTGAGCATTAATAAAAAGGAAAGGGCAGGGAAAAAGCACTTTTTTCTGCCCTGGAGGTGCCTTTCCCCACTGGGGGCTGTGCAGGGACTGGGCTGCCCTTCCATGGGGACAAAGGAGGGAAGTGGAGCTGGGGAGGGATCTGGAGCAGAAGTTTGAGCAGCTGATGGAATTGGGAGGATTCAGCCTGGAGCAAAGGAGGCTCAGAGAGGACCTTGCCACTCTACAAGTCTCTGAAAGGAGGGTGGAGCCAGGTCTGGCTCTGTCCCTTTTCTCCCAGGTAGCAAGTGCCACAACAAGAGGCAAACTGCCTCAAGTTACAACAGGCGAGATTTAGATTGGATATTAGGGAAATACCTTCACCAGAAGGGTGGGACAGGCTGCGCAGATGGAGGTGAAATCCTCATCCCCGGCGCCGTTGAAAAGGTGCGTGGATGTGGCACAAGGCTTAGCGCTGAACACAGCAGCGCTCAGTGCTTGGACCCGATGATGCTGGAGGTCTTTTCCAAACGAAACGATTCCGGGGGCAGCAGTGACACCTCCTGCAGTGAAACCTCGGGGGTCCCGCGCTGCCTGTCCCGGTCCCGGCCGCCCCTCCCTCCTCAGCCCGGCTCCCAACCCCACGTGCTTTCCCGGCAGAGCCGCTCCGTCGCTTTCGATTCCGGGCGCTGCCGCTGTCCCGGGTGGCGGCGGGGACCGAGCGGGGCCAGGTGAGCGGGGACAGCGCGCTGGGCACCCGGGGGGACGGGGCGAGGGGTCGTGATGGGAACCCCACCAGGGTTTGGGGGCTGGAGGTCTGGAGCTTTGCTCCCCAGCCTTTAGATGGTCGCGTCTTATGCGAAAAGTCGGGATAGAGAAGGGAATCGTGAACGCCGGCAAACTCTTCCAAGGTCGAGTCCAAACTTCAGCCGAACGGGCGGCTTGTGCTCCCAGGCACAAGGTAGGGCAGAGCCTGGCCGCTGTCACCGTCGCCCCCTCCATCCACTCCCGGTTTTCCAGAGCTCCCCCCACTCGCTGCACCGTGCTCCAGGCAGGACAACCAGACTCGGTGTTTCTATCCGGAGACACGGGTGTTGCTGGATCTGGGTGGGTTTTTTCCCTCTGATAAGTGAATTATGGCACAGCACGGTGTGCCATCTTGCCTTCTCTGGGCCTTGGCTGCAGGCTCCATGTGGTTTTCCAATGCGGCTTCCCTGGCCTTCAGAGAAATATTAAAAACTTCGTTTTTTTGGTTGCAGCCCACCTGCTTAGATCTGGAAATCTCTGCACACACAATTCGAGCAAAATAGGGATCTTTTATCTTATTCACATCTGCTACATTCTCACTTAAACTTTGTCCTTATTCCAAAGGAAGTTTTTTTCTTCTTAGATGTAATGGAAGAGGTAATTAAATGTGTGCCAGAATAATCGGATTTATGCATAGAAATGTAAATAGAAATATTCCCATTGTAAGTGCCTTAATCAAAATCAAGTCAGAGTTCATTCCACAAAGAGTGTTTACCCCTGGGTATCGTTTCTTTGGACCACTCCTCAAATGTTTTACCTAAATTATCACATTGCTGTAGTTTTTAGGCTAGAGGATGTTACCCTTCCACTGTTCTGTTCTATTTTTTGCTCATTTCTCTGTTTTTACTGCAGATGCATTTTGGTTGGGGAATTCCCGGCTGATTTTACTTTCATTTTGCTCAGGCTTTTGTTAGGTCCCAAAAGGCATGGAAGGGCTTTGTGCCTTGGGACAGCGGTGGGTTAGCAGGTGAGGAAAACAAGGCAGTGATGTTGTTGTCCTCCAGCTTTGTTGTTTGGTGACCCCCACACTGGTTTTGATGCTGGTGCTCTGTTTCTGGGCTTCTGGTAAGTACTCTGTGCCCTCAGAGCAGGCAAGGAGTTGGTAGATTTGCAACAGGGAGTTTTACATTTCAGTTTAATTTTTCATGGCTGGGAGCAGTGCAAATGCCAAGTTGGGGAGGGGAGGTTAAGTTTTGCAAGGTGTGTTAAATCTTTTATCGTGTTTGAAGGGCAAGGATCGGGGCTCCGAAGTTTTATGGCTTTTCTTGGGAGTTTTTTTTGCTTCATTTTGGGATTAGAGGTATTTTATTGAAGGTAACTGCCAGTCATTCCTGATGGCCTTATTGAGCAGAGCAGTAGTATAGGAGCTGTGCAGTGGGGATGAGATTTTGGCCAACTTTTCAGTGTTTTTTGGGTTTTTTGTTTGTTTGTTTTTGGGTTTTTTTTTCTTGAATATGAGTCTTTCATTAATTCATGAGTCAATTCTTCACTTGAATGGCTTTCAGTCTTCACTGACATCAAGGTCTGATTTTATTCATTTATGTAGGTATTTAATATGGCTTTATTAAGTCTGTTGTTCTTGACTGGATGGTGATTGTTTTCCTCTTCCCTTTCCCTGTGGTAGGGGTGGCTGGACACCAACTACCACCAGGTACAAAGCAGGGTGAAATTTCCCTTTGCCCTTTCTGCTGAGAGGTGGGGAGCTGGCATTGGAGGCATTTCATTCCCCTACACTTGAAACTTTTCTGTGAGAGCTGTGTAGTCTCAGAGGATGAAATTTTCACATATTTTCTGGTGTGACTGACTGCCTGACTTGAGCAAGGAGCTGCTGCTTCTGTATCAGCTTCCACAGAGGGGCTGGCAGCAGCAGTGGCATAGCCCAGTTCAAATCAGGCAGCCACACCAGGAAAGTTGTGATTCCCACAAAATGTTCCTTTAAAGCTGTCTTCACTTGCATTCTAGGGCACAAGGCTCAGTTCCACATTTTCATGAGACCAGGAGTGAATCCTCAAATGTCAATACTTTGTGGTAGCTGCTGGTTTGAGTGAGGAGAGACAAAAAGCATCACAGCTGACCCTTGGATCAAAGGCAAAGCTTCCAGATTTGTTTGTGCCATGGCCTGACATGTCTGCATCAAGCTCTGTTGTTGTTACCCCCAAGCATCTGCACCAAGTGAGGCATGTCCCAGCTGCTGGGGTATGTCTGTCTGTGTGCCCTCTGTCTGCCTCCAGAGGATCGATTCTCTGTTAGAACATGGAGCAGAAGCCACCTTTGCACTTGACAGCTGGAAGGAGACTGATTACACAACAATGCAGGTAGGAGATCAAGTGCATGCTTTTGTGGGAAGTGGGAATGGAGGTGACATTGTCACCAAAGCAGAAATGAGTTGTTCATCCTCACAAAATGAGCAGCAAGAGCAGTTTCCTGAGCCCTTTGTCCTGGGGGTCTGGCACAAACTTGTGAATTGATATACAACTGAACAAGTAAAGCAAAAGCTGCACACACTAGGAAAGCAGAGCAAGGAATTAGTTCACAGCATGGGCAAGCTGGTGTTCTGCCATCTCCAGGAAAACAGGGCTCCATCATGTGTCATGGTGATCTGGGAAGACAAACATCATCACTCTAACTCACTGCCTTCCTCCTTCTTACCCCAGCTTTATGCTCAGAGCATGATGTCATATGGCCAGGTGAAGTCAGCTGTCCTGGCTGTGTACCCTCCCAACTCCTTGTGCATCCCCAACCTATTTGCTGGTAGGGTGTTATGAGAAGCAGAAAAGGCCTTGACTCTGTGTAAGCACTCTTAAACAATAACAAAAGCATCCCTGACCTCCCCAGAGGTCCTGGTGCATGTGAGAGATGCCTGGGATGTTACATCTGGCAGGTGGCCACTGCAGTAATACAGATATCAACAGCTTCTCCCTGGCTGGTGCCAGAGACTCCCATGGACTGCCCCTGTCCTTCCCAGTCCTGCTGACAGGGACATCCTTGCACCCTCATGACTGGGCTCAGATCTCTACTCTAAACTTGGGAGTAAGGGTAAGAAATTCTGGGTTAGGCTAAGGGATAAAAAAGCAGATCAAGCCATGCAGAGCTGTGTGGGTGAACATTCTTGCTCCTGTGCCCTTTGTCTTCATCCCTCTAGCCCCCATTTCAGAATGATGATCCAGACCTGCAGGCAGCTGTAGCCAGAGCCCGCCCCCAGCTCGTGGAGTTCCTCACTCCCTGTCCCGACTGGCTGCTCTCCACTTCCCAGTGCTTCCTCCCTGAGGCTGCCCTGAGCAGCCTGGCTGGCATCACCCACCCCAGAGAAAAAATCTCAGCGCTCCTTGACCTGCTGGAGGAGGCTGGTCCTGCTGCCTGGAAACACTTTGCACACACTGTCTGCATGGAGTATGACCTGCCCCTGGATCTGGAGGTCCTGCTCATGAGCTCTGCAGGAGAAGGTAAGAGAGGTCAGGCCAGTTTCCCCTGACCAAACACAGCCAATGCCTTGGCCATCCATTGCCATCACCCAGTCTAGGCAGTGGGACCTCCAGTGCCCTCCCTTGTGTGGCCTTGTTTTTCTTGGAAGTGCAACTCCTGGCTTAAGAAAGTAATTTGAGGTAAAAAAAACCCTGACATTAACAGATGAAACCAATAAAAATTGTGCACCCCCACTTCCAATAAAGCTGAGAGGCAATTTTTGGATGGATTTATTTGAAGGAGAAAAGACTCCAATCTCTTTGTTCTGTGTACTTTTGTTATTTTTTTAAATTATTTTCTTGATCCAGAAAAGCAAGGAATACAGAATTCTTAAAATAACCACAGAGAACCACTTTCTCCATATTTCTCGTTTGCAGAGGCAGTGGCTTTAGAGAAAATGAGGCAATTCATAAGGACCACAATCAGTGTGTGTTGCAAACTACACAGAGTGTGAACCCTTTCTGCTTTGTGAGGGCCTGTGGCACCAGCTAAGCTGTGCCTCTCCTTTAGTGGGTTGCATTATCTGGTGATTAATTCGTTTCTGCAGGAAGTCTTACAGTCCTTCTCAACAGTACTGTCTTTCACATCCTGCTTGCAGTAACTCTTAGGAGTTGCATCACTTGGGTGGATGCAACCTTTGTAACGGAGTGCAGCAGGTTACACTTTATTTTGGCTGGGATGAAACAGGGTAAAGACCAGACAGCCAATGGGGAACGTGGACTGGTGGGGGATTTCTCTCAGGACTGAAGGTGAAACAGTTTTCAGCCTTTTTGATACTGTGATATATCATAAAAGATGTCTCTTAGGGTTTTGGGGCTGGTTTATACTGGTTTCACTTTTGTAGTAACAGCTGAGCATCACTAATCCTTCTGAAGGTGAATTGCTTCTGGTTATGCTGAGGGCGGGGTTGTGGCAGCTTTGAGCTATGCAGTGAGTCAGAAAAGGCTCTTGACTGGGATGCCAGTGGTTTATTCACAGATAAACCCTTTGCAGGAAAAGTAGAGCTTCCTTTTGGGCCACCAGTGTAGTTTTAGATCAGCCAAAACTGCCCATACTCTGAGTTTGTTTGTATCAGAGAGTAAAGTTGTTTTTCTCCTGCCTTGAAAGTGAAGTTACTGTAGTCTAGAGTAATCTGGAAGGAAAAGTTCACATGGGGACCCTGAAACCTGGATGCTTGCATTCCCTATATTGAGTTTTGGGTTGTGGCACTCTCTGTGTTGCGAGATGCTTGCCCTTTTTCTCTGGCCAGCCACACTCCAAATTTCAAGAGCAGAATGCTCACATTAACCTTAATTAATTTCTCATTCAACTCCTTTAGATAACTTCAGCCAGACAGAAGAAGCAGGCAGAGATATGAGAATCCAGTCATCTGTGCCAAAAGGTAAGGCTGGAATAGACCCTGGGCACTGGGGTCTGTGCACCAGAAACAGGCATTCCCTGCTATGTTCCCTAGGATATCAAAGCAGTTCCTCAGTTCAAAGCAAGGCAAGGACATCATCCAGTCTACAAAAAGACTCACCTCACTCAGTGAGTGTGGCCCATCTCAGAAAAAGCAATTCTGTAATCTTAGCCTGAGTTTACAAACAGTTTTGTCTGTCCAATTTTTCCTCTTCAGGTCCCCAAATACTTTGCTGGAGAGTCTTGCCCAGCTTTAATGTGCTGCCATTCAAAATGTTCTTTTGAGATGGTTCTGACCTTTCAATTTTCAGGGTCTGCTCGCCGTCGCCGTCGCAGCAGCTCTGGGAGTGACAGGGAAGCCAAACAGCGAATTCTGGGTATGTGGATATTCCAGAAACTGTGCTGGGCTTCCCTCTGAGGAATGGACCTATTTAACATCTTTGCAGAAATGCCCATGAAATCGACTTCCAGCATTAGAGGCCATCATGGTGAAGAGGGAGCTAGTGAACAGGGAACAATATACATAAAACACAGATACCTAATTCTCATCTTAGAGATATTAAGATTTAGTTTTATATAAAGCTGTTTCCTCTTTTTTCCTGAATGTTGTTCTTCTTTGGCCCCTGTGAAAAGTTAGGAAAATTTTTAGGTTATTTTCAGGAGTTCAAAATTTATCATTTCTACCCACCAACCTCTGCTCAGGGCCATTTTTTCTCTGTCTATAAGTGGTAGTATTTTGGATCTATCATGACTCACAACTAACTTTTTCACCCTCATACCCCCTCTGTCATCTTCTCTCTCAGATTCGTCTGTGAAGTACAGGCACCTCCTCATCAGTTCCATCCACCAGAGATACGGAAGCAGGAGAGAAGCAGGAGCAGAAGCAGAGGAACAAACACACCCTTTCAACCAGACCTTTGTCAACGTTGTCATTCGTCAGAGCAAAGCCCCTCGCTTCAAAGAGAGAGCAGAGAGAGCCCGGGAGGACACGGCAGGAGCTCCTGAGCCAGAAGAATGTGCTGATACAGCCATGAGGGTGTCAGATCTGCTCTGCAGCGAGGCCCCAGCGCACACGACGAAGGTGATCTTTGTGTTTGGTAAACCAGGTACAGGCAAGACCAGGCTAATGCAGAGGATTTGTCAGAAATGGGCAGAAGGTGTCCTACCTCAGTTTCTCTTCACTTTCCTGTTTGAGTTTCGGCAGCTGAATTTATTGAAAAGAAAGTTGACCCTGAAGGAGCTTTTGTTCGACGTGTTCCTTCAGCCAGAGGACAGCCCTGATATGGTGTTCCAGGGCCTCCTGGAGAATGCCCAGCAGACACTGATCATCTTTGATGGGCTGGATGAGTTTGCAGCTAACATGGATGTGTCATCCTCCTCTAAGAGAGACCCAGCTCTCACCTCCCCTGTGTCCATATCCCAGCTCTTTGCAGACCTCTGCCATGGGAAGCTCCTGCCTGGTTGCACAGTGTTGGTCACCAGCCGACCTAAGAAGCTACCTGACTTCTTATTATATACAGTAGGTGTGTTGGCAGAAATTTGGGGATTTGACCATGAGAAGGTTGAGGAATATGTTAGCCACTATTTTCGTCAGCATTCATTCAGAGAACAGGCTATTGCTCACGTGAAGAACAACACCAAACTCCTCAGCATGTGCCTCATCCCTGCTCTGTGTAACATTGTGTGCATCTGCCTGGAGTATTTGCTCCTTAAGCACCAGGTGAGCGTGGAGCTTCCTCAGACTATGACACAGTTTTATATCAAAATGTTTCTTATCTTCCTAAACAAGCAGCAAGGAGACTGTGCAGGTGATGAGGAGACTCAGCTGAACTGTAACAAAAAGGCCATTTTGGGTCTGTTTGATCTTGCACTGAGAGGCCTGGAAAAGAAGAAACTTGTGTTTTATGAGGGTGATATTCCCGAGGATGTGAAGGAATTTGCTTCCTTGCATGGATTGCTGACTGTCTTTGAGGTGAAGACGAGTAGCACTTGCCCAGAGGTTGGTTATGCCTTTGTGCACTTGAGCTTGCAGGAGTTTTTTGCAGCACTGTGTCTCATGGTGAGTAGGAGGGTGAACAAGAACTACTTGAAGAAGAAGTTCTTCTTGAAGTCAAAGTGGACTTTAAAGAATGAGACCAAGACTGAGTTTATGGAGAGTTTTCACATATTTCTCTCGGGCTTATCATCAAGAGAGTGTAGGAGATTTCTCATGCTGCTGGCAGAGCAAGATGAAGCTTGGGTGCAGGAAAAGCAGGATGTGATCCTGCAGTCTCTCAAGAAACTGGCAGCCACTCATCTGTCAGGGCCTAAGGTCCTTGAGCTCTGCCACTGCACCTTTGAAACACAAAACCTAGAAGTAGCCCAGCACATTGGGAGCCTGCTGAATTTCAAGTATGAGTTTAAAAACTTCAGACTGACAATGCTGGACATGTCGGCTTTGGTTTTTGTCATAAACTCGGGCCAGGATTTGATTTCTTTGGATTTTGCAGGATGTCTTGTGGACACTGACTGTTTGGAGGTTCTGACTGGCTGTAAAAATGTGGAACACTTGAGGTAAACACAATGAGTGCTGTGAGCTGGTGCATGGGGAGAACCTGCAGTAGATAAGAGGGAAGATGATAGGCATTTCTTTTCACTATGAAGGAAGGGTGAATCCTGTAAGTAAATGAGAATAATAGCTTTTGGCATGTTTGTCTTTTTCCCCTTTTCTTCACATTTTAGCTTTCGTAGCAGGAGATGTGGTGATGACTTTGCTGCTGCTCTTTCAAAGGGCTTACAAAGAATGGGGAGCCTGAAGAAACTAGAGTAAGTTTTTGCTTGTTAAACCAGTGCCTTCTCCCTTCCTGTCTGTTCTCTATAATTCCATGCCATTGGCTCCCCCTAGGGTGATGTGTTCTGTGCAGTGTATCAGGGTAACAGTGCCACACAGAGCAGCATGTGTGTCTCTTGTTTTATGCTGGCATCAAGAGCAGTGTTGTGTTGCCCTGCTGGAAAAGGAGTGTGGAGTTGGCTGCAGGTGGCAGAGCCAGGCTGCTGCCTCTGTGTCTGTGTGCTGGGCACATGGTGCAGGCACAGGTCTGAGAGAGGCTTGCCATGGGCTGCAGGGGATTCTAGTCCTCCTTTTGCTTGGTTTGAGTGATCCTTTCTCTTTCCAGGTTGACAGGCGGGAGCATCACAGCTGAGGGGATGACTAACTTGGTCCAGGCTGCATCACAGTGCCTCCAGCTTGAGGAAATAAAGTGAGTGTGTTGTGGCAATGACCATCAAATCAACCATTCCTTCCTTGGGATACTAATGAGAATGAATCCCTGTGCAGCTTGCAGGGCAATCGGATACGAGATCCAGATGTGAAGAGGGTGATGGACCTGTTTTCCAAAATGGAAAAGCTGAAGAAAGTAGAGTGAGTAAAAATGACTTAAACCTTGGCTACTGTGAAGCCAATCATAGCACAGAGATGTGGGGCACAAAGCTGAGGCACAGACATTTAAGTGCAAGCAGGGCTCTGCAGGACTCAGTTTGAGATAGACACAGCCTCACAGTTCTTATCTAGGTCTTTTAAAATCATCCCAAGGGAGTCCTGGCACCACTGACACCTCTCCAGGAATTACAGTGCATGTGCTCAGCTCAGTGCCTAGCTTGACTTTTCCTCTTGTCTTTCCCTTGGTGAGATTCAGGGTGAGATGTCTCACCCCTGATTAAGGGAGGGTGGCTCCATCAGAGCCTTTCCACAGCTCTCTTCTCCTGTGCTGCTCCTTCTAACACTCCTGGTTGTCCAGTGCTGGCTGAGAGGGACAGACTGCTAGCAAAACTCCCAGATGGATCTGCAGCTTTTTAGGTGGAGAGAACCAGCCTGGCTGAAGGGGTTTAAAGCCCTTGAGGAGCTGCCAGGGGCAGATGAAGCAGCAGCAGAGCTGCTCTAAGTGCTGGAGTCAGTGTTGTTTGTGTGACAGGACAGGGATAGACACAAAGCTGTGGAGTCAGAATACACCTGCCCACCTCAGCTGAAAAAGAGAGACTCTGCCTTTGAAGATCTTCCACATATCCTCAGGTGCAAGCAGGTGAATCCAAAATACCTGCAGCCATTGCTGGACCCCATCCAGGAACTAATTACTGGCTTTGCAGTGTGGTTAGAAGTGTTTAAAATGATAGCAGAAAGAAGGAGAAAAGGAGAAATGTACCTGCTGCTCTTGCTTTCCTGGGCACGCTGGATAGCAGCTTGTGGGGAATGCCAGCCTGCCCCCAGGGAAGCAGCTTATCCTACAGAAAAGGCAGGAAAACAGTGTCATTTGTTATTCTCAGTCCCTCACACATCTCTGTTACACACACAGAGTGCTGTTCTCAGGGATGAGTCCTCTGAGGCTCTCAGGAATGATGCTCTGCGGCCCTGAGAACAGGCAGAGGATTTGTAGAAGCAAGATCTTGTGTTCCATATCTAGTGAGGTCCAGCAAGTAATGAAACAGAACGAACATGCAATTAAAGAATAAATCCTCAGAGGCTGGAGGGTTGTGTTCAGGCCTCCCTGCTTTAATAAGCCATACTAAAATTGGATTTGTTGTGGTGGGAGTTTAACTGCACAGTGGATCAGTGGTGTAATCATGAAGGTATGAATTACCTCCACTAACTAACCCCAAACTGGTTAATGCTCATTCTGCTGCACATAGAAGAGTTATCTCTGATTCTAAATTCATGGGAGCTACAGCTTGCAGAGAAAGAACTGTGATCTGATAATGCTTTTCTTGAGTCCTAGATGGAAATTTCAGAAGTTTTTGAGAAATACCCTGATTAAAAGATCGTGTGCCTCAGGATGTTTGGGGAACAGAGCAGAGGGCATTTGTGTAACAAAAGAACATGCTGTGGGGTCCAGCAGCTGAGATTCTATTTTTCCTCACGTTCACAGCCTGAGCAACAACCATCTTTCCTTGAATGCTGTCCTCAGTTTGGCAAAGGAAGGCATCGTGTGTCAAAATGTTACTGAACTGTGTGCCAGGTATCAATACATGAGAGCTCTTTCAAAAGCAAGTAGATTGTCTCTTTAGATGTTGATTTTAAATGGACACTGTTTTGCAGCTTAATTGTTGGCTAATTGAAGTGAACAAAAATCAGTTTGACTCCTTTTTTCTTTCTTATTGGAAAAAAAAGTGAATTCATCATACCATATACTTACTCTTTGTATTTTTAATAGATCGTTTTATCTTTGATCTATAAAACCATTTGCAGGGTGTGGTATTTCTTCTCCTGTAACGGAATTTAAACTTGCTTTTAAGCTCTGCAATATACCAGAAAGGAAATTCTTTACCAACCAGCATAATTTGCTATCCTTCAGCTACATTTAGTGAAAATGTGTGAATTTAGCTCTAGCTCTGCATTCCTTTAAATTACAGGTTTGGGAGTTTTCATGTGTTCAGGATGACAAAGGGTAGATTTTTTAAATCATTCTGGCTCTTGTGGTTGTCTCATGTTCTAAGTTTTAACAGGCCAAAGTAATCCCTGGTGTAACTCAAATTGCATATGGCTTTTTTCTTATTTTTCTTACTGGAAGGGAATTTCTACTGAATCTCTTTCCAGCAAACTTCTGGTCTTGGAAAAAAAAAAAAAAAAAAAAAAAATCCTGGCCCAATCTTTTTCACTGTGTGACTGACTGTCTGATCTGCACTGCAGCCCCAGCTCAACAGGAGGAGTGTCCTTTTCCACTTGAGCATGTGGCTGCAGCTTGGCTGTGGCAATGAGCTGGTGAGGCAGATGTCAAGGCCCTCTTTAGCATCCAGGCAACAGCTTTGGTCCTCACCAAACACCTCTGCTAAACACATGGCATCCTTCCATCTCTTCCCTAATATTGACCTGGATCTCTCTTTCAGGGTGGACAGCATGATTATTTATTTTTCTGGCACATCTGGGGAAGCTGAAAGGTGAGATGCTGCTCTTGTGGTTACACCATGCTCGGTTACGCTGGTTGAAGCCATCAGCTTGGTGTCACCATAGGGCACAATGACAGCACAACTGGTGGCCATTGCCCTTGCATCTGGCAGAGCTGGGTCTGCCTGAGCAGTGAGAAATGCAGCCAAAACATCTAGGTTTGCACACACCTACAGCCAGTTCCACAGAAGCAGCTCTTTAGTGCCTGGGTGAGCTTGAGGTGCCGTGTTTCTATTGCAGAACTGCTGAAAGACACAGAACACAGACCTTGTGGTTTCTGCTGGGAAATATTAACTGGGACCCAAGCTGTCAGATATTTCATGAAGGCATATTGAAAGCCAAATATTTTGCTCATTTGCAGATCTTCAGAATTGAATTTGGAAGAGAATAAAGAACGTGTAATTCCAACCAGACGTGTGAATTTATGGTAAGAGTAGACATTGAAAGTCCTGCTGGTGCATGTGATTTGTAGATGACAGATACTATACAAGGGCAAGAAATGCAGATGTGTTCATCCTTAAGGACAGAGGATATTTCCATGTGTGGAAAAGTTTGAAATAAACCTGAATCCGTAAATAAAAATTACAATAGAAATCCTAACAGGCCCAGCCAGGGGCACCCCTACTGCCTCACTGCTCACCAAACCTCCCTGTTCACAGCTTGCAGGATCGCAGGCTGTCTTCCCAAGATGCCAAGGTGATTGTGGCCATTCTCCAGAGCTGTCCCTGTCTCTCTGAAGTGGAGTGAGTGCCTCCTTTCCTTCCTGTTGAGTGGCTGTAGGCAGGTGGTGTGGGAGCAGGGGATCACAGGATCACAGACTGGTTTGGGTTGGAAAGGGCCTTAAAGATCATAGGTTTTCTAAAGCAAGATGGTTTGGGTCTAAAACATGAATCATGTTGCCCAATGGCTAAAACTTTTTGTCTGAAGTTGATTAATGCAGAAATAATTTGCAGGGAAGATTGATCTGAGACAGAAGAACAGTCCAGGCAAAAAGGCAATTGTAGGAAAGGGAAAAAGCAAGCATGTTTTGAGGGCTTTGTTTTTACTGTTCAAATCAGTCCCCTCTAACTGGAAAATGCTTCAGTTTATCAGGCAACAAGCTTGGAGATGAAGGCTGCAGTTGTGTGCTGGAAAGCCTCCCCTGTATATCGATTTCAAAGCAGCTGGAGTAAGTGTTGCCTTGTACAAAACCATCCTGCCCTCTTCTGAAGGGAAATGGTTTCAAGCATGCAGAACACAGGTAGCTGCTTCACTGGGACTGTGGGACTTCAGGGACCAGCTAATTGCCTTTTTCTTTCTTAGTCTCAGTCAAAACCGCCTCTCTGTCAGTGGCGTTTGCAGCCTGTTGAAGTCAGTAAATACCTGCCAGAAGGTGATGGAGGTGCAGGTCAGGTATGGAGGTGTTGAATCATTCCTGGAGCTAATCCCAATATACAAGTCTGGGAGTTCTATTCTGAAGTTTTTGAGTCACCTCAGGAGGGTGGTGGGTGGAGAACATGCCCCAAGGTGGTTACCAACACTGGCACTCGGTGACACATTGCTGTAAGCTGATTTTATCAGGGCCATCGACCAGAATTTGAGAGCTTACAAAACTGGCTGTCCTTTCATGCATGGGGGAGTTTTAAAATGCTTCTCTGCCTTGGGAAGTTTTGGAGACAGGATCTCTGCAGAGTATGAGAGCTGGTGACACCTCCTGGAGCAGAACTGGAAGTTCTCTGTTACTTTCACTTGACAACACACTGGAGTTCAAATATAGCAATTTTGTCTGTGCTTTGTCTAGTGATTCAGAGAAACTGGATCATCAGATACTTCATAATTTGATCCAATCAGAATTTAAAACTAATGGAGATTATTTTTTCTTGCTTTGGGAGTGTTTTAAGCAGAAATGATTAGTGTCACCAGAGTTTTGCGGAACAAAACCAAACAAGAAGTTCTAAAAAACAAACCATGACATTGATTGATTACTTCTCTCCTTCACAGCCTTTGTTGTGACACTGCTGTCCTGAAGTTTAGAGAAGACAGAGAGTTTGCTTCCTTTCCTCCTAGGTAGGCTGTGTGTGCACAAATGGTGTTATCTCAGCATCCTGTTTAGTTCTTGCATCCTGTATAGGTACCAAGGGTAACACTCTATTTCACAGCAGTTCCTGCCTCCCACCCCAACCCCCAAATCTAAATGTAGAGCTGTCTCCTGGCTTTCTCAGCCACTTTCAAAGTTGTCACTGCCTTCTGTAGTGTTTTATGTCTCTAGAGCACATTTCATCCCACAGCATCCTAAGCAGAGCAGAATGTTTAATGACACCCGTGCTATCTGATAATAGTGAGGGGAAAAAAAAACAACAAGTGAATGCCACACCAAATTCTGAAACGATTTACAGATCCCTGCAGTTCAGAACACTATGCATTTTGGATCATGGTACTCCTAAATCATGCGATGTTTGGAGTTTAATTTTTCCCTTCAGGAAATTATGGTTAAAACAGCTCAGCCCAAAGGTTCTGACCAAGAAATGGTTTCCTGTTGCTCCTGGAGTTTTAGGTTCACTATTTAGGTGGACTGAGCCCATTGTAAAATAGCGTTTTCCATGGTACACCTGCATTCCACCTCTCAGCCAGAGAGAAACAGCAGAGTTGTCATGGGGTACAACCCAGTGGTTATGCTTGAAAGAGAGTGACAGCCTGAGACACTTGATCTGTGGACTCCTTTAAGGCACCAGGTGACATTTCAAACTCTCTATTTTAGGTTTTGCATGTTCCATCTAATTATGAATAGAAAGATTTAGTTACAGTTTTACTGTTTATAGTTGTAGCTTTTAGTTAGTGTTACAGTTTAGTTAGTCACAGACAGTTCCATCTAATTATGAATAGTAAGATTTTTGTACAGGCTCTTCATAAAACTTATTTAGGCAAAAGCTAAATTCAGCAAAACTCAGCTAAATTCAGCAAAAGCTGAATTCTCCATCAAACTTAGATAGAAATATCTCCTTCCCCTTCTCCCCAGCTGTCTGCATGCCCAAATATTTGGTTAGAAAAGGAGAACTTGCAATTGGCAAGATTGGGCTGGAGCCAGGGTAGCCCCAGGGATCTGCCAAATGGCTAAAGCAAAAGAGTTTCACCTTTGTCTGGTTTTTGCTCCCTTAGGGAAGAGCCTGCATTTTCTACTGATCACCAACAACATGGGGAGGAAAACCAGACACCTGCCACCTCCCAAAAAATAAGGTACCCTGGCCAATTTCCATTGTAGTACATGTATGTCCTATCCCTGGGTCCTATTTCCAATGTAACCTGCATCCCCAGGTGGTGAATCACAAGAGAAATGGGAATCTCCCCAGTGCCAGCAGCTCGGGGTGCAGCTGCCAGGGGAGCTGCAGGTTCTGCCCTGGGTGGGGGGAACAGCTGGAGCCCCTGGCAAGGGGCTGAGACCTGGTGCTCACCCTGTGCCTTACAAAGGACACGGGGACCTGCAGTGCCAGGCAGGGGGTGGCCATCCCCTGGAGACTCTGTGGGAGCTGGTAAGCAGTGAGGTATTTCAAGGGAATAGTTTAATTTCATTATTGTCTCTTCATGCATTCTCTGGTTTTCAGAGGAGTGAAGTTTACAACCTTGTTTGAAATCCTGCAGACCTGGGTGACTGCTTTTTTTTCTCCCCACAGAGTGACAGACTGTAATTTTCAAGCCAGTGACCTGAAGAATCTGTGTGCAGTGCTGCAGGAATGTGGCCACATCTCCGAGTTGGAGTGAGTCCCATGGTGCTTACCTGCAGTTATATGGGATGCTGAGAAAATGCCACTTGTTTGTTCTGCAGTGCTCTATAGAGATGTGCTAGAGGCATAGCCTGGTAGAAGGGTGGCTGTACATACAGATAATTGAGCTGGTGGTGCCTGTTGGGATTTTTTACTGTGAAAATTAAATACCTTTCTTTAAATCCTAGCCTATCACGTAATTATCTGGGAGATGGGGGACTTTTGCAGCTGTTCCAGTGCCTCCCAAAACTGAAAATGTTACGTTCTCTCAAGTGAGTAGCTCCTGTTTTTTTTTCTAATGCATGGAGTGGGTTTTGTGAAGTGTTGTTTGTGGAAGCACAGTGCACATTTGGGAAGGGCTCTTCACAGTCAAGGGCAGTAATATTCTGTGTTGGGCAGATGCTCTGAGCTGTCTGGTCTGTCCCACCTCCAGTCCAGAGCAGATTGACTCCACGTGAAGCTTGACTGAGTTCAGTGCCCAAGAGCCTCTGTGCTCGCTCCTCCATGAAGGGGACAGGTGGTCTCATGTCAGGTGTGGCACCTGGTTTCTCAAACAGCCTGAAGTCTTTAGCAACTCACTGGATTTTTCCTCCTCAAGTTCCTCCTTGGGAGGGGGAGCAGTCCTTCCTTTCCTGAGGGGAACAGCTTTGAAGGAAGGGAGGTGCTGAGGAGATCCAGCTCCGGTGATGGAGTCAGAATTCATCTGCAGCTGTGGCTTGTGTTCACCTGGGTATTTCACTGGCACTCCCATTGCAAGTGCTCTGTACAGAACTGTGCCTTAAGGAGAGTGGCACCATTCTGCACTATGGAAGGAAACATTTATTGTTCCTGTTTGATTAACTGAGCTGTTCTCAAGCCAAGACTGTTCTAGTTACAGACAATCTCACTAGAACAGCTTGCCCTGAGAGGCTGTGAATTCTCTGTCTTTGGAGGTGTTAAAAACCCAGTTGTACAATGTCCTGAGCAGCCTCCTCCATGCTAACCCTCCTCTGAGCAGGAAAGCTTGACTCTCTAGATCAGCTCTAGAGGTCCATTCCAGCCTTGGTTATTCTGTGATTGTCAGAACACTAAATGTGAGGGATGAATTTAAAAGATATGGGAGGGAGCTGTGTTTGCAGAGCTGTAGCTGAAACACAGGCAGAAGGTAGCAAAGAAGCAGCCTGGGAGTGCTGCACAAGGATCACTCTTCTGTGGCATGGTGTTAATTTTTATCAGTTTTGCTTGCAGCAGCTGATTTCATCTTTTCTTCCTGTAGGTTTAACAACAACCAGATCTCCATGAACTCTGTGTTTTTCTTAGCTCAGTCGTTAACTACATTGGAACGCATTAAAACAGTGAGCCTCAGGTATGACCAGGAGTATTTTTGTATTATTTTGCTATTTAAAACCTTAAGTGGGCTTTGAGGGATGATACAGAAGCTTGTGTTGTAAAACTCCATGCTGATGATATTCTTTTCTGGTTACAGTTTAGGACACACACAGGTGGTTCATCTGACTTTTTGGGCAAGAGTCAGGTAAAATCATACCCACTCAGATAAGCCTTTAAAACTGCTTGTGAAATTCTAAACAGAAGGTGATGTGTGGGTCCCTGAGGTGTGTCAATTAAAGAGCCAAACTCCAGGCAGGGTGGGGGAAGCACAGTGAGCTGTTCCACAGCTGATGGACTGACAGCAGCCTGGGGGCATGGAGCATCCAGCAGCATCCAGCTGCTCAGACAGGCTGCAGCCATCTCCCTGCTGGGCCAGGACACAGCAGGGGCTGTGCTGAGTGGGTGCAGAGCTCTCTGGAGGCTGGAACAGGGGTAATAAGGCTCTTCTGGGGTTGGGGTGAGCCTTGTTCTGGCAGGTGGAGAGGGAAGGCAGATTGGAGCATGAGGCCACTGCCACCACCTCACCCCCTGCATGGGGAGCTGGCTACACGAGGGCAGGAACACCAGCACAACCATGGGCTGTTCTTTCCCCAGAGGGACCAGCAGATGGAGAAGTGGCTCCCTGGCACATCCCAAGCAGGAAACAAAAGGACAGTGCTTTCGGTACGGCAGCCCCGGCTTCCCTTTGTCACCAGGACTGGAGGGAGAGATGAGTGTGGGGTCTGTGTGCTGTGTGTGGGACTGACCCCTCCCTCCAGCTGTGTCCCCTCAGAGAGGAAAATAAATAGTGCACCTTTTGCTTAGTTTGAGGGGATGGCCTTGCTTTCCAGCAGAGGAAGCTTCTACCCATAAATAATGAGAGACAGATCTGTCTGGCTACTCCATTCATCCCATGGAGAAGTGCCAGCTTGTCACCCAAAAAGGCTTCTGTGATTTCCTTCTTGGAGAAGGACATAGGAGGCACCATTTCCAGCCTTCCTCTGGGAGAGCCAAGACAGTGCTGAGCAGGGAAAGATGCTGTCCAGTCCCCTGAGACAACTGAATCAGCAGTGATGTGGCTCCAAGGAGGCAACACCAAAAAATTGGTATTTTGGTGGAGTGGCTCTCTCGAATCAGCTCGGGGATGGTGAAGTCATCTGCTTGTCACAGGTTTTGGTTTCCTAGTCCTAGACTGAGGGTAGCAGAATATATGCAGTGGGAGTGAGAGGGTCACTGTGGGCCTTGTCCTGGGATGGGCAGGGAATGCTGGCATCCTGTGGTCATGTTCAACTCCTGAGTGCTTGTCTTGCTTCAGTCTCAGGAACTGCAGAGTGGGTCTGGAGGATGTGACCAGGCTGTGCCAGATACTGGCTCAGTGTCCCCAGCTGACAGAAATCGAGTAAGTCACCTGTCTGACTGTCCATCTGTCTGTCTCCCCAACCCCAGACACAGATGTTCAGGGTGGCAGCTGCTGTACCTCAGCTCTCCTCTCACCCCATCCTCCCAGGACTGCCCACAGAACTTAACCCAGATACTTGGCTAAACCCAGACTTTCTACTGCTCTGTTTCAAAGAGAGCTTGGCCTCTCCTAAGTCTACCACATCACTGTGGAAAGGCCCCAGAACATGTGTGTGTTCTCATAATTCTTCTCAGTCCTGTGTCGAGAAACAATTGTTATCTATTCCTTGAGACCTTGGCTTGTAGTACAGCCAGAGCAAGAATTTCTGGCCCACTAAGCCATGAACTCTGCTCCTGAAGGGCTGCTCACTCCAGGCAGGAGCTTGGCACCAAGAAAATGAGAAGAATACTGGTCAGAACAAAAACTGATAGCAAATAATAATATAATACCTCTATTGCCTGCATGAAAGACATCAGTAGCATCATTTTGTAAATGCACAGTAATGGAAAAGTAAGACTCGAAACTGGAATGTTAATTGGCTGTAGGATGTAAAGAAACACAGAGATCAGGCTGTAGAGACTAAATCTTGCCCAACTTTAATGGCATTTCTGGACTTGTTCTTTTACAGAATTTGCCCATAACACTGTGTATGTGTGCATATCCGTGTAAATGTTACAGAAGTAATAAGGGATTTAAACAGTTTCTCCTGGGTTTGGTTTTCTTCCATGTTTTACAGTCTGTCTGGAAATTCATTGAGTGACCAGAGCATTGAGAGATTACTGAGCTTTCTGCCATTCCTCTGTCATCTGACACTACTGAGGTAATGCTTGGGGTCCCTGCTTTGGCTGCTGCCGTGAAACGTCGGTTTGGAAAGTGTTAATACCACAGCAGATCTTAGGAGCATTAATCAGTAATTGCAGACTAACAAGCAAGGCAAAGAAAATGCAGAAATGCTTTTGCACCCATTCCTTTCTTGTTTCCAGGAGCAAAGCAGCACTTTAATGATATTTAGCAGAGGGCAGAAAAGGACAGGAGGAAAGCTGTCTGTCCTAGGCAAAGCACACCATATAATCCTCACTTAGCAGGTCCCATGGAACATCCAGCATCCATGACAAGTGTAGGAGATGTGGGTTGACACATGGTGACAATGCACACCTGTTTGTGTGGTCAGTGTCTCACAGCTCTGCCCCTGCATGGATCTGACATCCTGCCACACTTGACACCAGTGTTTTCTGGCAGCATATCAGGCATTTAGGCTGGAATTCAGGCCAGAGAAATGCTGTCAGGGGCTAGGGTTCTCCACTGTGTGGACAAAAAGCCCAAAAGAAGCTTGGCCATCTTGTACAAGAAGTTGTACATGGAGGAGCTGCAAGGTCTCATGAGACTGAATTTGCCCAGTTAGGAGGTTGTTTCCAGTCTGGAGTATCTCTAGTCCAGTAGACAAAGAGGAGTTGTTCAGTGTAAGCCCTTGGTCTGTACTCCCTTTTTAGTCAAGGGGGACTAAAGGAGACTCTCCTTTAGGTAAAGGAACACTTTAAAGGTTCCTAAAGGTAAGTGAAAGGTGGCAATGCTCAAATCTTTAGGTCCTTGCTCCCTCATCCTGAGTTAAGTGGGATGTATCCAATCCTTTGTGTCTCAAAATGAACAGTGGGGAAATTGGGCTGTGTGTACAGGAGCCTTTCTTAGGAGCTGATTTCAGTGTTTTTTCTTTCCCCTCCTTTACAGTATTAGGAAAAACTCCTTGTCCCCACATTGTGCTGTTTTACTCCTCAACTCCATCAACCTCTGTGAGCGGATCAGAGTGGTGGAAGTCTGGTAAGACATTCAGACCTTTTGGAGCCCAGCAGCTCAGCCTTAAAGGGACTACAAAGCCTGTCATCTTTGGAGATCAGTGCTGAAGGACTGTTTTTTGTTTCTGCTTCAGGTTAAGTGAAAATGCCTTCTTGCATTTAGGAGCAAGCATGCAAGGCCAGAGGAGATCCTGCAGGTACTGGCATAGAACAGTTCCTGTGATTCACTTGTGGGTGGGGGGAAGCACTAGTGCAGGCAGCCAAGATTTCCTCTTGTATTGAGAATTCATGGACTGGTGGCCAAGGAGCTTGGGCTAGGCGCTGAATTTTTAGAGCACAATTCACCTGCTTAAGTGCAATTCAGAACCATTTGGATGCATTGGGGTGGCAGAGACCCGTGCTTTTCTTTTTCTCTCTTTTTTTTTTTTTTTCTGGGCTGCTTATGATCATCTTGGGTTGCACCAAATTCTGCTGCATGAGCACCTGAATTGAGCCCTCATCACTGCATTTTCCAGATGTGTGCCTCAAATTCTGGGTGATAATCTCCACATGAACATCTGTGTGATGTGAGATGTGTCTGCAGCCTCTCTGGGAGCGATGGCTCCTGAGTGCCCCTGCACAGGAGACTCTGACATGGCTCTCTTCCAGCACCAAGGAGATGGCAAAAAATGTGAATGCTGCACAGGATTGGTGTAAAGGCAGCTCTCAGGGCTCAGAATGAGCTGATTGCTGGCCATGCTTTAACTCCCTTGCTGTCTCCCACAGGCTGACAGGCTGTGCCGTCGGGGAAGGGCAGGTAGAGGAGCTCTGCAGCATCCTGGAGCAGCACGGGTGGCTGGCAGAAGTAGAGTAAGTGGGGCTTGGGGTGTTACCATGATCCTGAGCACAGTCACTGGGGGAGAGCTGTGTTTGAGTGGTTTAGCATTGCCTGGAGTTTCCCAGCCTGTCTGCAGGGGTGTGTGTGCTCATTCAGACTGCTGAAAACATGATCAGTTGGAAATAATACAGGTCCTTTTGAGCTGATGGGACAACTTCTTTGGGATTTTCACTCCATTACTGTTTTGAGGCATTTGTTGCTTCACCTGAGCTCTTCATTTGAGCTTGCTCTGGAGCTTATGCATGAGGTAATTTCATAAGGCAGTGATTTGTTTTAAACAGATCTTAACTGGCTAAGCTAGGATTTAAGTCCAGGAAATTTGAGTTCTGTCTTCAAAGCTTCTAAGAGGAGTGTTACTGTTTAAAAGAAATATAGAATTATAGAATACTTTTTTTTTGGAAAGGAACTTTAAAGGCCATATAGTCTAACTCCCTGCCATGAGCAGGGACATCTTCAACTATCCCTTGAATATTTCCAGGGATGGGGAAACCCCCACCTCTTTGGGAAACCTCTTCCAAAAGCTGAGTTTTGGTTGGCCACATTGTTCTTCTGCCTTTCAGTCTCTCCAGGAATCAGCTGGGAGATGAAGGCCTGAGGTGCCTCTTGGACCACTTGCATCGAGTGCCTGGTACCTGTTCCCTCAAGTAAGAGAACATACAGTGAACATACAGTGAACATACAGTGAACATACAGTGAATCTGAGGTGCCCCAGCAGAAGGGTGTTGGCGGGATCCTTCATGAAGCTGTGCTTATGCTTCCTGCCCTCTCCTGCCTTGGGAGGAAAGCTCTGACTGAACCATGAGCACAACTCAAGGCCACCAGGCTGTGGTGACTCAGAGTCTGATCCAAAACCTGCTGAAAATGAGCAAAAATCTTTTTATTTGTGTCAGCAGGAAATAGCAGTGACCAGAGTGGGGTGGTGTGACAGAAGCTGACTCAGTCCCCAGAGTTTTCAGTTTATCACTCTTCTGTGAGTGACTCAAGACCCACAGGTGCTGTGAGCTGAGCTCTGTGAGCTGAGCTGTGCCCTACACCAGCCTCTCCCCTTCCCTTTCTGGTGGGGCAGTAAATGTTCCAGCTGCTGCTGTCTCTGTAATGCAAGAGGAAAATTGCATTTGCTGTGTCCCCCAAGTCATCAGTGCTGTCCTGGGGAGGGTTCAGTGACTGAGTAAAGCTGAAGGGGCCCAGCACCCCACAAACTGCTCTGTCTTTGGTGCCAACTTGAATTTTGCTTCTGTGCCTGAGGAGCCTGGGCACAACCCTGACTCCTGACATGTGAAAATCCTTCCTTCTCTTCTGGGCAGTCTCAGCCATAATGGGATTTCTCGGGATGGAGTCCTGCATCTCATAAATGCCTTTGTCACATCTGGAAACATCACTGAAGTTCAAGTCAGGTGACTGTTTTTCTTCATTAATTTCTGAGCCTTCCCTGCTTGTTTTCCTCTTAATTATTGAAAGTTTGTGATCCTCAGGTAATAATGATGAGGACCATGTTTTCAACTACTTTTATGTCCAATTACCTAAAGCTTTGGTTTGTGTCCATTTCTAATGGCCAAGCAGAACTACCATTCCACAGGGCCAGGTTATTTTTGTGTATAAACACAGATATTCAGCTGTACCAATTATTGTCATGTATGTTAATGAACCTCTTCAGGGCAGGAGCCAGCATTTGCTCTCTAAGGTTCTCTTCAGGATGTTGAGATTTCAGAGGCAATAGAAAGCAATTTCCCACGTTCTTTTCCTTGGATTTGCATCTTTATCTCCTTTCCTCTCAGGCAAAAATATCCCATGTGCTCTGGGCCTGTTGCTCTGGCACAAAGTGCCTTTCTCACAGATTCCAGACATGAGACTGGGCTGTGCTGCACATCTCTGGGACCTTATCAGTGTTTATGGTCATGGGACCAGTTGGTCTGTCCTGAACCAGTTTTAACCAGGGGCACTTCCATTCATTCCTGCAGTCAGATGTGGGTGCTGAATCTTTGGGCTACTTTAAGGTCTCCTGTTGTACCTCAACAGAGTGCAGAGGTGGCAGATAAAAGCAAGACAGGTCAGGATTGCATCTCCAAACACCAGTGCTGTCTTTATGCCAATTTGGCATTGGTGAGACATGGTGAAGCATTTCCCTGGGCTGGTTTATTTTAGGGAGAGGTGAGCTGGGCCAGGTCCCTCTGTCACTGCTGTGCTGGATTATTTTCTGAAGTTTGGTATGGTTACATTCTCACCATTGGGAAAAGCATTAATTATCCATCTAAATCTTACACTCATGTCTTCTCTGTGCAGTTTGTGCTCCAAAGAAACTTTAATCATCAAGCTGACAAGAGAAGGTGACACAAGAAAGATTTTGAGGTAATGTTACAGACTTTTTGTGGTGATTTCTTTGGTAAAGATGGTGTCCTTTTACAAGGGTCAAGGCAGACAAAACCTCTTTTTGGCCCTGGCTCCTGGCATGGTGATATTTTACACTAACAGCTGATACATTTCCTTTGACTCACCTTCTGAACAGAGCTTTCTCACATCTCAGAGAATCCCACATCCCTTTCTCCCTTTGCTCCCCCACTGTCTGTTCCTCACCTGGGCACCTGTAGGTGTTCCTACAGCCCCTGTCACAGGACAGGGTCCTATAAAAAGCAGTGCCATTGTAGCATACAGGGATGTTCTACCAGAACATCTCAGCAGATGCTTTTGAAGCATTGCCACAACCTTTTTTTGGAAACTCTTAGAGTGGTTTAAGGCTTTTGTGCCATCTTTCTTTCTCTGTGGGGTTAGCCTGTGCTGCCTGATATTTCCAGCTCAGAAAGCCTGAACTGTTTGTGATGAGCTAAGGCTGCTCTCTTTCTCTTCCTTTCAGGCTGGCAGAGTGCAACTTTCAGCCAGAGCACTTGGAAAAGTTGTTCTTGCTCCTGGAAAAGTGCACTTGTCTGACAGAGTACACGTGAGTTAATGGCTCTTGCACCCATTTGGGTTGGGTTCATTTGTGAGCTCTTCATTACAGTGAGCTTTGGTTCTAGGTCCTCAAATAACAACATGACAATCCAAGCTGCAGAAAGGCTTCTGCATTCCCTGAGGAGAGATGTGGGGCTGCTGAAAATCAGGTACTGTGTCACTGGGCTTTTATAGACACTGATCTGAGACTGGTCTGATCTTCTAAGATCTCCTTTCACAAAAACAAAAGTGAACTGTGCTTCTTGCAAAGGCAGATAGCACTGGCCTGAGAAATTCCCATGGCTGACTCTGTTACTGGTATTTGGCTTTATCTCCATGATTCCCACTGAGCCTCATGTAGAGCTCTGGCCATAAACTGTGCTGGCTCTGTAGGGCACTGCCAGCCTTACAAAGAAGGGAGATAATTCTGGTGGGCACATTCCTACTGCCAGAGCATCCTGCACTTTGCCTGGATAGCAAATTCTCCCCTCCTCTGCAGGGAAGCTGGGTTACCTCTGCCTGTTCCCACGTTGCCCCATTTCCCATGCAGACATTACAGCTTTTCCATGTATTTAGAGTGTGGAACACTGAGCTGACAGAGGCAGAGATGGATCCATGCATGTGAATAAAGCAGAGCTGCCTATGTTCTGCTTTTCAGCATAGAAGAGCCATGGGTGTGCAGAGAGAGAGTCATGAACCTTCTAGAGATGGCTGTCCTGGCCCCTGGAAACATTACTGAGATCATGTAAGTGGCACCTCAGGTTCTGGTGTCTTTCACCAGAAAGCCTGGCTCTTTATTTTAGCCTGATATTCTTAAGGAAATGAGATTGAAGCCAGCACTGGTTCTTTGGTTGTTTATTCACTGTCTCCAGTGAATTTGTGATCTGTTTGCCCACTTGAACCAATTTTAACCCAAATGGCTGGTGGATAGAAGTGTTTAGAAGGTTTGTGGTTGCACAGCTCAGAAGGTTTAATGGGAAGGAGACCATGTTCCTGGTTGCCCTTGGGAGAAAGGGTGCCAACTTTAGGCTGGTTTTGGAGCTAGTTTAAACATTACAAACCTCTTCAGAGATGGGTGATTAGCCTTTGTGTGCCAGTATTGTCCTGTTCCATTCACTCCTCCTGATTTTTCCTATGGAAAATAGTATTTTCTTCCCTCAGGAGTTCACAGGTTTATGCTGTTCTCTAATCTCTACCTTTTCAGGATATGTAAAGATAAATCCCTCTTCCAATTAGTCACAAGATTCCCACACTGCCTGGAGAAGACAGAATCAGTTGTTAGCAGGTAAGAAAGTGACTATTTATTATTATTTTCTGCTTGCTCTGAATTTCACTGTGGGATGAAAAATATCTTCAGTGTCTAAGGCTCCATGTGTTCAGTCTCAGAGTGCCTCTCTGCCACATGTGGAAGAAACCTTGTGCATGTGTCCTTTGGGCTGCTCTCCTTCAGGCCCAAACTGGACCTAAACAAGGGAAAAATCCGTCTACCTTCCTGGGAGCAAATGGGAAACAGGAGCACTTAGAAGACTCTCTAGACATGCTGGCTTCTGCATGATGAGAGAGCAGCAGCAGTGTCCTTTTCCTTTTGTGCAGCTGAAGGAAGAGGCAACTCTTGTGCTGGGCAGTGGGGATGGGCTGTGGTTCTCTACCCTGGACTGTGACATGAATGGGACGTGGCAGGAAAGCCCCAGGTGGGCTCTTGAAAGCCCTGATCTGTCCCTGATCTGTCCCTGGGGGCCCCAGCTGCTGCACTGGGCTCTGCTGAGCCTCACTGCCAGTTGTGTTGTGTGTTTGTGTCCTGCAGACTGAGTCTGTACAAGCCAGAAATCAAGCACTCCTTCTGCCAAAGGCTTTGTGAAAAATGTGCTCAGCTTCAGGAGCTGAGGTGAGTTGCCAGGCATTGTAAAGGGTTTTTGGGGAGGGGAGCAGCTTGTCCTGGTGAGTGCAGCACTCTGAACACACAGCAGGGCACGAGAGAGGCCAGTGCAAGGTCCCAGCCCCTGCCCTTTGGGTTCCCTACTTGGAGTGTTTGAATGGAAAAGAGGAAAGACCCATAGACCTGGTGGCTTCTTGGGGTATCCTTTGAAATCATCTGCATCTCCCAGTGCCCAGCTAAGCTCTGCTCACTCACCATGGCTGGGAGCTCCCACGGGACCTTGCCAAGTGTCAGTGTTGTGTCACTCCTTCAGTGTCCCAGCACTGCTGTGTCTTAGCTGTGGGCTTGGCACAGACCTTCTGCCACCCCTGGACAAATCCCAGCCCTGTCATTCCCTCCTTGCAGATGGTCTCACGTGGAACTCCATGAGGAAGAAGCAGAAATGCTGGTCAGGGTTTTGCTACCCCTTCCAGAGCTGAAGATGTTTGGGTATGTCTCCAGCTGTGACCTTTTCCACATATTTATTATTTGCTTAATCCTGTGCCTCAGGCCAGTCCTCTTAGTCCTGCACACAAGGGGTGTGGAAATCTCTCCAAATTTACTGGTCCCTGATGTCTGTGCTGTCTGGGATTTGGGATGGGGCAGTTTGCCTGTCAGTGGAGTAAACTCCTCTTTCTCAGTGTGCTGAGACCTCATCTTCTCATTTGATCCTTGCTGTTTTGCAGGCTGACCTCCAGCAGTGTTGCAGCAATTGGAATCGATTATTTGATCTCAGGCTTGCAGAATTGCCAGGCCATTGAAGAACTCAAGTGAGTGTGTTGTTACCAGGCTGTCCAGAGGCTGCCAGGTCTTTCTAAAAGCTTTAGTTAAACTGCAGCCTCTCTTCTGTACTGTGCACAGATGTACTTTTCCTGGTGGCTTCCAATAGCAAAGAAGCAACAATTCTTTTTTATTTGCAATGAACAGCGAGTGAGAGAGACAGAGATCAGTAGTCTGTGACAGGGAATTCCAGTGGAGATTCCGATGTTTGGGTGGTGGTTTTTTTGCATGGATCTGGTTGTCTTGTGGTCACAGTAGCACCTTGCTCTGTGAGGGGCTGGACTCTTGCTCCAGAGGTTTGGTATTCTGTTGGTGTTTATCAGAATCCAGACAGGTCCATTAGAATTGCATTAGAGAACAAAACTGAAATTATTCACAGGGACTGAATACACTCCCCCATCTCTCCCACTCTTGTTCTTCTCCTCTCTGTGCCAAGTGCTTGCACAACTCTCCCTGGGTAGTTAATTCTACCTTTGTTATTTCATCTTCCAGCCTGGGCTACATGAAACTCAGCAGTGCTGCCATCCCTGAGCTTGTGCTGGGGCTCTGTGAGATGCCATCCCTGAAAAGGCTTATGTAAGTATGTGCCTGCAGCTCGCCTCTGAACCCACCTTGGGATGTTGAGTGGCAGGAGCTTAATGCCCATTTTCCTGGGGATGTTGTTTGCAGCTTGAACCACAACAATATTGGTAGTGATGGCTGCTCCAGACTTGCAGAAGCCTTGAGGAAAATGCACAACATGGAGGAAATCAAGTAAGTTTCTCCTTTCTTGCAGAGAGGTGACCACTAGTGCCAGCATTTGGAGAGAACCAGATGTGCTTATGCACAGTATTGTAACAAAAGCAGGGAGGCTGCAAAATGCTCGTGTATGAGGTACCTTGGACTAGAGGAAATCACAACTTGATGTTCAGAAGAGGAAGTTTGGGTCTTACTCCACTCTGCTGCAGCCATGTAGAAAATTGATTAAACAGATTTTAAATCTTCCCTGGGATCCAGAATTGGACTAGAGGCTCCCTTCTGTCCTGGGGGACCCTCAGACCCAGCTGTTCTGAAAAGATCTGTATCTGGAGCTAACCCCAGGCTTGCTCTGCTTTCTCCCTCTCTCTCTTGCCAGATGCTGTCCATTCTCTGCTGTAGCAACTTGGAAAATAATAACAACCTGTCTTCATCCTGTCTTGGTATTCTGGCTGAAGTAATTTCCCACCTGTCAATAGGATCCAGTGATTTTAATTGTTCTTTGCAATTTTTAAAATGCCTCATTAACACCTATTAATTTTTTTGTGAGATAGTTGAGATAAACAGCTCTTTGATTCTGCTGGCAAGGCCCGAGGTGTCATCCAGCAAATGGGACACATTAAATAAGATCTTGTACTTTGCCTGCCATTTTCCTTAACAACACAGCCTTCTGTCTCTTCTTTAAAGTTTAAGCCACAACAAGATTGGAGATCCAGGCCTGATAAATCTTGCTGCTGTCCTGCTGGAAATGCAAAAGCTGAAGAAAATCAAGTGAGTCCCTTTGTTTTGGTTCAGCTGTTTCAGTCATGGCCATGGTTGGTGGGGAAGCCTATGTGGGAATCCCTGTGCAAGGCTCTCTGAGATGTGGATTCAAACTGTTCCTTCTCCCAGGGAACAGAAATTAGAACATCCAGGCTCTTTGTTAGGCTCAGCTTTTGGGGTAAGCCTTGGAACTTTTTGAAATGAAAAACCTGGAAATGACTTGGAGCAAGAAAAGGAAGTTCCCAGTTCTGCCAACTGCTCCTTCCCCACAGTACCTGCAGGGCCAGGAGTTACTCAGCACTTGACAAAAGAACCTAAAAATCCCCAGACCATTTCCCAGAGTCTCCCATCACAGCAGGCAAACAGTGAAATACCTTCAGCTGGTACCTTCTCGTTCTCATTTAGTCACTGAGAGTCTCATGCTTATTTCAGCCTTTCAGGGAACTGTCCTAGTCCTGTGGGAGGGGAAAAGCTGATGGAAGCTCTTGCCCACTGCAAGCACATCAAGGAGTTACTGTAAGTGTGTCATTTCAAATGTCCTTTAGGGAAGCTGGGCAAAAACCAAGGCATAGAAATACAGCTCCAATTAAGTCAAGATCAGTTTTACCATTGATTCTTGTGAGAGCAGGGTAAAAACTCTGCTACACACCACAGAAATGTGTGGTGCTGGGTGTGGAAGGTTTGGGGATTGGTTGCGGGATTGTCTTGAAGATTTCCAAGAATTGTGCAATATGCATTAGTGGATTAATGGATTCAAGAGCTGTATCTGCAGGTTTATAGGCAGTGTCTCAAGCACAGGAGCTGCTCAGTGCCTGTGTTGCCCAACAAATCACCATTAATCTATGTGGCTGCAAAAACTGAGGGAAGTGGGAAGTGGACAGATTAATGCTTTACACAGTCAGATCTAGTGATGTTCTATTCCAGACCAGTTTAAAGAACATATGTGTCCTCCCATATTAAATAAATAGAATTTGTAAATAACAAATAAGGAAAAGTTACAGTTAAACTAATGGAACTGTCCTTGTAACCTTCAGATTATGGTGTGTGTACTAAGGGCACATATGAAAAAGTACAATTTCAGTTCAATTCCAGCTCAGGTAACTCAGTCAGGAAGGGAGACAAGTGTGCTTCTGGGAAGTGCTGCACACTTTTACTTTCCTGTTTAACTTCTGCAGCAGGATTTCAAAACCTCATTGTTTCTTCCTCCCACCCTCAGAGTCCCTTGAATCAGGCACATTAGCTCCTTTCAGCACAGTCCCAGGCACACGTGGGTGAGGAATGGGGGTCACACATCCATGTGGGTGGCACACAGGTGAGGAATGAGGCTCTGGACTTCACTGCTGGTAACATTCCATTTCTGCTTCTTCCAGGCTATCAAGGAATGGTTTTGGAGACAGGACAGCAGTGACACTTGCCCTCTGTCTGCCTCACATGATCAACCTGAGGATCCTGCAGTAAGTGTCAGCCTCTGCCCCAGGAAGGCTGGATATCCTGGGGAATATGGGGACTGTTGAAAGAAGAAATGGGAAAAGACATGGGCCCTGGTTGTTTAGAGAGTAATTTCAGTGTCCCAGGATTGAGAAACCCTCCACAATTGCTCTGCTGTAAGAGTCACATAAACTCTTCTTGCCTAATCTCTTGCAGAATTAGCTACAGAGATGAGCCAGGAAGAGGGTATACAGTAAAATAAACCTTAAAATTGGTTTTGAGTATGTTGGTTTCTGATGCCTCTGGTGGAATGGAAGCACAAAGATGAGCATCTTTTTTGGAACCTCACTTTCTTTGTGCAGGCACCTCTGAGTCATTTATTTTCCCTGAACTCAGTGCTACTGCATTTTAAAAACTTTTGTGGGAGTCTTCCCAGAACTCTAACATGTAGAACTTTCTTGTAGTGTTTTATAGTAACAAAGCAAGAAATTGGTGATCAAGAAGTGCTCACTGGGTTCAGTTAACCTAGAGGCATCTCTTCCAGCCTGTGTCTAAGATGTCATCAAAAGATAACTTAAAAAGCAATCCCAGTGGTAGGAAATCATCTCTGGTCGGGTTCTTGGCAAGTTCAGTATGAGCTTTTGTTACAGCTCTATTCCAAAATAATCCTCCAATGCTTATGTTTCCTTGGTTAGCTTCCAGAACAATAACATTGGGCAGGCAGGAGGGCTGGAGGTGGCCAGAGCCCTGGAGGTGTGTGAGCTGCTGGAAGAGATAAGGTAGGTCATGGCAGGTGCACTTGGGATGCTGCCAAGTGTATCTCAGGCTGGTTTGGGTTGGAAGGGACCTTTGATGATCTCCTCATTCCAGTCCCCCTGCCATGGGTAGGGACATTTAGATCTGGACCAGGTTTCTCCAAGCCCCATCCAGCCTGACCTTGGACAATTCCAGGGATGGGACATGTAGATACAGCTTCTCTGGGAAACCTGTGCCAGGGCCTCACCACCCTCACAGGGAAGAATGTCTGCTTCCTAATATCCAGTCTAATCCTGCCCTCTGTCAGCTTGAAGCTATTCCCTCTTGACCTGTCTCTCCATGCCCTTGTCCAAAGTCTCTCTCCAGCTCCCTTTAGGTGTTGGAAAGTCTTCTTCCCATTCTCCCTTACTGTCATTTCCTCTCAAGTCACATCAGTCATTAACTCCAGTATAACTTTTCATTCCCAGTTTCACATGCAACACATGATGTGCTGCAGATCTGTCCTTCTTTGACACAGGTATAGCCCCACATTTCTGTCTGCAAGCAATCCCCTGCTGCAAGGACTGAGGCTGTGAGTTACAGCAGGGTTGTCACTCCCATTGTACCAAGAAATTAATTGCTTTTAAATTGTTGTGCACCAGTCTGGCTCATCCCTGCTGTCTACAGACTCCTCACTTAGTTTGGGTAGTGGTTATTAACTTGCTAGTTCACATGATTATGTTTTCATGGTGCCTTTTCTCTGACTGTACCTGCTTTTTCTGCCCCACTCAAAGCTTTTCCACCACTCTTACAGTTTATCAGAAAATGGCCTTGGGGTACAGAGCATCCATGCCCTGTCCAAGGGGCTGCCCTGCTTCAAACACCTCCGGAATATTGAGTGAGTACTGGGGCATGGGGGCTGCTGGGGCAGGGCATGGGGGGCTGCTGGGGCAGGGCATGGTGCTGTGCTCCCCACAGTTCTGGCAGCAGCACACCAGGCCCTCTGTCTGCTCTCTCCCTGCTGCCTCAGCTTGAAACTCTGTGGAATCACTGATGAGGCTTCCAGATCTCTCTCTCGCGGCCTCCGACAATGCCCTTCCCTGGAAGAGATAATGTGAGTGTGGGGATGGGTGGGGAGAACTTCAGCACACACAAGTCACTCTCATTTTAATGTCTGCTCCTGTTTGGAAATGCAGGGCACTTCTGACCCTGCTGATTACTTGTTAATACTTTCCACCAAGTACTTTTCGGTGGTAAATGTACCTGTAATTTACTAATTGATGAAATACACTGCTAACAAATTTCTTGGGTAAAGCTGTGTGCTCAGCAGTCATTTCCATCATTCACATCTCATTCCCTGGGCCTGCAGGACTCTGACACAACCACAGTGTGCAGATACTCCCTGGTGTCCCATCATACATGGAAATATGTGATAAAATGGAGGAAAATCCTCAAAATTAAGCTTGTAATCCAGGGGAGTGTTTACCTGTCGTAAGAGGGTGATAAGCTCTTGCAAAAAAGCTAATCCATGAGGGGTAATGTCACAGTAATGGCACTAGTGTTTATCCAGACTCACAGCTGGGATTTCTTGTCTGCCTTAGACTGTCTTGGAATCTCCTTGGAGATGGTGGAGCCCGAGAGTTGGCCACTGCTCTCCCAAAGATGGAAAAGCTGAAGGTGTTAGAGTGAGTACAGCCCTGAGAAAAACTCTGGGCAGGCTCATTTTTCTGTCATTGAGCCTTCAATCAGGGGATTTCCTAAAAGGGGATGTGCATTAGGAACAACAGCCAAGCTTCTGCAGTTTAACTTGCTCAGCCTGCTCCATGCACCAAGGGCCAGCTTTTCCTGGTTGATACACATGAAATAGCACTTATTTTATTTAAGGTGATCACAGCATGGGACTATTCAGCTGTTTCCCACTCTGGATTTGTTCTGGATTTCAAAATTCTCTTTCTGTTTTTAAAACAGCCTGGAGAAAAACCGCATTGGAGCCCGTGGGGCCACAAAGCTCGCAAAGGAACTTTCCAAGTGCCCAGAAATTCAGTTCATAAGGTGAGCAGGAATCAGAGCTCTATGGCTGGGTCTTGGCTCAGCAGGGAGCAGTCAGGGTGATGAGTCTGGGGGCAGATGTGACCCTGCTGCCCTGGGTTAGCTGGAATAGGGTGTTGCAGGGAATGCAAACATGAGACAAGTAAGCTGAGGGTTTTCTAGGACAGCTTCACCTCGTCAGAAAATCCAGGGAAAAAAAAAAGAAGTGAAAAGCTTGCTGGCTTTAAATCAGGCAAAAATGAAGACCCAGTTGTGTAATATCCCCATCAGGAAATTGTTGCATTTATTCTTAAAAGTTTTCTTTCTGTCATTTCTTCTGGTTTCACTTCTGGTGTACATTCCTGCCCTGTCCCACTCTCTCCTGGGGTCCATATCTTCCAGACACTTGGGCACCATTCTTGGTCCTGCAGTAACACATTTGCTGTCCTTGCAGGCTGTGGGACAATCCAGTACCCAAGGGCCTTGCTGAGAGTTTGACAAGCCAAGACCCAAGACTCTGTTTCTCCTTCAACTAAAAAGAAGACCCTTTGCCTAACTAGGAGTTGTTCTCCATCTTCCATTGCCCTCAAAACTGCACTGAAGAACCCAAGAACTCAAAGTTCCTACTACTGAATACTGTAACTATTGGTATTTTTTTGCTGCACTGAACAAAGTTCTCTCCATGCCCTTTTTTGTTTCCTTTGGGTTTTTTGTTTGTTTGTTTGGTTTTGTTTGGTTTTGTTCGTTTTTTTGTTTGTTTTGTTTCTTGTGACCTTTGATTGTACCGAAGAGCAAAATACTGTAAAAAACTGCTGCTGAAAATTCAGTACAGTATTCTATGTGTAAAAACACTGAAACTCTCTTCAAGAGAATAACTTCCCAGAAAGTTATTAGCAAATATTGATAAGAATGCTTATATACTAGATATTATTTATTTATGTACTGCCCTAGTGAAAAATGTACAGCATCACCTCCATCCAAGCTTCAGCTGTGTTAAAAGGTAAATACTTAGCCTTTATTTTAAGGGAGGGGCAGTGAGTGACAGAAAGAACAGAAGCCATAATTAAGTTCTCACACACATTCACAAAAAAGCAGATAAAAGGTTTTCTCAGAGCTGTGAGATTTTTGAGTCACCATCCCTGGAAGTGTTCAGAAAACATGTGGATTTGGCACTTGGAGACATGGTTGAGAGATGAACATGCTGATGCTGTGTTAAGGGTTTGGCTCAGTGATCTTAGAGATATTTTCCAATCTTAACCATTCTATGATTGCATTATTCTAGGATGAGATTCAGCTTCTTAGGCATTCAGAAAGCCAGCAGAGTACTTCACTATCCTTAATCAAGATTACAACGCCTACAGAGTGATGTAGTAAAAGAATACACATCCTCCAGGAGAGGATGTAAAATTATTTACAAAATTGTAAACTGTTGACATTGTTATAGTTGAACTCCAACAGGCTGCTTGAAAATAATCTGTAACTGTGTGAAATTCCTCTATGATTTTTAGGAAAAATATCATAGAATCACAGATTGATTTGGAAGGGACCTTAAAGACCTGGGTCCCACACCCCTGCCATGGGCAGGGACACTTTACACTAGACCAGGTTTCTCAAAGCCAGGTGGCCTTGAACACTTCAAGGGATGGAGCATCCACAGCTTCTCTTGGGAGAAGAAAAGAAAGGGTAAGGAAAAAGTAATGTTTGGTTTTGTTATCTTCATATCAACCTCCTTTTCACACAGAGTTGCCTCCTTTTTGTGAAAAAAAACCAACCTCAGGACATTTGAAATTTCAAGTCATTGCCCAAAAATGATCAATGTTTATACTCTGATAAAAAGAAAACACTGATATTACCATAAATTTCGATAAGAAATGTTAAAGGACTGAGGTTGTAAAACCAACTCCTCTGTGTGACACTAATGTGCTGCTATTGACTTTTCATGTGGGGTTTTGTGGAGCTTTGTGGGGTTTTGGACTGGTTGCACTAACCTCTTTCAGGAGAAGTGAGGGGTCAATTAGCTTGAAATACTTTCCACATGAAAGATCCTTCAAGTCTCTACTGACCCCTGAACCCCAAAGCCTGTGTTGGACCTATGGGGACTGCAGGGAGAGGATCCCAAAGACTAAATTTGCTGCTCCTTAGAGGAAACAGACAACAACTGGACTCATGGAATTTTGGCTTGTGTCACAGAAGCGCAGCCATACTGTTCTCATCTATTACCTTATTGTTACCATGTTTTCCTTACATGTTTGTGCTGTAAATATTTAAGTCTTGTGGTGGATTTATTTATGGAATTTTGTTTGCAGCAGTGTTTCCCTGAGGAAATGTAGCTGATCTGATTGGGGCAGGGCAGGCAGCTGGAATGAGATAGAAATGCTGGTCCAGCAAATCTTTGAGCAACTGGTTGTGAACAGGTGGTGCTGGTTATTCCTGGGGGAGCCACTGTCCCTATTTAAAGATCAGCATCATGCTTTGGGACATAATGACGTGGTGGTGTAAAAGTGGGACACATTTTGCAGAGACTACTCTGAAAAGGGTTTAAAAACAAAAAGGAAAAAAGAGATAGTGAAATTCCTCATCAGGCTGTAATTCAGTGGAGTAAGTAAATACCTCAGATCTAAACACTGCAACTTATGAAAAGCTTCACCAAGTGTGGTGAACTGATATGAGGAAGAAATTCTTCCTGGTGAGGTTGCCCAGAGAAGCTGTGGCTGCTCCACCCTGGAAGTGTCTAAGGCCAGATTGGATGGAGCTGGGAGCTGCCTGGTCCAGTGGAGGGTGTCCCTTCCCATGGCAGGGGGTTGGAACAAGATGATTTTTAAGCTCTCCTCCCACCCAAACTATTCCATGATAAATGAGACCTGAGTTTCCCCCTCTGCAGTTGCTCTGATTCCTGAAGTCAGGAAGTGTCCATCTGCACCGTGAGGTTTGCAGTGATGGAACACATCATGCAAATACTCTTGTCTTGAGATGTTAAAAGAGGGACTCTGAAATATAACTGCACACCTGCATTTCTCAGGGTCTCCCCCAAATTCAGGACTCCAGTGTGACCCGAGAGAGTGGCCATCCCAACGGGAGCCAGGGAAGGGAACTGGCAGGAACACACAGCATCTTTTCCAGAACACCAGGTGTCAGCAAAACCCCAGAAATGGGGAGCAGCTGTCTGTAATCCAGCGGTTCAGGATAAAAACGGGATCTGTGCTGTATTTTATGTGCATGGGTTGCATTTTTTAAAATCAGATTTGGACCGAGTTGTGCATGGAACACAACAAGAGGATTGGTCTGTGGTTCAGTTCTTCCATGTAATGCCAAGGACTTCTGGGGTGTGCTTCCCATTTCCATTGTGCTTGCGATGTCCATGTTCCAGCTGGTGCTCGTTTCTGAAAGTTTCTGAGGGGAACTTGGGGGCTTTGTCCAATTTTGAGGGGTTAAATGAATCTTCTGGAATGCAGGAAGACGTGAGGCCATTAGGGATTGTGTGTGATGGCCGAATAACAGACCAATTCCCAACCACCTAATTACTGTGGGCCATTTTTAGAGCTGTTACTATTAGGTTTTGGATTTATCATGGTCCAAAAATGGAAATGCATCAGGACTCTCTGCACACCCCTATTGTTTCAGGCTGCCTGCAGTCTCTGGAAGACAATGTCTGAGCTAGTCAGTACTGGTTTCATACACAGAAGGCATTTTGCCCCCTGAGACCGGATCTTTAGAAAGAAACGCTGTTCTGTAAATAAACACGCTGCTGGAGGGCGGGAGGGAGCCTGGGTTTGTGCCGGGGAGCAGCTGGAGCCGGGCTGGGCCGGGCTCCTGCACACGATGGCGGCAGCTCCAAAGAGCTGCAAACGCAGCCACTGTTTCCTCTCTGCTAAAACCAGTTCCAGGTAGCTCTGAACCTGCTGTGACTTGGAGGCATCGTGCTGGCAGGGAGAGAAAACAAAGGAAACAACTGATCTGGGAGAAAACAGGCATCCTGGCATTTGTGAAATACCGCCTGCCTCTCCCTTTTCCCCTCAAAGTGACATTTCAAGCCTCAGGCAAGGAGGTAGGAGGGCAGGTCTGGCACAGACCCCACTTCTCCCACTGAATTCCTCTTTCAGGCACAACCTCATCCCTTTCTGTGATGGTTTCTGGCCACACAGTTCTTTGCACAGAAGAAACGAGGTTGCTCCTAAGCACCAGGCTCAGCTTTTAGCTGGATGTTGACTGTTGTGGTGCCCGTGCTGAGCAGGAGCACTGGTGACCCCTGAGCCAGTCCTGTGTCCCCTGCTCCACTCCTAGGGCTGGGAGCAGAGTGGGGCTGGCAGAGGGACACCTTGTGAAGGCTAAAAACTTGGTGCCTTAAAACCCCTATGCCTTCCACAGCTCAAACTGAAGGAGAGGAAAGTATTCCAGCTGGCCAGGGGAATTCGGGACTTGCTTATTTGCCTGTGATCTTCCAAGGCATGAGCAGAGCTTATAGTAAAGAGCTCTGAACAAATACAGATGGTTTATTTAATTGGCAGCCTCAGAGGGAGGCCTTCATCCTTCTTACCCTATCTCCACATCAAAAATATCTCTATAAATATCCTGGACACCTGATGATGTGTCCACCAAGGGCTGGGTGAGGTTGCTGATGGTAAGCTGGGGTCAAACCCTGCTGGCACCAGCCTGGAAGGGAACACATACCAGTTCCTTGGGGTGAGTAGGGTGATGGTCAGGGTGACACTGGCCAGCCCTGTGGCCAGCCCTTCACGTCTGGCCCGTGCATTTCGGGCCTGCTTGTCTTCTTTCCTTAACCATCCTTTTCCCACGGGAAGAGGAATCAGCAGGACACGCTCCAGGCCTGAATGATTTCGGCACCAGGACCACCCACACTGGCTGGGCAGGGAAAACCCTGCTTACACCCAAACAGCACAAAACCCAGTGGCTCTGCTTAAACGGGATGGGTGTTGATCCAACGAAGTTGTATTTTTCCTTGGATCCGAGTGCATAACGTGGAAAATAATTTTCTAGGTGTATTTTTTAGGCTTTTTTTAAGCGGAGCTTTTTAGGTTTGGGGTTTTTTTTTTCCAAACAGCGAAGCAAAAGCAGCCAGCGAAGAACTTTCGGGGTGGATCCTTTTTTCTGTCTTTTTTTTAATCCGAAAGGGATGATGCTCGTTCCGGGAGGGGGGAGCCCGAGCTCGGCCGCGCCCGCCCCTCGCCACCATCACCGTTCGGGGCGGGT
>WEIU01011028.1:1335351-1394518 GCA_013389925.1 Aegithalos caudatus | reverse complement strand
TGAGTACCGGCAGCCCCCGAGGATGCCCTGGGGATAACGGAGTGGGGCGGGATCGTCCGCCGTGCCTCGGGTGGGTGGTGCGATAGCCGATGGTCCGGTGTGGGGGTGGGCTGGCCGGGACAGCGGTGCCAGCCACCGGGTGGGGACCTGCAGGGTGGTGTCCCCAGCCGGCCCGTCCCGAGGTGTGTGGTGGCGCTTTTGCCCTCTATCCGTTTGGACAGATCCTCCATCCCCCGGGACAGACATTCCATCCCCCGGGACAGACCCTCTGTCCTCTTGGAGAGACCCCCCATCCTCCGAGACAGACCCTTCGTTCCTTGACCATCCCTCAGGACGGTCCCCTTGTCACTTTGTGCTCCCCTTCCCCAGCCCAGGTCCCTTCATTCGTGCACGGTGTGGAAGTTGTTCGGTTCCCACTCCCTGTGTGTCTGTATCCACTTCTAAAGATGTCAGCTGGGCATGCGACCCCCAGGCAAACGCCAGGGCCTGGTGGCTTCTCTCCTCAAACCTGGAAATATTTGTAGGGATTTTAGCGGGCAGCTGCTGCAAGCCCCTCTCCTCATCCCCTGGCACTGAGTCACAGGGGGCATCTGGCGAGTAGAGGGTGAGGAATCACAGAGTCGCTTCTTCAGGAGCTGTTTGCAGCCCGATGCTGCTCCAGCTGGCGATCATATCCTTCATGCCGTGCATTTTGGGGGGACTGGGAGGGTTTATGCTCGGGGATGTGCTGCCTTTCTCTCCTCTGTGCCCAGCAAGACGCTTTGTTCTCAGGAAGAGGCGAGCGGAGCGTTCCGCGCAGCAGGGTGAGGGTGTGGGAGGATGGCACGCAGGGAGGTGTTTTCCTGTCAGCTCTGCCAGCCTGAGGACCTGATGTAATAAGTCTTTGTGTGAGTAGCCCTAATTTAAGTAAGTGGCTGGATAAAGCCAGCGGAGCTGGAGGACTTGGTGGGCAAACACACCCTCTGGAGCTGGTCACCACAAGGAGGGTGGAACAGGAAACAGAGGTGAGTAGAGAGCTGAGCTTCGGTGGCAGAAACATCTCTGAAGGGCTGGGTCCCTGCTGCTGACTTCCCAGAGTGTGAACTGCTTTGTGGAAAGGAGCTGGAAGGATCCTCCAGAACCTCGAGGACCAGGTTTGAACCTCCTGGCAATACACCTGAACCTCGCTGGAAAAGCTGGAGTTGCCAGCGGAGCCCAGGTGTGCTCAGTTCTGATCCTGCTTCCCTGTCACCTGCATCAGCCTCCTCGAGCCAGCCCAGGTACTGGGGCCAATGATACCACTGTGCTCTTCTGGAGTCAGAAAATTATTTTATGTCAGCCAGAAATAGCCTTCCACCGAAGCCTGTTGGGGGCAGGGAACAGAGGGATGGGAGGAGGAAGGCTGGGAACAAAAGCTCGGGGCATGTGGAAAGGAGTTGTTTTGAAGAACACTGTCAGTGGAGGATGTTTTCCTGTAGTTGCCTTGGGAAATGCTGCATTTGCTTTGGTTACAGCTGTGTGATAGCCTGGGACATACATTTTCTGGTGATGTGTGTTTTTCTTTCCCTGCTGTTGCTGCTGGAGCATCCTGACTAGGATAAAGTGGAGGGAAGGAGTGAGGGCATCTAGTGAGGCTTACAAGTGTGCCCAAATTTCATCTCCCTGTTGTGTAGGCAGCCCCTAGCACCTGCCTGGGGTAGACACACAGTCCTGGAGCTGCTCTCTAAGATCCAGTGCTGTCCCCAACCCCCTGGGGATGGAGTTTGCCAGCATCCTGCCTCTGCTGGCACTGTTGGCATCTGCCCTGCTGTTCCCAGGACCTGCTTGGTCAGGAACACAGTTTGTATCTCTCAAAGGGGCTGCAGACATTGCCCTGGTGTAGTGTGAGGGTGGGCAGGGTTGTCCGACTGCTGCGACACTTCTCCCTCCCTGCTGCCCTTTGAGCTCCAGCTGAAGGGAACTGAGATCTCAGGATCAACAGGTTGGGGGACATCCTTGCCCCTGGGGTCTGTGCTGGGGGGCAGCAAGGGACTCCATGCTGGTTGCTGAGAAGCTGGTTGTGAAGCCATTGCTTGTCAGGGTTAGACACCTCCAGTGCAGGGTCAGTCTGTGCTCTAGGAGGGGGCCTGGGCCCCAGGAACTGGGGATGCCAGTGGGGAAAAATCCTTTTTGGATTCAGCTGCTGAAGCTGAGCTGTGGATGAAGATGCTCTTTGCCCTAGGGGGATATATCAGCTGCACATCCCCTGGCAGTCCTTGATTCTGTCCCTCTTCCAGCGATCTCCCTCCCTCACCCTAAAACATCGGGAATTTGCGGTGCTGGAGCAGCCGCTGGCTCCCCCACAATTTACCAGTCTGCCCAGTTGTGTACTGGAATTGCATCAGCTTTGTTTGCCTTTGAGCAGTCTCAGTGTGGTGCGTGAAGAGTCTGGGAGGAATAACTTCTCCTGCTTCTGCTACACTTGGTGGAAAGAGTTTCCCACTGAGTTCAGTGGAAACCTCAGCCCGGGGGGAGCTGGCCGGAGCCGCTCGCGCCGCCGTAAATCAGGGCTTGTTCTCCAGGAGCCCTCGGTGTGCTGGGAACATAATTCCAGGTTAATTGATGAAAAAGCGACGTTTGCAGCCTCCTGTCTGGGTTCAGGACTGCCAGCTTTCATAAGGAACTCTTTATGTGAGAACCTTGGCTGGTGTTCAGAGGCAGGGTGGGGAGATAGAAGGAAACGTAAATTTTCTGGTGCAGTGGAGTCACCTGGCATTTGAAATAGTGCTCCTGGCAGGATGCAAAACCCACTAAACAGTGTGGAAAAAAAAAGAATTGAACACTTCCCCACCCTTTCTGCCCCTGAAATCTTACAGTTTGTTTTTTAAACCTCTGTAAAATATTTGTTGAAGAACCTGAGTCATCACTTTTTGCTGCTTTGGCTCAGTTTCCTGGCTGCTGGCTTTGCAAGGTTACTTGTTTGGATCATGGGAGCAGGAAAACTAATTCTGAGGAGCTCAGGTGAGTTTGGAGATCATAACATTGTTGTTAAAATGCCAGAAAAACAGATGAGTGTAGAATTCAGCAAGAAGGGCTCCAATTTTATTTGTCTGCTGCTCTTCTAAGGCCTTGTGTTTGGGAGCTGTCATATTTTCTGCCTGTAGCCAGCAGGAAAAATCTTGTGTCTAAAATAGTCGCCTTCCCCCCAGCCCTGGATTTTCCATCATCACGTGATTCCAGAAGCTGAGGATTTAGGAAGAAACATCAGCTGTCATGAGGCTGATTTTAAAAATGATACTAGCTGGAAATACAAGTTTTGCTATTAGACAAGTCCAGTGCTGTTCAACCATTTAAACCCAGTCTGATATTCCCTCAAGCAGTGTCTAAAGCTGTTGAGAAGGGGTCGAGAATTAGTCAGACGTCATTCTCACAAACCACAGCATTTTTGTGTCGCTGGCACACAATTCTGTCTCAGGGTGAAGCTTCACACATCAAGTGGCAGCATCTCTCTGCTGCAAAGCAGGCCAAAAAAATTAAAATTCTGTGGGAAAATGTTGGATCTTAGTGATGAAAATCCCGTCTGTGAAGGGGAAAGGATGGGGGGCTCCGAGTGGTGGGATGGAAGGGAGGGGGAAAGGTGGCTCCAGCCAAGGGGGCATCAGTGCTCTGCATGGCTTGGTGTTGGTGTCCCAGTGCAAACAAGCATTGCACATAAATACCCATGAATTAATATTTATTTATCTTATCAGCTCTTGAAGCACTGGCTGCTTTAGGGATGAAATGGTGCATGGGATGGAGGTAGCACAGCTGCCTGCTGCTGGGACTGTTCTGGCTGATATGAGGTTAGGCTGACATGCAGTAAGGTCCAAAAGCAGTAAAAGATATTTCTCGTCACATAAACGATGATTTTTTTTTTTCTTCCCCTCTCACATGTGATAGATGGTGTTGGCTGGGAATAGGAATCCAATTAAGATTCAGAAAGCCAGCATTTCTGTTTTCAATAGCATAGAAAAGTGGTTAATAAGTTAAACAGCCTGTTATATACATGGTGTATCGTTAGGATGTGGGAGGTTCCCTCTGCACCTGCAAGGGAGCCCTGCTGGCTGCATGTCCTTTGCAGCCCAGCCACCCTCCCCACAGCCCTGATCCTTTACATTCCATAGGGCCTGGCTTTAATTAACTCCACTTTTTCCTCCAAGTCCAGTTTTGAAACAGATCTATCCCCCCCTCCTTGTGACAGTGTGCCCAGCTTTCATACGGCTGCTGTAGGATGGGGCAGGGAATTTTTAATAGTGGAAGTTAAAATATACCCCAAATCCTGAGAGTGCCTTGTCCTCCCTTCCTGCATCTCCTGTTTGCTCGTTTGTCCCACCTGGAGCAGGTGTCTGACAAGAGCATCGCTGCCCGGGGGAGCAGGAGATTTGCGTTTGGCGTTTCCCTCTTTCGGACAGAGGCTCCCAGGGGTGCTGCCTGTGGCTGCTCCCGCAGGACTGAGCCTCCCACTCACCCGTGGAACGAGCAGCGTGGATTTCTGCCCGGGAACGCGGTGGGTGCAGCGCCGGCACACGAACCTTTCCCTTGGGTCCGCCTTGTGCAGGGTTTGATGTGATCGCCACGATTCACAGTGACATCACGATGTTTTCTGCCCTGAATCACAGATTTCCCTAAATTGAGCCTCAGAGGAAACTCGTAGTCAAGCGAAAATGTGCAACCCTTCTCAGCGCATCTGCGCCAAATACGTGCGTGCCAGTGGAGACGGGAATGGGCTCTGTCTGTGTGTCCTGAACAGGGGCAGCCGCTTCGCTCTCGCCTCGCCCTGCTCCTCATTTGCCCTTTCTCCTGTCCGAGCAGCAAGCCTGGAAGGCACACACGGATCTGGGAGCAGGGCAGCGAGCGCAGGGCTGGCACCGAGGTGGGCTCTGCCTCCTGCACAAGGCACCCCCGGTGCAGCTGTGTGGCAGCAGCAGTCAGAGCCCTTCGGGTTCCTCTCCGGTTTTCAGGAAGGGCTTTTTTCCTGTGGTGGTTTGTTTTTTCCGCTTTGTGACTTTCTGAGCACACCCCCCGAACGCGCCCAGCCCTGCTCCGGGCCCGTGTCGCCAGTGGTGCTGGCGGTGTCCCACGTCACCGCGGGGTGTGGAGGAGCGGGTTTTGCTTTCGTTTGCCAGCCTGGAGCCCTGCGCTCCGCCACGGCGCCTGAGGATCGCGGAAACACCTTGAGAGCTCAGGGGGCCCCTGTCTTTGGAGCATTGGCTCTCCTGCTCTTGGGACTCGTGATTTCTCGTCGGTAAGTGGGTTTAGACGCTTGGATACTTTGGGGGACATTTTCAGACTTCGTCTGTAGAGGGTTAGAAAACAAATATGCCCTTTGGTCCGCAGTGCTAGGGCAGGCTCTGCCCGAAGCTGCCTCCGTGCCAGAAGCACATAAAGGTTTTCCTCTGACAGCCCTGGCTTGGTGAGATTTTCAGTTTTGGTGTCTCTGTGGGTGTGAGCCCCTCTGTGAGGACCTGGGTCCATCCTCTGCTCCTGGAGCAGTGGCCAGGCAGTGGCTGTGCCCCTGCTGTTGCAGAGGGACCGGCTTTCACCCCACAGGGATGCTGGCACAGGGGCTTTTGCCTTTCCCGGTGCCCTCTGGCAGCTCACCTCAGCTACAGGATGGCTGCTGGGGACAGAGCAGCCCCAGGTCCTTCCAGTTCCTGCCCAGATGGAGGAGGCAGCCAGGGTGGTGGCAAGTTTGGTGGTCACAGGGGAATCCTTGGGATCATGGTCAGGGCTCAGAGGTGGTGCAGGGATACAGGGCAGGCAGGGGCTGTGTGGAGTCACTCCCACCCTGCCATCCTTCAGTGTGAGCCAGGCTCTGCACTAATGCCACTGCCTCCCGGAATCCAGCAGCTGCTGTGCCACGTGTGGGGATGGCAGAGAGGCTGCTGGAGGTGGGGGATCCGTGCCTGACATCAGCAGTGGCTGTCTCAGCTCTGTACTGGGCACAGGAAGGTGCTTTGGAGTTGCTTTTCAGGTGATGATATTTTCAAAATGAGATGAGCCTCTTTGGGGGTGTCCAGCTCTGGTGCCACAGGGTTTGCCTTGGAGTTTTCTTGAAACTTGTGACTCCCAGGTAGCCTCGAGTGACTTTTCAGGGCTCTGCTGATTGTCACCCCCTGGAGAAGCTTTGCTGGCTGCTGCCCACGTGCTGCTTGGTGCAACCACTTGGGGTTTCAGCCAGGGGGGCCCTGCCCTCACTGGCACCAAGGACCTGGTGAGTGAGAGCTTTTCTGGGGACAGCAGCAGCCTGAGAGGAGCTGGCACTGTGGGTGGGGATGGCCCAAGGGTGAAATGGAGAAGCAGCCACTGTCACACCAGTGGCCACCAGCCCTCGAGAGGGAAATTTGCAGTACTGATGTGAGAAGCCCAGCTGTCAGCACAAACAGCATTGTCTGTTGTAGCCCATTAGGGACAGTTTCCATCAGGAAGGGTTGATTGGAGATGCCACTTAATTTGGTTGTCCTGAAACACTTTGTCCTCCTGTATCAGGCACCAGAATATCTCGGTACAGCCCCCTTGGCTTCCAGCAGGCAGGACTGTGGGACTTGTGTGTCAGGCTGGAAACAAGAGCCCTGCCTGGACATCTCTCTCTGCTGGGTCTACCCCAAATTTCTGTGAATTTGGAAGAATTTGACCTTAGTCCCAGCCATACTGCTTGTGCTGGCATGCTCAGAGGCAGTTTTCAGTCTTTCCCTGCCCATTGGGAGAGATGAAGGGATGAAGGTCCTCTGATGGTGGCAGGTACCCAAGGAATGTCTGCAGGGATGTAGCAACATCCCCTTTGTGCCTCCCAGCCCACTCCCCTGTGGCAGAGGCATCTGCTGGGGGCCAGCAGCAAGGTGCTGTGTACATGACCAATTGCACCTGTGTGCAGAAGGTACCAAGGCTGCTAAAAGGACCAGGTGCAAGTTGTGAATCCACTGAACTGCCTAGCTGGGACTGAGAGGCAAACGTTTTTGATGTGGGAAAGAATTGTGGAGATGATTCTGTCAGCAGGAGAGAGGAAAGTGACCACTGTGAGTTTTGGTGTGGGGAGATGCCTGGGTGTCCGCTGCAGTGAATCCTGGCTTTTCCTGGTGTCTCCAGCTCCATGTGTGCTGTGTTTCAGCTTTTCTGCTGCTCTGGGCAACCACATTTTGTATCCTCACTCTCCTCTCCTGCTTCAATCTTCTGACAACTTGTTTTCACCTGCCCTTAATCCTCCCTCGGGTAATGCTGCTCTCCCTCTGTGTCTCCACTGCCTGTGAGCTCAGATATGATTTTTAACAACCCCAATTCACCTGTTGGATACTCCTCTCTCATTTTCGCCTTCCTGAAAGGAATTTTGCTCTCACAATTGCAGCAGGCTGTAGTGGGACAGCCTTAGTGGGGAAACAGTCACAGGTGACTTTTGTGGGCTATTGCAGAGATTGTGGATCATCCCAAAGAAGGATTTAGAAGAACGAGGTAGTTTGCAAAACAAATATCTCCTTCCCCTCTTTCCTTTTCAGATAAGAGAGGAAGCAAAGGTCTTAGGTTTTTCTGCTGACCCTTTTACACTTTGTAAAAGTGATTTGGTGACATGCTGTAGAGACTGGGGTGCCATGGCATGAGACTGCTCTGGCACTGCTAAATGTTCTTAGATATTCAGGGCAGCCCCAGGGCTTGTGTGTGCCCCCAGCCAGCAAAACCCTTCTCTGTGGCATGCTGTGGACATGGAGCAGCTTGAAACTGACCAAGCCATGGAGGAAAAAGTACTTGAAAGTTGTAAACACAAAGATGTTGTGTTCAGAAGGTCCTGGAGGATGTTCAGTTCAGAAGGTCCTGGAAGCTGGAGCCCAAAAAGGATTGGATGACCATGTCCCTGCATTCTGGTCCTGCTCTTGTGACAACTCTTGATAGCAGAGGGGACCATGGGGCAGGGAAAGCTTCATGCTTGTCCCTGAGACCCCTCATTGGTAACCTGGCCCTGTTTCCCTGGGAGACCACTCCGTGTCTGCGTGCTCGGCACGGAGCCGGCAGCTGGGATTGTACATCAAGAGAATATTTGGCTGCAGATGCTGAGCAAGTCACAGGACTTTGTTCAGGGCAGTGAGTGTGGGGAGAGGAGAACAAAAACAGGAGGAGAGACTGGAATACAGATGATGGCAGGCCAGCTCTTTCAGTGCTAGCTCAAATACCCCTTGAATTTAAAGCTTTTGTGGGATGTTAGAATGGTGCTGGCTCACTGATGGTGCCTCAGGTGTGAAACCTCTGAGCTGGGGGGACCCATGGCTGCTGCTGAGACAGGAGGGGCTGAACCCCCACCTGGCCATGTGGAAGGTGCTGGATCCACGCTGATGTAGCAGCAGGAAAGTGCTGGATCCCTGCCAGTGCAGTGGCAGGAGAGGTGTCATTCCAGTGTTTGTTTTGGCTGGTGCTGCCACTCCTCATCCCAGTGCCTGTCTTGGCCATGCACACTCTGGGGAGCCAGACAGGCTGAGCTCAGGGGCTGGAGCATGGGCAATGTGTTGTGCACCAAGAGGATGTTTTGGTGTGTGTCAGCCCTGGGAAGAAAGGTTTTTCCACTGAGTCACTTCTGCCTCTGCCTTTTATGAGATGGCAGTGAGATCTGGGGGAAGGGGAGACAGAAAAACCCAGCCCAGGTCTGCCTGCTCCGGCAGGACCAGGGCCATGCCAGCACAGCTGCCCCACGTTTGCTTTTCAGAGGGAGTAGCAGACAGACAGCAGCATAAATAGAACAGGCTTGGCTATTTTAAGACATTGATTACATGATCTGTGCATTAAAGAAAAATAATTAAGCAAAATCTTCACTTTAGCTGCAGCTGGCAACCTGGGTTGGGGTGGAGCAGAGGCAGGGATGGGCACCTTGGAGCTGGTCCCCCAGCCATGGTGCAGGAACCATGAGGACTTTGACTTCTCCATGTGTTCCTCCTTGAAGCTGCAGTAGATGGAAGGTTGTCCCTGTGTGACACTGTTCTGGTGTGACACTGTCACTGTTCTGACATTGGGCTGCTGTGCACGGGGACTGATGGCAGGAGACAGGCTTGGTCTAGGCAAAGGGAAGCCACGCTTGGGAAAGTGCTGTTTCTGGGATATACACAAGTGTCTGCAGCCAGGGGTGGGGTTTTCCTTCTTCTGGAGAAGTTCCCGAGTTCTTATGCAGCTGGGATGGTTGTACCACTCTTTCTCTGAGCAGCAGGCTGGGGTGAAGAGCTTGTGTTTACTGGTGGGGGTTAAAACCAGGCTTATGTCTGGTGACTTAGTGCCAAGCAGAGATCTTGGCAGGCAGGAGAGGAGGGCTGCAAGCCTTGGGAGCTGGAGCTGTTTTCTGCTCAGAATTCATTGCAGCAGGGCTGAGCCTTCAGGACAGCCCATGGTGAGCCCAGAGCTCCTTCTCCTGCAGCCCTGCTGGGATCACCTTATTGATGAGCTGCAAGGGAAAAGGGCAGCAGCCCAGCTCCTGGCAGCACAAGGGCTTGTAAATACTCATACCCAGGCAAAACAAATAGATAATATTAATTGGGGATTCATTGCCAAACAGAAGCAGATGGTTTATCAAGGTGGAAGAAGGCAATGTTTGGGGGTTTCAGATAGACAGATGAGCCAGGAGCCACTCTTGAAAAAGTGGACAAAAGATATTGAGGCAGCTGCTGAGGAGAGCTCACTCTCCACTAGCAACCATAGCCACAAAGGTTTGTTAGTATAAATTAATCTGAAAATGCTGTTTTTCCCCTCTCTTTTCTCCCCTTTCTTCTCCATTGAAGACCATCGGTGGTTTGTGACAAGTAAAATGTATATCAGAAGTCAAGACAGTCCTGTTGGATAGGGTTTTGCACTAATAATGGTATAAAATGCATTTATCTCTGCAAAATGGCTTTGGTGGCAGACTTCTGATAAGATTTTAAATGGATTTTTAGTCAGGGACCTGTAAATCGTACTTCAGGTCATGCAGTGCTTGTCACATTTGCCTTCACTTCTCTGAAACAACTATTGCCACTTTTTAACTGCTGCCAGAGCCACTGTTCTCTGCTGGCCTTGGGAGCTGAGTGGAGATGGGGCTGACTGAGGGCTGGAGCTGCCCTGCATCACACTCATCCTCACAGTCTCACCCCTTTCCCTATGATGGTTTGCAGGGCAGAGCTCAAGTTTTTCCCTCTTAGCTTAGGTCAGCGGTCTATTGCCTGGGGACAGCCAGAAACAATCAGGTTTGTGCAGAAAGATGGTGTGGAAATGTGGCTTCTCAGTACAACCAAAAGGCCAGCATGCTGAAAGAGCTTGGGAAGTTCCCTCTCTCTTGGGGGGGTGTTACCTTTCCTTCAAAATCTGTTATTTATGGAGCAAACTCACAGCGGGTGATGGGTGCTCTGCTGAGCTTCCACTCAGGACATCTGGGAGAGGGAGCCAGGAAAACCTCGTGGCTTAGATCACGCGTGTGACTTAGAGAGCCTGCGGTCACGCCGTCTGTGCCCATCTCAGCAGTGCTGCCAGAATGTTTGCTGCCTCCCAGCACTGAGGTTTGTCCCTGTGCTGTCCCCCAGAGTGCCTGGAGCTGCTGCCAGCGGGGCCCATGGCGTACACCGTGAGCCCCTCGCCGGCGGGGCCCGTCGGCTCCCAGTACTGTGTCTGCAGAGTCGAGCTGTCCATCTGCGGCCAGAACCTCCTGGACAGGGATGTCACTTCCAAATCCGACCCTTTCTGCGTCCTCTTCATGGAAGTCAACGGGAAGTGGGTGGAGGTAAGTCCTGATGTTGTGTGGATTTACTCCTCGCGTGGTTTGTTTCTCCGTTTTGTTTTCCCTCTTTCTGTGCTTGTTGCTCCCTGAGTAGAAGTGGAAGTTTTTCTGGTGCTCCTGAGGCTGTGTGTGGCACCAGTGTGTGAATTATGTGTCACAGCTGGTCCTTCCCCCATCAGTGCTTTCTGCTTTGTGCTGGGCATTGGCTTTAACTGCAAATCCCATTTTACACCTGCAGCCGGAGATGGTTGGTCTGTGATGGAGCAGGGTAGGCACATATCCATATATGTGATGGATACAGGCACCTGCATTGGGTGCAGCAGAGAATGAGCGTTAAGGGCTTTAAATCATGTAAACCAAACAAAAATTTTCCCAGTTCCTGGGAAATTAGGTGTTTTCATTCAGGTACTTGGCCAAGGAGCTGGTGAATCACCAGCACCACCTCAGGTGTCCAGCAGCTGATCTCACGTTCAGCAGGGAATGTGTAGGGGAAACACTCACTTTGCCACAGTCTGCAATTAACTTTTTTCAACAGCCTGGATGAGACTAATGAGCTTTCCAGCCTTGATAGATGTCATCTCTGACCTAATTGTGCTTTTCAGGAATTTTTCTTTCTGTCAGTAATGTCTCAGTCCAGCGGTTTTGATCCCAAAGCTTTCTTTGCAATACAAATGTGTGGTGCTTTTAGGTCTGTTTTTTTCTTTATTTTTTTTTCCTTCTGCTATTTTTAGCTCCTTTTAAATTGGCACAGTAGGCACTGGATGTGAGCCTTGAGTGGCAGCTTGCTCCGTGGTGTCAGCAGAGGTGGAATGGGCTGGCACAGGGTGTGGTGTGCTGGTGCCTCTGAGCTGGCTCTGCTCAGTGGCACCTTGGGGACACTGCTGGGATGGAGATCCCCAGCACTCACACCTGTCAGGGGTGTGCTCTGTGGGTTTGGCTCATGGCTGGGTGCCAGGCAGGGTCAGGAGAGGTGGGATTGCCCCTGAGAGCCTCACTGAATGGGATGTTTGGTGGAGTCTTGGCAACTGAAGCCACGTGTTTCAGAGCTACCCCCTTGTTCTGCAGATGTGGACAGAATAAGCTCACTGGTGTGAACCCATCCCATCCCACTGCCCCCTTGTCCTCCACACTAGATTTGGGACATGTCCCAAGCCTTGGACCTCGCTGTGGTGGTGGATCTCCTCCTTTGGCACCAGCCCTGGTGTCAGTTCTGGGGGGCGGGGGGGCTGTGGCACCAGCTGATGCCAGCAGGAAGATTTCTGCTCACTGTTCTTTCTAGTTGTAACATTTGTTCCCAAATACAATTATTTTGTCTCACTGAGCTTAATAGGAATTAAAAATCTTTGTGAATCAGCCTTGATGGGGTGGGGGAGGGAGGGACATTAAACCACAGGCTGGGAAGTGAAGATGGGTGATGTTCAAATGTTCTGCCCAGTGATGTCATCTCACAGAAGCCATGAAAGACCTGACCTGTGGTGCCAGGAACAGGGACAAGGGACACATGACTCAGGCCTGCAGCTGCCTTTGTGCTACTGAGTCATTCAGGCAGTTCTGCACCTTCAGCATGAACTTCCCTTGACACTTCAGATATCATCTCCCTGTGTTGGAGCATGAAGCATCTCCACATGCTGGGGATGCCTGAAGGTCTCCAACCTCCCACTGAACTCTGGAAGACTCTCCAGCTGCATTCACTGAACACAAGGGCCATTGCTGGAGATGATTTCCTGGTTTTGTGCTTGATTTGCAGAATCATAGAATCATTGGAAGGGACCTTAAGGATCACCTTGTTCCTACCCCCATGCCATGGCCCTTGCTTGAAGCCACACCCAACCTGGCCTTGAACATTTCCAGGGATGGGGCAGCCGCAACTTCTCTGGACAACCTGTGCCAGGGCCTCACCACTCTCACAGGGAGCAATTTCTTCCAAATATCCAATCTAAACCTGCCCTCTGTCAGTTTGAAGCCGTTCCCCCTTGCCTTGTCACTCTATGCCAAGTCTCTCTCCAGCTGTCTTGTGGCCCTTTCAGATGTTCTAAGGTCTCCCTTGAGTCTTCTGTCTTCTGAATAATCCCAATACTCAGCCTTTTCTCACAGGAGAGACACTCCATCCCTCTAATTGTCTTTGTGGCCCTTTGAGGCTCTTATCCAAAGAGATTTCTTTAATTAATCTGGCTGCCTCTTAAAAACCTTTGTGCTTTTCTGCTTTTGGGTGGCAGAGGCACCTCTGCTCTTTCTAGGGCCTGCAGATCTGTAAGGGGTGAAGGGGATGGCAGGAGCTGATGGCAGGTGAGGGATGGTGTGTGAAGAGGCATCATATGTGGTGGTCACCAGCAAGGTGATTTGTGCTCACCAAACCCAAGATCAGACCTTGTGCAGCTGTCTGCTGGGGCTTGGGATATAGCTGTGCATCACACTGGCACTAGGCAGGAGATTAAACTGTTGAAGTTGGGTGTTGAAGAAAGCCCCATCACTCCCAAGGTTACCTCCAGCTGGCTGAGATTTTCATGCCCTTCCTTCAGCCACCCCTTCCAGAACAGAGCTGGAGATGGGACCTCAAGTTATCCCCTTCAGACTGGGGTCTGGGTGTGAAAGGACTGGTTTCCCTTAGTCCCTGGCTTCCCAGTCGTTCCAAGAACATGGAAGGAGCTAAAATCCATCTCTGCTACCTGTGCAATCTCATCTCCTAGGCCTGAAGGGGAATTTGTGTGCTGCTGAAATAAAGCAGAGCTGTGGATGCCCTCTGCTCCTGGTCCAGCGCAACCCTGAGCAGATGCTTGGCTCCCTCGGTACGGGATGGCAGCAGAGAGGGGAGGATCTGTGGGAAGCTGTGTGGCCCTGGCCAGCTCACAGCCCACTGGTGTTGATGGATTTGATTCCCCAGGGTGCAGCAGGTGGCTATTCTGGGAACACAGCATTTACTTTAGTAGTTTCTTGGCAATTAAGACAGACTAAGCGAGCAATTTCAAAAAAACCCTGCGATCGTTGGGTGTATATATAGCAAACTCACCACATTTCCACTGAGCCCCTCCAAAATCTGCCTTCTGTGCTGAATGAGTTTCTTTGGGACTAAGGTATGTGNAAAAAAAAAAAAAATTTTTTTTTTTTTTTTTTTTTTTTTTTTTTTTTTTTTTTTTAAGGCTTTTTTCTGCTCTGCTTATTCCTGGCTGGCAGCTCTGGCAGGCATCCCACAGTCCCACAGCCTGGTGCTACCCAGGGATGCCAGCTGCTTTCCAGAGAGGTCTTGCCCTGGATCTGGGATGCACAGGCAGCTCAGCCTTGCCCAGAACTGGGTGTCCTGGCTGCAAGACAAGGTGGAATGCCAGCCAGAGGCTTTGTGCAGTCCCACAGGGAGATGGGATGGTTTTTCCAGGCACTGAGGGCAGCAGCTTTTGATAAATCACACTGGACAGTGCCTGCATTTCCTTCTCTTTTAATATCCATGTTACCATGTCCTGGGATAATGGGGTGATGTGGCAAAATGCCAGTGCTGTCATAACGTCTTCCACTATCGCAGGTTGCTCAGAGCCACATCCATCCTGGCCTTGAACACTTCCAGGGATGAGGCAACCTGTGCCAGTGACTCACCACCCTCACAGGCAAGAACTTCATTGGAACATCTAATCTAAACCTGCTCTTTGTCAGTTTGAAGCCATTTCTCTTGTCCTGTCACTGCAGACCTTTGTCCAAAGTCCCTCTCCAGCTCTCTTGGACCCCTTTACTTGCTGGAAGGTGCTCTGAGGTCACCCCAGAGCCTTATCTTCTCCAGCTGAACAGTGATATCAACACGATACTGACTGCTGCTCTTCTGACAAAGCTCCTGCTTGCTTTGCAGGCTGCAGGATTTCTCCCCCTCCAGCTGTGGGTGTTTCTTGTTCAGCTCTCAGGCTCTGCTGCCCGGGTCCTTCCTGCCCCTTTCAGCTTCAGAAGGATATTTTGCATGTTGGGCTCTAAACTTGCCTTTGTCTCTTGTCTTTCAGTGTGTCTAGGGAGGAGTATGGGTCCTGACATTAGGGTTCAGACTGTCCTTGCCCACTGACTTCCAGAAGCAAGTACACCATCTTTTCTCAGCCTCAGTTTCCCAGTTTCTAGCACTTTGGCCAAAATCATGGGGGTTTGTCTTTGTGCAAGCTCATGACAGGATCTGTGCTGGTGCTGCCACCCTCCCTGCAGTGTGACTTATGGGGTCTGGGACCAAAGTTCCATTACTGGAGGGCAGCATTCTGGGATCTCCATCATGACTGTCCTCAGGATTTATTTTTTTTTAGCTCACACAAGGCTTTCTATCCCTCTGTGCCATGCAGTGTTATAAACCCACACTTCCACCAGCTGCATGCCAGGTTTCCTCTGCTCCTATCCCTGCTCTTGGCTGTGGGATGCTGCAGAGAGCCGTGGTGCTTCCTCTCCAATGGCAGATTCCCCACATGCCCTCCAGTTTCCATCATCCTCTGTGTGCCTGCCCTTCCACTTCATCAGGGACATCATTGCCTCCAGCCTGCTCCCAATGTCTGGGGGTGACAATGTCCCTTGAAGTTTTGTCTCTGGGCCCTTCCAGCCTCTTGTTGCTGTTAATGCTTGATGAAATATATGGGAAAGGGACTGCCATGTTTATTTATCTTTTTATCTGTGGAAGGCTAATAAAGAAGAAACCACATGGATGTTTTGGTTTGAGTTCCAGAGGGAAATTCTAGAGCATTGTGTTCTGGCTCATGACACTTCTTGTTTTGCTTGTCCTTGTTCCTGGCTTCACAGCCTGGAAGAAACAAGTTTGGCACTACTGCTGTGGGGGTCTTATTGAGGATCAGAGGTGTGTGAGAGTTCCAGCTCCAGGAGAGAACAGGGGCTTAGAAACAAATGAATCAATTCTGGCTTCAGTGGTCCTCAAGTCCTTGCTGAGCCTTGGCTGGATGGGCATTTCCATCCTAGCTGTTGGATGGGGTGGGTTTTCCAGCCCCATTTTCCCCATCTTGGGGAGGGAGCTCTGCATGATGTGCCACTGTGTGTTTAGATGGATCCCAGCCTGTGCACCTGGGTGTCACAGCCTGTGTTTAGGGACAGCCCTGCTGGTGTGCTCATTCTGATGGTCACCATGGATTTTCTGGGTGGCTCTGGCTGAATTCAATTTCAGTGACAAAGCTGTAAGATGCTCTTGCCTAAATGCCTCTTTTTCTTTGCAGCTGGACAGGACAGAGACAGCAGTGAACAACCTCAACCCAGCTTTTGCCAAGAAGTTCATTGTTGACTACCACTTTGAAGAAGTGCAGAAGCTCAAGTTTGCCCTGTTTGACCAGGACAAGTCGAGCACACAGCTGTATGAGCATGACTTCCTGGGAGAGTTCTCCTGCACACTGGGCACGGTGAGTCTGAGGTCCCTGCAGCAAAGGGACCCCAAAACACCCCAGACACGGGGATGTGGGGAGGTTACAGCTGTTCTTCTTTCCTCATGCAAAGTTTTCTGGCTTCTTCATGGAAAGACAAATTTAATTTATTGTCACACTTCAGCTGTTGAGTTGAACTGTTCCACGTTAGGGCTGTTGTCTGCTTGCTTGTGTCCATGCTGCTCATGGTGTGGATTTCTGCTGGTGCTGGCAGAGACATCAGCTGGAATCTTCTGGCTCTGTCCTCTGTAAAACCCTCGTGAGTTTTACTAAGGGTCCTGATGACCAGTTTGGGCTTGGGAAACCTGCAGATATTTAAAGTTAGGATGCATGCAGTCTGCCTTTCTTTCTCAGATTGAGTTTTCTCTTTCTGAAAGTTTTGTCCATTGCTGTTGTTTAGCAAAACATTCCTCCTGCTTGAGCATGTTGGTGCTGGAATGTGTCTTCTGCTCTTCCGTGGAAAAGCTTTTGGGACACAATGCAATTTATAAGTTTTTGGAAGGTCTTTTCATCCATGAGCCCAGACCTTGTTAGAAGCTGGCAGCTGCATTCTCCAACGTCTTTGTCTCTGACTCAGAAGTAGGGAATGAGGGGAATTTTTCCATCTTTTTGCAGCATCCGGCAGCTGAAGGCTGCTGTGGTACCTGGCACACATGCAGAGGCTGGGAGAAACTGCTTCTGTTGTGCCCAGTGCTGGGAATGGGGAGGAAGGAGGTACTGCCATGGATGGGTCAGCATGAGGAGCCAGCCCAAGGTGCTCAGGGAGGCTCATGAACACAATTGCTTTGTTACAGTCACCAACATGGCACTGCATGTGGCAGGCAGGACCAGGGACTTTACCACTGCCAGCCCAAGAGCTTGATGTGTTAGAAGAGCACTGACATTTACAGAGTTTGAAGCTTAATGGCTGGAATTGTGGAAGTGCTCTGTGATGACCTAATTCTGCTCCTGCAGAAGTTAAGAGACAGTGCAGACAAGGACTCTGGCCCATGATCAGTGGTTCAGCCCAATCCCATCCTTCACTGTTAGTTCTGCTGTTGCTGAAACACATCCAGCTCCAGTGTGGGGCAGCTCAGCAAGGGCTGCTTGTGAAGGTCATGGCCTTGGTGGAAGCAGAGAATTTGTGGACATAAGGACACAGCTGAAACCTTTCTGTTCCTGAATGTGGTTCTGCAGCAGCCCAGGGCTCTGCAGGCTCATGTTGAAGAAGAACATGATCCATATGCAGTGGGGAGGAAGGTGGAAGGGTCTGAACCATATTCTCCTGCTTGTTGGGTCTCCAAGATGATCTCAGCCCTTCTGGTGCTTGGGAAGGTGATTATGTCAGGGATGAGCCTGGACAGACCCTCCTGGGCTGTGGAAATGCTGGGGATGGGTGCTGTTGGCAGGTCTCACGTCCAGGGGCTCTCTCAGAACATCTGATGGTTTTGCCATGATGGCATCATTGTCTGCTGTGTCTTTGGACACAGATGGTGAGCTTAGTCTGTCAGGAGGAACTTGGAGCTCTGTAAACTTACACCAGTATTTTCACTCTGCAAAAGAGAACTTGATCTGTGCCCAATTTTTGCAGCAGTTCCCATGTCAACTTCTTGGTGACATTCAGTCCCCAAGAAGACACCAGCTTGGAATGGAGGAATCTTTTAATTTCCTTTTTTTCCCCTGAAATCCTTTTTTGCCTCCTCTCCCTGTGGCCAGCATGGGCTGGCAGCACAGCCCAGTCATGGAGCAGAGGTGGGACTGGAGGGGTGGCACTTGTGCAAGGGTGAGGAGAAAGGTGAAGCAAAGTGGATGGGGGCTTGTGGCTTCAGCCACCCTGCTGGGGGTTTCCTAGTGGCTGGAATTTGTCTGGTGAGATGTTACCATAAACTCTCTGAAGCAGAGAGCAGCTGTGGGGAGCAACAACTGGACAGTGAGAATCTGACTTTTCAATTCTGAGTTTGCATTGTCAGATTAGCCAGATTGCTTAGTGCAGCAAATGAGGTCTGTACCAGGATTTAGAAGGACAGCTGGATCATTCTCAGTACAATAATGACCACTGATGCCAAAGGAAACGTAGCAGGGATCAGATTCCTGGCTGGAGGGTGTCCATGGTTTGTGCTATCCAGGGTTGTGAGGAGGTTTGTCCTCACACCCAGTGTGGCTCAAAGATCTGGTTACACTGGCTGATGATTCCTGTGCATCAGAAGCACTGGGACTTGCCTGGCTCCTCACAGCTGAAAATGGGTTTTGCTTTGAAATTGCAAGAGTCATAGGATCACAGAATGGTTTGGGTTGAAAGGGACCTTTAAAGCTCATCTAGTCTCAAAGGGCACCCCTAGATTTGGGATCAGGACACAGGTAGTTCCAGCAGGTTGCTGGATCTCCATGTGGGTATCTGCACCTCATAAGGAAAAATGACAGGTTCTCCAGATCTGGAGGAAACTGAAACTTGCTGAGCTGGGAAAAATCTCAAAGGTTTAACTCATCTCCCAGTTTATTCTGTCTATCCTGTTACAAACCAGAAGTGAAGGGGAGAACTTTGGGGTGCTGACCCTGTGCAGGGGGTCCAGAATGATACTGGGGGAGAGCATCCAGCTTGCAATCAGGATCCACCCCTGGAAACATGTCCTGCAGGCAAAGTGCTGGCAGGGGTCATGTTAGAAGTATGTAAAATGGAGTTCTGAGAGATTGAGCAGTGATTTTGGTGGGAACAAATTTCAGTAGTTCTGTCTTTGTGAGAACCCACTGATCTCCTCCACTGGTCCCTGAGTTCAGTGGGAAGTGATGCTTCAGCCTCCTGTGCCATCACTTCTCTGCACCATGCACCCCCAGGGCTGGGGTGTCAGTGGTGATATTCCCACGCTCAGTCATCCCTGGATATTGCTGCTTTTCTTCTACTCTTGCAAATGCTTAATCTGAATTAACCAACATGAGCAATGATCAGTTGCTTATGAGTCTGCTTTTGGTCATTTGTACAATCACAGCTTTATTGTCTTTGGCTTCTCTAGATTGTCTCCAGCAAGAAAATGACACGGACTCTCCTTCTGGGGAATGGCAAGCCAGCTGGGAAGGGGATGATAACGGTATGTTTGCTCCTTTATGTTACTGCTGGTGTGTAAAGGTGGATGGGGGCAATGCAGGACACTCACATGGGGTCCAGGAGATTGGAGTGTATCTCTTAAATATTTTTCCCTTTACCTCTTGTTTTCCTGGCCACTTGGGTCTGTTTGGAGGACAATTTATTTGGGACAGGGACAATATTGCTCAATGTCTGTCCGGTGCTTTAGCACTGTGAGTCTTCAATCCCTGCTTCAGTCTCAGAAATAAAAAAGATCTGAGTCTGGAGCAGTAAAAAAGTAAATCTGTGCTGCTGTTGTTTGCTGTCTGGTACAAGGTCCTGCTCAGCCCTCTCTGGTGCAGTGACAGGTAAGAGGGCTCATTCCTTTTCCGGGGATGGGTGATTTTGTTTGTAGGATGAGGATGTGCCATGGCAACAACTCTCATAGCAACAGCCACTGATTCTGATGCAGACCCCTTCGGGCAGTGGCCTCCCTGCTGTGGATCTCTGGCAATGTTCTTTTTTAAAAAGAAGAGACTAAATTTAGGTGTGTTTCTGTTCTACCACAGCTCCCATCGTTTTTGGATCTCTGCTGTGTTATGGGTTTTGTGAGATGTGCAGCTGGGCTGCAAAGTTGTGGAAGGAAAGGCCAGCAAGGAGTTAAAGTTCTGTCAGGTTTAAAAGCACTGGAAAGGTTTAAAAGCCTGGAACCTGGTGCATCTCCCTTGCTGTTTGCTTTAGGGGAAGCCATTTGTCTCTCCTAATTGCTGCAGTTAGTCTTTAAATGCAAGAGGAAAAGCTGCAGTGAGGTTCAGAAGTGGGGCCATTCCCAAGGCTCTCCACATCCCATCTGATGCTTGAGTGGGAAGAGCTGGAAAAGTTTCCAGTTAGGTTCAAAGGTAATGTGCTTTAGAAAAAAAAAAAAAAAAAAAATCCTGTTCTGTCATTAATTTTTCATTAAACATCTAAGGGGCAGAGATATCTGTTTAATTTTGTACAACTGGCAGGATTTCTTGATCTGTTTTTTTTTTTTTTTTGGCTTGGCCTGGACTAGGTGATGACAGCAGGGTCCTGTGTGGTGGGCACCTTTCCCTGGTGCTTGGTGCAGTGCTGGAGCACAGACTATGGACACTACTGGAGGAGCAGGCTTCAGGAATTTGGGGCCAAAGCCCGACTTCCTTGTCCTCATTCCCTTCCGTTTTGCCCACCTTTCCATTTTCCTAACTGAGATGCCACACAGGTGAATGCAGCAGAAGAACCTTGGCTGAGTAGATAGAACTATGTGGGGGTCCCTAGGTTTGAAGAGAGAAGATCCCAAAGCAAACCCCTGTGTTTGTAGAGGTCAATTTTAAAGTCTTGCTGCACACCTCTGCTGGACATAGTGGTAGGGATGTTGTTATTGTCTGTGCTGGCCAAGAGAAGACGCCACCAGCAGCCTGTGGCAGGGTGGCACAAGGACATTCCCGGCTTGTCTGCACAGCCTGGCTTTTACATAGCCTACAGTGAGCCCTAAAGTGCTGGATTCCAACTGGGCATGTTTTGTGGGGCTCAGGAAAGGGCAGATTTCATCCTCTTCCCTACAGTTCCTCTTCCTCCTGCTGGTTTTGGTGACTGCTTACACCCACCAGGGACTAGGTGGGAGAGAAAAGTAATTCCATGGCATGGCAATAGGGAACTTCTGTATGGAGCAGAGGGGAAAACTGGGGTTCATATGCAATGAATGGACCAAGTAGTTGTGTCCATCATGGGAAAGCCCAGAGGTTGTCCAGGAGCTGTGGCTCTTCCCCTCACCCAGCTGCCCAGGCAGATGCAAAAGCTGCATCTCTGCCTCCTCATCTCTGCCAGCTCCCCAGCTCTCCTAAGTGCCAATAACCCTTGATTGTTTGTTCTGTAGAAAATTGTCCCCTGGAGTTCTGCAAGTTTTTCTGAAAGCCTTGGTGTAATGACACTGCATAACTTCAGTGCAGGACAGCCCCTTGTGAGAGCCAGCAAACAGCCATGCTTGGAGCACTGTGCACAAGGACAGTGTCCATGCTGTGCTCCTGCCTGTTCTGGTGCTGGCTCCTGCCCTGGGAGAAGGAGGATGCGGCTGGGAATGCTGGGGAACAGCTCAGCCCACCTCAAGAGATCAGAGGAAGGAGAGGTGGGGAGCAGATGCTTGGGCAGGGAAAAAAAAAGACAAGTGATTCAGAAAATGGCTTGTAATAAAAGTGAATAAATGTGAGGTTTTGTTATAAACATTCCTTTAAAATACCAAGAGACTGATTAGACCATATTCCAGACAAAACTGGCCCACTGGGGGTTGGCAGCCAAAGCCCTTCTGGAGCACGTGTGAATAAAGTCTCTCAAACTGAAGGGGGCTGTGCTCCTTCCTGCCTGCTGCAGCTCCTCAGGAGCAATCATGGGATCTTCATCCTTGGGGCTGCCTTATCAGGAGGTCATGTGGAGACATGGCTCAAGTCCTGGGTTCCATCTGCATTTCCCCTAAGGGATGGGGTGGCTGTTTTTGCCATGCCCAGCCCAGGACACAGGGCTTTAAATGGTTTCTGCTTCCTCTTGGCTCTGTCCTTGGAGGCTTCTCCTCCTTGGAGGTCCTGAATGAGTCCTGGTGCAGAAAAAACCACATGAGACCAAGTCCAGCATACCACCTGAGAAAGGGGTTGAGTTTTTTACCAGAAGCTTAATTTTCTGTGCTGAAAATGACTGCAGCCTTCCCTTGTCTTTCAGATAGCTGCCCAGGAGCTCTCAGATAACAGGGTGGTTACTCTGAGCATGGCTGGCAGAAAACTGGATAAAAAGGTGAGTGGAGCTGTGTTTGAGGGATGCAAGGTTAAAATTCTGCCCTTGGGATTGAAAGAAATCTCTGCTTTGGGTGCAGCAGTGACAGAAAGCAATCCCACTGGAGAAAACTTCAGGGTGACACTGGGTGAGATCCTCTGGCTGCTGGGTACAGCTCTGCCTCAGTTTCCCTGTTGTCATGGTATTTCTTCCTTCATCACATGTCTTGAGATGGAAGGATTCTGTGTGTCAGCATGTCTCAGAGACAGCAGATTTCCTGTTTCAGTGGCAGCTGTTTGGAATTGCCTCCTGACAGAACTGGAAGTTTTGGTGACCCTTGACTCCATATCTCAGATGTGTTGAGAGCTCCTGGCTTTCATCCCCTCTGGAAATGGGGCAAAAATCTGCTTCTGTATCAAACTGCAGGGCCTGTCTTCTCATGGGGGAAAGTAACACCTGAGCTTTGCTTTGGATGCACAGGAAACAGTGAGCCTCTCTGAACAGCATCTTCTGACCTTATTTACCAGGCAACCAGAGCTATTCCTCTTGAACCAGTCCTGTTGCTAAGCAATAGGAATATTATTTTTTTCCTTCTTCCTAGTGTCTCCAGAACTTGTTTTATTGGCAGGATGGCCCTCAGTTTCCTTGAAAATGGGGTAAAGCAAGCAGCCAGGCAGAAGGGTATTTGCTAGGGCAGAAGATGGTGTTCATCCAGTCCCATTGTTAAAACTTGGTGGATAACTGGTTTATCCAAGTGTTTTTTCCCACCTGTTGGGAATGGCTGTTTTCTCACCCTTCTACTTACCTTTCCTAGTGCAAGGAGCCAAATGCCCCAGTTAAGAAGTAACAAATAACTCAGTTTCATCTGCAGGTGTCGGCAGAAAGATTGTGCTCAGTGACCACCTGCTGTCATTAAGAACTGAAAAAGTTTCTTTGCCAATTCCCATACTGCAGGACAGAGTTGCAGTGCTCAAAGTCCTGCTCATGAGCAAAGGATGTCCAGGTCACTTCATGCAAATTAAAATGGCCCTTGAACAAGGAAATTGGATGGAAAACAGCATTTTTGGGTCATTTTTGGTTGTGGTTGAAATGCAGCTGTGGGAGCTGAGTAAAACTTGTTTAAACTTAGGATAGACAGTGAAAAATTGAATAAAGGAAATAAAACCAAGGGCTAAGGTTGCAGCCTGGGGAGTTACAGAATCCTGTTCCACACAGCATGGAGTGGGGCTACAGGCTACAGGTTCAGACATTATAGGAAGAGACTGGATCTCACAGGATTTTGTGGTGGGACCCTGGGACCATCTTTAGTGTACACACTGATCCCTTACTGGCAGCTGTGCCACAGCCCCAGCCTGGAGCTTTGCTCAGCCCCAGGCAGCTCCTTCTGCCGTGGCTACCCTGAGGCTGGGATCTCTTTGAGGCTGCAGGCAGGGCCTCCTCCCCATCTCGTGTCCATTCTCTCCACCTGCAGCTCACTACCTTGATTTAAATGTTGAAGCTGCAAAGCGGGAGCATGTCAGCAGCAGATTCAGCCTGGGGCTCTTATGCCTTATGTCAGATCAGTGTCTTGGGAGAGTTGTTGAAAGATAAAATACCTTGCAGAAGAGGAGGTATTTCCACCTGGGAACAGCCATTGAAACCCAGAGCTGTCTGTGCCAGGCTGTGATTTAGGGAGCTGTATTGGACTGCTGCTGGAAGCTGTGATTTTGGGAGCTGTATTGGACTGCTGCTGGAAGCTGTGATTTTGGGAGCTGTATTGGACTGCTGCTGGAAGCTGTGATTTAGGGAGCTGTATTGGACTGCTGCTGGAAGCTGTGATTTAGGGAGCTCTATCTGTTGGAAGTGCCAGCCCCACCCTCCTTCTCCATGGTGTGTTAAAACCAGTTTGGATCGTTTCGATTCCTGGACCAATTTGCAGATCGATCTGGTTTGCTGAGCTTCTTTGGTTGCTCAGTTTCCATCTCCCGCCAGGTTTGCAGGGGTGAGATGTGTGTGGGTTTGATGTTTTAAAATAGCAGCCCACAATCTTGTGGTTTGGAGGCATCTCCCACCCTGCTTTGAACAGAACAAGGCCGACTGGACTTGTGAGCCAGGCTGATCCACGTGGGATGGCAGCAGACATCCTTCAGATCTCCCTGTCCCCTGCCTCCACCAGCTGGGCTGCTGCTGATGAAGCTGCCTTGGGTTGGAGGTTAAGCCAGCACAGGCAGGGTTGGGTACCCACCACTGATTCTTTAATCCATCTGTGGAACCTGAAAGTGCCAAGTCCAGGTGGTGGGTGAGCAGGATCAGAGCTGTGCTATCACCATAATGCTGCAGAAGGAATGGCTTGTGTTTCTGTCTTACAAATGTGTGAAAAAGGGTAGGAAGAAAATAGCTTCATCTCACCAGAGAGCATCCCCATGAGCCTTTGTAGTTTGTTTCTCTGCAGAAGAATTTTGACTGAAGCAAGTTGTAGTTTCCCCAGACCAAAACACTTTGTAGTGATTTACTTTTCTGGCTGGCTTCAAAACCAGGATAGATAGAAATGTTGATGGATTTTCTGCTGGGACATCGCTAGAACCCGTGTGCATGCCAGCTGCCATCTCCTGGGCTGGCTGTGGACAGGAGATCCTGGAGTGTCCATGTTTTCTCCTTCTCCATGCACAGCCCCTCTCATCACTCAGAAGCACAAAAAGTTCCTGTTCAAACCCATAAAAAGTCCCTCCAGCTTTTTTGAAGGATTCAGACACCCACCTCCCTCTAGGAGGAAAACCCAGCTGAAATAACTTAAATTCTCCATAGATTATCTGGAATATTTGGGACTCGCTTTCTAGTTAGCAACTCCCTGTTTTTTCCTGAATGGGAATGTAGTTCTGCCTAGAAAAGCTGGAGTTTCCCTTTGGTGCCACCAGCGCCTTCCTCCTCCCCGGGCTGCGGGTGCCGAAGCAGCCCCCGTGCTGATTCCCAGCAGGGGGGTGTGTGTGTGTACATATTCCTCAGAAAGCAGCAGCCCTTTGTCGGAGGATTATCTGAGGAGAGGCTGGCAGGAGAGGCAGCACACACTGACTCAGGGCTGCGTATCTCAGAGGGTGTTACATGATCTCTGTCAACACCAGGGCAGCTCGCTCCTTAAAGATTTCCTCTGCTTATGCTCTACTGCTGTGTGTAGGAGGGTGGATTTTTTTTTTCCTTTCTCCCCCAAGACACTCATGCACTTCATAATTCTGTTTTTCCTTTGAGGCTTTGGATGTTTTTCCAAGCCCAGACACAGCTGCCTCCCAGCTGGGGTTGTTTTCCGTGGCATCTGTGTCCAGAGAGCTCGTTGGGTACAGGCACACGCCGGGGTGCCAACACACCCGCCTCCCAAAATGTGGTGGGGAAGTCAAGGGAATTCACACAACCGGGACAGGGAGGTGGGCAGGATGCTGCCTGTGGCTGCTGCCTGTTTGCCAGCGTGCCTGACCTGGCCCCATGAGGACAGGAGAGGGGCTGCAGGGCTGGCAGTGACACAGGAACATCTCTTCAACCACTGCTGCTTGCAGCACCATGTAACCCATCCTGTTCTTCTCCCTCCAGGACCTTTTTGGGAAGTCAGACCCCTTCTTGGAGTTTCATAAACCAGGTGATGATGGGAAGTGGATGCTGGTTCACAGAACAGAGGTGAGCAAAACTGAACCTGAGCTGCTGAGACACCCCCCATCCTCCATCCTCACATCAGCTCCTCTTGCCCTTCATGGCATTATCTCACCCATTGCCTGTAGAGCAGGGTGGGATCCAGGGATTTCAAAACCTTACAGCTTGCTTCCTGGTGTCCAGTTGAGGCTGCTGGACTCCAGCAGATCAAGATTCACTGAGGCCATCAAAGTCTTTAAAACTTTTCTGTACTACCCACTGCTGTATCTAGCATGCAGAGAGGGGGATGGTCTTGAAGCCCATGATAATCTCTAGTCTCATCCTGGGCTTAGACTGAGCCCTGAACTGCTCTTCCTCCTCTTTCAGGAGCATCAGGATGAGCTGTGACTTGGAGAGATGGTGGATAGAGCTGTTGTGAGGTGGAGAAAGGTTAAAATGAGCTTTTGCCACCTTCACCTACCAGTTTCAGTGCATGAGCACTTGGCCTCATGTCTCTCAGGAGCCAGAGCCACAGCCAAGCAGGCAGAGACCTGTACCAGGGTCTTGGGGGTCTAATCAGGGCCAGCTGACCCCTCCTCTCCCTCATTTTATACCTGCTGTGGTATTTTGATCTGAGCTCCCTCTGGTCACATTCTCAAACTGCTAAAGCCAGTGATGTTAAGAAAACCAGGCACAGCATGGGCAGGGAGAAAAAGTCTGGCTTTTGCTTTAACAATGGACTAATAAGTACTTTTCAACTGCTTTTTTCATCTCCTCAAAGCTTGTTTCAAGGCTCTTTTTAGTTTGCACATAGTTCCCTGGCAGCTGGCAGAGAGAGGAGGGGGAATCACTGGAGAGGGCACTGACAGCAGCTTCCATGGCAGAAGAGAGCTCCATTTCACCCCATCTCACACCCTTCTTTTGCCATTCCTTTTCTTATCCCCTCAAAGCCTGGTTAAGGAGCCTATTGTACCATCCCAAGAAACTGCTGTAACAAGACAGGGGGAGCTCAGGTGGAAGGAGAAAGTGATGTTTATTTACAAAGTTTTTCCATATGTTCAGTTTTGCTACTTCTGTGTGAAGTCCATGAGGATTTCCTTCACTCACACACCCACGTGCACATGGGCACCAGGATGTGGGCAGCATCTTGTGTCCTATGGTACCAATACAGGCCATCCTTATAATCTCAGCTCTGCTGTTTATTTTTTGGTGCTTTCCCACACACCTTTTTGTGCATATTTAGTTCATATCAACCTTAGTGTTTCTCCTGTATTTCTGTGGGAGCAGGGTGGGGCCTTAGTTTGTTTTTTCCTCATGTTTCAATGTGCACAGCTGGGCTTTGACTCAACAAGATGTGTTTCTCAGGTGTGGGAGCTGGGAATGGCCTCCAGCCCTTCCTCCGGAAGGTGACTGTGCACCAGCATTGCTGGGATCTCTGTCAGCATGTCAGGTTTGTGGGGAGCAGATGTCTGTTCTGGTGTTTCCTCTGAGTTGCTGCCCATTGTCCTGTCTCACTGGATCAAGGTCTAGAGTTTTCTTTCTAGCAATGGATGCTCCAACAGGCTCCACCTTGCCAGCCCTGACTGCATCCAGCTGCCCTGAGAGGGATACCACATTAGGTGACCCATCCCTGGAGGTGTTCAAGGCCAGCCTGGATGGGGCTGGAAGCAACCTGGTCTAATGGAAGGTGCCCCTGCCCATGGTGGGGGATTGGAACTGGATGATCTTTAAGGCCCCTTCCAACCCAAACCATTCTATGATACTCTGACCATCTTTGTGTTTTGAGGCTGGACATGAAGAAATAAAGTTGTCCATTCTTGCAGCTTTCAGTGCAGGAATATAACCAGCTCTCAGTCTGATGCTGGCGTTTTTCCTGCCCCAATGGACAGGGCAGGTCTGGCAGGGCAGGATTAGTGCACTATTTCAGCTTGTTATCTAAACACAAATATGAAAGCTCAGCTGGAACACTGGGTCCTTCCCCACCCACCCTGGTGACTTGGAATCCTATGGGCAGCATCTTGGGATGTGTGGGCTCTCCCAGGCTCCTGGAGGAGGTGTTTACAAATTCAGCTAAACTGTTCCTGCAGTGTCAGGGTTTCCCCCACCCTCAGAAAGAGCTTGGCTGTCAGACAAGATGCCAATTCCAGGTCCTGTGCAGCTGTTTGCCCACAGCAGCAGCCATGGATCTCTTCCTCACTGTTCTGGGCCGTGACTGTTCCAGCTGCAAAGATCCAAGGTCCTCCACACCAGATATCCCCCGTGTTTGCCTTGCACAGAAAAGGGTTAATCTGTTTCCTGTCCCTGAATTTCTTAATATCCATGTGAATCTCTCTTTGTGAGCACCACACCTTTGTGAAAAGGGATCTTTGCCTGCCCTGCAGGCACCTCTGATGTACACAGCATGTGCCTGGAGCCCGCTTGAGTTTGCTTATGTTTCTACTAAGCAATTGCATTCTCTCAGGAAATGTCAAAAAGCATCAATTAATATTTCTCCAGCTCAGGCAGCAGATGTTACACAGATGAGACAAGAGAGTTTAATTTGCCCAGGGCTGTTTTGGCTTTCCAGGGCTGGTTGCAGCATCTTGCTGCTCCAATCTCTTCTGTGGTCAGACCCCAGATGGATTCAGGCTGTGTTTGGGTGCTGGGGGGCTGTAAGCAACGAGTAGGGGGCAAGCAGTGGGATGCAGAGGGCACAAATAGTAGCTGCTGGCCTGGGAGTTGTGGAATGAGTGGCTGTGCCCGTGCTACGGCATTGCTGTGCCCGTGCTGTGCTGCCCAGTGTGCCACAGCTGTTCTCTCAGGCAGTTTGTCTTAATTGCTCCCAGAGGTGGACAAATCACTCAATGCAATGAAAACAAACCTGTTTTATCTCACACATGCTGCAGCCTGAGAAGGGGAAGCTGCTGTGTCTCAATTATGGAGGCAGGAGAGGGCTGAGACAGCTGGCCTGGCCCACTGGGAGCCTGCTTCAGGGTTGCTCTTGGAGATGTGTCCCTGCCTTGTCCTGACCTCTGCCTGTGCCCACTGTAACAGCATCCCTCTGCTCCCACCTCCAGGTGATCAAATACACACTGGACCCTGTCTGGAAGCCGTTCACTGTGCCTTTGGTGTCACTGTGTGATGGAGATATGGAGAAGCTGATAAAGGTAATGGGGAGCCCTCTGTATTTTGGGGATCAGCCTCTGGGATTGACTGTTAAACATCTGAACCCCCATGGCTGGCCTATTAAACCCCAAAGCAACAAAAACCTCCTTGTTTGGGGTCTCCAGCAGTAGAGGCTGGGGATTTCAGCAGGACACAGTTCCTGTTCCTGAGGCTGGTTTGTGCTCCTTCCACCCCAGGTGGTTTGTTATGACTACGACAGTGATGGGGGACACGACTTCATCGGGGAGCTTCAGACCTCAGTGGCCAGGTTGTGTGAAGCCCAAGATGCCTCTCCAGTAAGTGCCAACATGCTTTTGGGGGAGAACAAGGAAGGGATTCCTCAGGGTTGATGATAGGCTTTGGTATTTGCACCCTCAACCTGTGCTCAGAAGAAGCCAAGTCTAAATTCCTTTCTCCTTCCACCCACACTGTGAGTGACCCAGGCTTGTAGAGAAAACATCTGAGCTAAGGCAGACTTTGCTGAAAATCAGTCTGTGCTAGGATGTCTGAAGCAGCACCCATGATTTGGGGGTGCCCTGTGGTCTGCTGGGGCTGCATCTGCAGCAGGAGCAGCCTGGTCCCCAGGAGTGCCAGCTCCCTTGCAACTCAGCACCAGTTTTGTGCCAAAGGTGTCCCCATTTTGCCCTGAAGTGCTGGCCAAGATCCTTGGCAGATGCCTCCTGGTTGAAAGTATGTTGTGAATTCCCCTGGATAGCAGGGCTTTGCAGGCCGGGAGATCTTGGCTGAGGCATGGAAGGGTGTAAAACTCCATGTGTGGTGCACTGAGTTTCCTGTCTGGGGAAACTGAGGCACAAAGGTGTGATAGTGCCCTGTCTAGGACTGCACAGGGTGGTGGTGGCCACATGCAGGCATTGAGCCTGTTTTTCTTCTGGATTTGCAACCTGTGCCTGGCAATAAAATCTTCCTCTTCAGCACTGGAGGGAGGCTGTCCCCAGGACATGCTGCTGGTGGCATCTGCAGCCAGCCCTGCTCTCACACCAGGGTCTGTCTCGTGTGTTACAGCTCGAGCTAGACTGCATTAACCCCAAAAAGCAAAAGAAGAAAAAGAATTACAAGAACTCTGGGATCATCATTGTCAAGTCCTGCAAAGTGAGTGTGTGACTGAGGTGTTTCCTTCGGCTCCTGGCTGAGCTTGGGTCGTCTCAAGCTCCCCCCACCCCTTCTGCCTCTGCCTCTCCTGTGTTTCCAAGGACCTGCATAGCCTGAATAATGATGACAATTGCTGAAACACTGTTTTCTTTGTGTTTTCTTTCAGATAACCAGAGATTTCTCCTTCCTGGACTATATCCTGGGAGGCTGCCAGCTGATGTTTACAGTAAGGGCTTTTGCTTCTCTTTGCCCAGTGATAGTAACACCTGTGTCATGGGCAGAACTGTGGAGTCAGGCTGTGCATGAGGTTTGGCACCAGCTTGGGGTGACTTCTCATGGCAGTGAGGAGCTGCTTGTTCTGCTGTTAAACCATGTGGGTTTGGGGATTCTGGGGATGCTGAGGTACATCCAGTAGCATGGAGGGAGCTGGCTGGACTTTGGCTGAAGGGCAGACTTTCAGAAAGATCTTCTGACCCTTCAGAAAATGTCACAAACTTCTCTCCCCATTTCAGGCTTTAACCACCCTCATTTTTAATGGAAGCTCTCCTTATTCTGAACCCACATAAGAGGCTTTGTGATGTTATAGAGATGGTTTTCTGCATTTTTACTGACATTTCCACCTTCTTTCAAGCTGGGCCACAGCTTGTCAGGAGTAAATAAGCAAGAACATGACAATCCTGAGTGAAACCACCACAATGCAGAAGTGGGTTTATCAATTTCTGCAAACTTTCCTGGTGCAGTATCCAGAGAGCTGCAGGCACTCACAGTTAGATCAGTTTGTATTTTGTTGTTTTATCTGAAAACATGATGGGGGAAGAGTAGGAGGAGGAGGAAGAGTTGCCATAGGAACAGCAATGATTGGGAGAGCTTTTTGTGTGCTGTTCTGCCTCTGTGTGCTTTGGTCTTGGTGCTGGAGAGTGAATAGAAGAGAAAATCAGTGAATTTATTGGTAGTACAGAGCTCTTGCGTGAGTTAGGTTTGAATGCAGAGATTTTCCCCCTGTCTGACGATCTGCTGGTTATTGGAGGGCTCCTCCTCCTCCCAAGGCATCTTTGGTCCAAAGGGTGTGTTTCCAAAGGGTGCAGCACTGCAGAAACACCTGAGCTGGCAGGAGGATGCTGCACACACCCCCTGCAATTTGGAAAGGCCACTGATGTCCTCCCCACCAAGGGAGGGGCTCGGGACAGAAGGGCTGAGGCCACAGAGAAGAGGGGTTTGGGCACAGTCAGGTGCCTCATGCTGGAGGCAGACCAGCTGTGTCCCTCTCAGACCCATTGCCCACGTGCTGCTCTTGGTGACATTGCTTGCACGAGCAGGGCCCTTGCCTGTGTGACCCAGTGAGCCCCCACCCTGTGCCTCAGTTTCCCTCTTGCTCTCTGGCCACGGTGGCTTGGCCAGAGCTGGGCACAGGGGTGTTACAGAGGTGGATCACAGGTTTGGTGAGGCTGTAACAGTTGTTTGATGAAGAAGTTAGGTCTTTGTGAAACCATAGGATGGCTTTGGTTGGAAGGGTCCTTTAGAGATCATCTCGTTCCACCCCCCTGCCATGGGCAGGGACAACTTCCATTGGACCAGCTTGCCCAGGGCTTTGTCCAGCCTGGCCTTAAACACTTCCAGGAATGGGGCAGACACAGCTTCTCTGCCCAACTTGTGCCTCACTGCCCTCATCATGCAACATTTCTCCCTTATCTCCAAGCCAAACCCACACTCATCAAATTAAAAACACGTTCCCTTGTCCTGCCATGCCTGTTTTACCAGCCACCCTGGCACAAGGTGGTGGCACATCTTGGGCTGTGATGTCTTCCTGCCTCAGCCAGGCCAAGGTCCCAAACTGCCATTTGTCTTCTCCCATTATGGATACAGAGCAAAATCTCTCACAAAATCCCCGAGCTCAATTTAGCCAGTGGAGTTATTTTGGGTTTTGCCTCTTTGCTAAGCAAACAAGTCGAGTGCAGTCACGCTGCCCGTTTGCCTCGTCCCAACTCTTCCTTCCCAGTCATATGAAATTGGGTGGCTCAGCATCTCGCCTCTTCTGGCCAGATTTATCTGGGTCTGAGACAGGCATTTCTACAAATGCCTTTAAATAGAAAGCCTAATTTAGGAGGGAGAAAAAATGAGTAGCTTCCTGACAGAGTCCCCTGAGAGCTCAGCATATATTGGTCCCTGGGGAAGCCTGGTGAAGAGCAGGTCTTCCTGCCTGCAGGGAAAGATCTGCTCAGGGTTGTGATTCTTTGGTCAAAGACCTTGAGATCCAGATACCCAGATGGCCCTGGCTGCCTTGGTGTCCCTGGGGCTACTCAGTTCCTGTGCACCTGGGAGGTGGGCAGCGAGATTCCTCAACTGGAGCTGGTGGTGGCTTGCTCCAGGAGTAGGGGCTGGTGGGGACACCTTATGTGATGCTCTTTGATGAAAAGTAGAGAAGTGAGACTAGAATGGCTTTGCCTAATGTAGTATTTAATCAGCTTTTTGCAGGGAAGGTGAAGAAATGGATTTTGTTAAAGTTTTTCAAAAGTTTGAGGTTTGGGGTTTAAGGGAACTGTGTGTGGGCCTTACAGCAATGGAGGCTTGGTGGCCAGGTCTCTGGTGGCATTTGCTAACAGAGGATGGGTTTATCTTTCTCATCCTCCAGGTTGGGATTGACTTCACAGCTTCCAATGGGAACCCCCAAGAACCCTCCTCTTTGCACTACATCAACCCCCTGGGGACAAACGAGTACTTGTCAGCCATCTGGGCTGTGGGTCAGATCATCCAGGACTATGACTCGTAAGCACCCGTGCCCTTCTGCCACCACCCCTTCTGCAGATGTTTCCCTGGCTTCCCACGAGGCTTCTGGGATGCATCTGCCTTGATCCAGGGCTAAGTAATATTTTAAGGATGTTATTTACCATAAACATCAGGATGCAGGAGGAGAGGGTTGGGACAGGCTTTCTCCTCTCCCCCCGTTGCTGCTGTGGAGAGGAAGGAGCATTAGCAGAGGTGGAACATCCTCTGCTGGGGGCAGGTGCCCTCAGCTTGCTGTTGTTTACTGTCAGAGCTGTGACCCCAGATTGCCTCATTCCTCAGACATCCTGAGGAGTGGAGAAAATATCAGAAAAACATCATCTCAGACATTGATAGAGAAAACAAATCAGAAGTCTGTTGCTCTCACTGTGATGGCTTTTGTGACCAAAATGGATTGTTCATTTTTTAAAATCTCCAGGGTTACATGCCTGCAAGAGACGCATGTGTTTGGGCAAGAGGATGCTTCTGGTCTCTATGGGAAACAGAGCAAAGCTGGACTCTTTTTTTCTCTAAAGATCAAATTCAAGGGGGAATATCTATCCTCTCTGTTCATCTCCCATTGAAAAGCACTGTATGTTTTGGGAGAAGCTGTGCAAGCCTGCTTTGTCTGTGTCAGTACAATCATGTGTTTTCCTTATTCTCTTTAGGGACAAGATGTTTCCTGCTCTGGGATTCGGCGCCCAGCTCCCGCCAGACTGGAAGGTGAAGTGCTGTGTGTTTGTCCTGATACTGCCTGGGCAGGAGCAGAACTGCCAGGCCTCAGTCAGGGAAAGGCTGCTGGGGAGAGGGGGAATGGGCAGATGTGGAATCTCAGCCAGTGAGATGTGTCAGTGTGGGTGGGCAACAAGGCAGGGATGGGGCATAAGCAGCCCATTCCTTCATTCTGCACTAGCATGAAAGCAGCAGCTCCCTGACATTAATGGGCAGAGCCAGGATTGATTCATTTTTCTGGCAGAAGGCAGGAACAGTTCTGGGGAAGGGAAGAGGCCTCTGGATGAATGTGTCAGACGGCAGCTAAGTCTGGAAGGGGGCTGGGAGCTAGGGGAGCCTTGATGTGTTGTTGCACAGGCAGAGCCTGTAAGGGCTGAAGCAGAGGAGCTTTCCCAAAAATCCGCCTTGGTCTTTGGTTAGGATTAGACACTGGTCCTACTAGGGCTGAGCTGTACATCCTGCTCATCTGGAGGGCAGGGAGTGGGGCTGTTCCTGCAGCCTGGCTGGCAGATGGGGAGCATCTTCTCACAGCTGAGACAATGTGCTGGGACACCACCATCGTTAATTACTGGCTGGGTCTCTTGGCCCCTCTTTGCTCACGCCCCTCATGTGCATTTTCTTTCTGCTCACTGGTTTTGAGGCGTTCCCAGCTTCAGGCTGGGGTTGAATCTCAGCAAGCCCTTTGTGTTCTGTGGGAGGGGAGCTGTGCCCTGGGCTGAGCACAGCAGGGCACATAAGTCATGAGCAGCTGGGAACTGGGCTGCCAACCCTCGTGGCTGGGGATGTCCTGCCCGCTCTGGCTTTGTGCTTTTCTCTGCTCTTCTGGCAGCCAGAATTCATATGACTCAAGTTAGGAGCTCTTGCTGTTTTCCAGCCACAGAAGGAGATCCCTCCATGTGCACTTTGGAGCTGATTCATCCTCCTTGGCCTGCAAATGTCTCTGGTCTGTCACTTTATCGCTTTTGTTGGGAAAATCTAGGTAGGCAGCTTCCAAGGTCTAAGAGCCAGCTGCTGCCAGAGATTTATTACTTGGGAAGAAGAATGGGAATGGCAAATGCAGTAGGAATGGAAAGGGCACAGCAGCTTGGGATCATCATGGGGAGCATCCTGTTCTGCTGCTCATGTATGTGAGCCACTGCCCATGGGAAGGGCATTGCTGGGTTGGAAACAGCCCTTCTGGAGATGGGTACTGGGTTGAGGATGGGGGCTGGGGACTCTGGAGATGCTTTGTAAAAGCTACCAGAAAAAACACCTTGTTTTCCCCAGAATGATTTCTTAGCCCAAATAAACCCCAGTGGGGGAGCAGTTTCTTCCCTCCCAGGTGCTTGGCCCATGCCTACAGGTCCCCCATGACCCATCAGTTGTCTCATGTTATCAGTGGGGCCATCCCTGGTGCATCTCCCTGCACCATTCCACAGCTTGGGGCTTCATCTCTCCCCAGCTCTCTCTGAGCATCCCTGGCTCCACTCACTCATTGAAGATTTTTTTGGCTATCAAGGCTCATTGGGTAATTTCAAAGCCGAAGCAGCAGCTCTTCACAAAAACCTGTGCCCTGTGTGACCATGGACAGAAAGCAGGGACCCACAGACCCAGGCAGAGATTTCCAAGAGATAAATGGTGCTTTGTGCTCCTGTTGCTATGGCTCCCCCAACGCTTCCCAGGCGCCCATCGGAGCAAGATGTTTTGCACACAAAAGTCGCGTTGGAAATGTCAAAGAACATCTTGCCATGTAACAGCTCTGTAGAGAGCCTCGAGTGGTTTCCTAGCAGGGAACAGGAGAGGGGAGCAGATGGGTTGTGGTTGCTGGGGGATGAGCAAAGGCAAAGCAGCAGTGCAGAGGGGGATTCTTAATGTTGGAGCCACACTGGTCACCTGGATTTGGGAGACGGGATCAAAGGAAGCTGGCGGCTTGACTGATGTGCAACCTCCAAGGCTTTCCATCCTTTTACCATATATATATGTATATATATAGGGAAACTGAGTCATGGCAGGAGTGGGATTCCTTCTGGGGGTGGCAGAGAACCCTCTGTAAGTTTGGTCTTAGCCTTGGGGTGGTTCAAAAGTTTCTCCCTGAGTTACTAGGGAATGGGATACCTGTAGGTGCTCCATGTACATTTGGCTAGACTCCACAGAAATTGTTTTCAAAGTACAAGCTGAATAGGGAATGACAACCTTTCTTTTATATTTTTTTTTTTGTTATCTTGAAGGCCTCCTGATGGTTTTTTAGCAGATATGTATATATAGATACATATTTTTATGTATATGTAAAATTCATAAAAACTACAGAGGAGGTTTTGCAACACTTCTGCCACGTAGGGGTTCTGCTCTGTAGACAGTGAGGAACACAGCTTGAAACCGTTCATTGCTTCTTAAAAGAAAGAGAAACCCCTCTTTTGCAGAGCAAAACATGGAAATACTTCTGCCTGCCTTGTCTATAAATACTCGTGGCAGAATTTTGAACATCTTTTTAAAAAAAAAAATAAAGCAAGCCCATTACAACTGCAAGTCAACTGAATTTGGGTATATTGCCCAAAATCAAGGCTTCTGTGAGAAGGGGTGTATGCAAAACACAGTCATGTATTCAGGTTGTCCCTAACCTGGTGGCTGTGAGTGTTCCTGCTTGTGCTCTGCAGGCCTGGAGGGACCTGAGCAAGCTGTGGCCCATCGCCAGTCAGGCAGCCCATCAGCTTTGCAGCCTGGGGAAGACTTTTGGTTGACTTTACTTTTGTTTGGTTGCTATTTCCCACCCCACAGCCTGTTGTAAAAACAGTTTCTGCTGCTTTCAACACAATGCCCAGCATAATTGGAAAGTCTGAATCAGACGCGTGTTGCTTTTGCAGCCTCGGGAGGACTCAGGCTGCAGACAGCGCTTTGGGGGACACTCGTTTTTGCCAGCACTGGGAATATGTGTGTCCTGAAGCAATTCCCTTGCTGAAAAGCTCAGCAAACCTCCACCCTTCTGAGAGGGAGACAATATCCTTGTTTTGTAACACTGGCACGAACAGGGTGGGAGCTTTTTGTTTCAGAGTCCTTGAGCTGGTGGCCTGAAAGCCCAAATCACCGCTTCAACTTTCAGAGGTGCTGAAAGAGGCAGTTGCACATCCTTGATGCTCCTGAGAGTCTGTCTGCTTCTTGGAGTGCCTAAATTGCTGGGAGCAGAGTGAGCCACACAGCTGGTGGCTGTCCCACAAGCAGGCTGTTGACCCACACCAGCACTGGAAGGGTTCATACTGGAAGCCAGGAGCTGCAGCTGGGCTGCTGAGCTTTCTTTGCTAGCAGAGATGGGTTCAAAGCAACTGCTGTCCAATGCATCAGGCCAGGGATCAAGGTGTTGAGGGCTGTCTGCTCTTGCCGCAAGACCTTTTTGCAAGACCATCTCCTTCAGCTTGAAAGGAAGTGGTGGAAAAGCTAAAGGATCTTGGATGTGCTGTGGTTCCTGGGCAATGAAAACCAGCCCAGATTGCACTGGGACTCGCTGTCCATCACACCCAAGCTTTCATGTCACCTCTCCCCCTGCCTCTCACCCTCGTGCTGACCCAGATGATAAAGTTCAACAACTGCTGGTTTTCCATTGTACCTGATATGCCAGACCAGGTCTTCAACACTGCTCACTCTGTGCCTTCTTCCCTCCTGCTGCATCATCCTTGTGCAGAGAGGGAATGGAGATGCTGCCAGGACTGTGACTCCCTGTGATGAATTTGAGTTTTCTCCCTTCAAAACCTGCAACAGGATGAAGTAATTTCTCCTAGTGACTGGTGAGATGGCACAACTGACTGAGAGCATCCCTTCTGCCTGCTTCCCCTCTGGGCAGCCAGCGGGAAGCCACGTGGACAGACCATAACTGTGGAAGAATGTATGGTGTGATAATTTCAGGAGGCTCCATGATGAGGGCACTGGGGAACTGATTGATCCTCAAGTGCTGCTGAGCCCTGACCATGTTTGTGTTTGTTGTTTGGGTAGCAGAGGGCTGGGAAGCGTCACTGACCCAGCAGGATGGACTGTAGCTCTGTGACCACCTGGTTCTGCTCCAGGGGAGCATCACACCTAAACCAGCCCTGCAGCATCAGCTAAACTGGTAGTGAGCTGCCTGCCCTGTACTGGCCCTCCAAATTAATTTGGGTCTTTTCTTCTCCACAGGTATCCCATGAGTTTGCCATTAACTTCAATCCCAGGAATCCATTCTGTTCAGGTAAGCATCTACCAGGACTTTAAGGCTCCTTAGATGCCTTCAGTGCCTTCTTCTGTCCTTCCCCTGCATTTCTGCAGTAACTTCATCCTGGATATGTTCAAGGTCAGGTTGGATGGGGCCCTGAACAACCCAGTCTAGTAGGTGGCATCACCACCCGTGTCAGCATGGTTGGCACTAGATGATCTCTGAGTTCCCTTCCAACCTCAAGCATTCCATGATTCTGTGATCATGGGGATTTTTCAAGGCATGTTCAGAGACAGACATGAACAGCGAAGCAGAGCACATGCTAAAGGCACACTCAGAGGAGAGCACAGAAAATTTGGGGGTGTGTAGGAAGGCCCAGGGGAAGATGCAACTGGATTCAGACTGTGTAAAATCCGCCTTCGCTCTGCTGTCTGGTGTGTCCTACCAGCCGTCTGCTCTCCCAGCAAGGCTGCAAGAAACACAAGGCCTGTTCAGCAGATGGGGAATTCAGACTTAACGCTCCATTTAGCAGCTGATAGCTGCTCACAGTGATGGCTGAAGGACTGCTCAAATCCTAAGTGGTATGGGCTACCATGGACCCTCTGTTTTTTGGTTATGTTCAGAGACCAGGAGTTGCTTTTCGTTTTGCTTCTCCTCCTTGGCTGATTCTGAGAGTTTTTCACAATCCCAAGGAATGCCTTCATTGACTGTGGGCACTATGAGGGCTTCCCTACCACAGAAAGTCTGAGGACCCACTGCAAAGTGACTGAAGAGCAAAGCTTGGATATTCAGAAGTTTGGGGTGGAAGAAGTTTGTGGATCTGGATCAATCAGGCAGGAAGATGGGGGAATAGATCTAACTTCAGCTCCATGACAGCATGACCTAGTGATTCCTAATTGGGCTTGCTGTGATCCTGAGTTGTGACACTCTGTAATGCCTGGTTTCTCTGCTTTCCCTGAAGGTGTGGAAGGCATTGTCCAAGCCTACTCTGCCTGCCTGCCCCACATCCGCTTCTATGGACCCACCAACTTCTCCCCCATCATCAACCACGTGGCCCGTTTTGCAGCTCAAGCCACCCAGCAGGAAACTGCATCGGTAAGTCCATAAAATTCCATGATGTGTTGGCAATCCTGATGGCTTTGGGCAGGGGAACACAAAGCCTGAGCTGAGTTTTGTGTCTTTCCCTTTTCTGGGGGTCCAGCCTTGCCGGTGGTGACCAAGGTGTCCTCTTAGGGGTGTGAAGAGCATCTGAAGTCTGCAAGACAGAGCTCCCTTGGGTCCCTGTTGGCAGCAGGCTGCCCATGGAGGATGGCAGATCTGGCCCCTGGCTTTTGCTGGCCAAAACATCTCAGCTTGGGCAGCAGCAGTTGCATGGCAGGAGATATTGGGGTAAAAGCTTCCCTGATTCCTGCCTGGAGCAAAGCAGGATCACACCTAAAACCTATTCCCCAGGAGGACCTTTTCCACAGCCTTACTGTGAGTGCTGTTGCTCTTCCCAGCTCCAGGCATAAGGAAATACTGAATTTGGTTTAATTCAGCACAGATCCAGGTCGCTCCTCATTCTTTGGTTTTCTGTGCTGCTGTCAGTGGGGGAGGGAGAGCCCACGGGCTCAGCACTGAGCAGAGGCGCTAATGGTATGCAAATTGCACCCCTCTGCTGGCACTAATAGTTTAATCAAGGGAGATTTTAAATAATGGGCACTAATAGTGCCGTCAGAGGCAAGCCTGGCTTGGCTCGGGCGTTTTTTTGGCGGCACAAAGCGTTATTGATGAGGGATCTCACTCCCCCCGGGTCTTCTCCTCTCCCATCCCATCTTCAGCTCTTGCATCAAAGCCACCCCTGGTGCTGATGGCTTCAGTGGCTGCCTGGACCTGCCCTCCTCTTCCTCCCGCTCTCGCTTGCTCCCAGCGTTTCAAATAAAACCAAAAAAACCTCGTAGTTTTTCCATAGCAACATAAATCACAAACAGAGCCCTCAGCTCCTAAGGGATGGGAGACTAAAACATCCTGAGGCTGGGGGAGGGACAGAGGGATGTTACACCATTTGAGTCTTGGGGAAGGATTAATAAGCTTTGGGAAATCAAAACTCACCTTTCCAGCAGGGTCCCTGCATCCAAACCGCCCCTTTCTTACCTCATGCTGTTCAATGCTGCCTAATCCCTCCAAATCCTGCTCACCCACCTGAGCCTGATTGCTGATATCATTAACAAATGGATCAGGAATCATCCCAGGAGCCCACATGGATGCAGAGATCAGCCATTTTAACAAGAAAAAGAGGAGAAAGGAGGCAGGTGCTGCTGGGATGGTGTGTGATGGATCCCCCAACCTGGTGCCTGTGCACCAGCAGCTCTGATCGTGGCTTGGCAGAAATGCCACCCTGGCTGGGTACTGCAGCTGGAGCCCAGAGGTGCCATCAGCCCTCCTGTCCTGCTGGACACCACCAAACTGTCACTGCTCCTTAGGGAATCTCCCACTGATGGTCTCCAGCTGTGCCCCCTGGTCCCTTGCTTATAGTGATGCTCATCACCCCTACACAGCCCCTAGGCTTTGAGGCTGATCCCCAGCAACAGCTCTTACTTCTTTTGACCTCTGAAATACTTTGTGATAAACATTTGACAAGCTCTGCCTCCCCACCCCTTTTCCTGCATACTTTCCAGCATTTTTCTCAGATCCTGTTATGGATTTCACAGAAAAAAAAGGGGACAAAGGGAAATAACCCTTTCCATGTTTCCAGTAGAGAGGCTGGGAAGGGAAAGGGAGAATCAGCTTAAAGTCATTATCAGCTGCTCCCCCCAAGGTTTTATACTCTTCCTTCCATTCTGGTTCACAGATGGGGTGAGGTCCAAGTCCTGCTGCCAATTATGACCAGTGCAGGTCCTCTCCTGAAGTTTAGTCTTGTCCTCCAGACTCAGATGTTGTGGTCCTGCTCTGCAGACTTACTTTTCATCATGATTTGCTCTCAAAAGTTCATATTTAGATAAAAACTAAATCCTGGACTGTGCTGTGCAGGCAGGGTTAATGCATCAGAAGGGGATGGAGTGGAGAAGAGTCTGGCTTGGGAAAATCTCCTCACCCATGTCCTCAGCGTTGTGTTTAAGCTCTACCCAGCCTTGTTAGCACTTGGAGTTTAGCTCTTCAGATCATCAAGAGTGGATGAAGCTTAGGGAAGGTTTCAGGAGATGTGGGCTGGAGGAAGACCAGAAAAACAGGCTTGGGGCAGCACTCCTTCCTTTGCTTTTCCAGGATGCTGCACTAGCGGTTTTCAGAGGAAATGGAAAGAATGAGGAGAGGAACAAAGGGATTTATTGCTCTTAAGTGCTTATTTTCGTCATTTCTCCAGCACACACAAGCTCTGTAATGTGCCAAAATTGAGCCATTACTTTCCCTGGAGATGGAGGAGAAGGGATTTTGGGGGGTCCACATGCTCCAGGTTTGCTGAGCTGAGTCCAGCAGGACCATCTGTCCATCTGTTTGTCCATCCTTCCCCAGCTCTGCAGGACTGGCCCTGGTGCCCTCTTTTTCCCAAGGGAAGGGGAGCAGTTTCTAATGCTGCTGCTCTGTCATCCCCAGCGTGCTGATATCCTCTGCATCCCTCCTCAGTGTGTCCCATACCCATGGCTTTGTACAGGAGATGGACAAGCCCTGAGCACAGGATGGCCCCACAGCCAGGCAGTGCAATACAGGGGATTGTCCCCTTCACAGCAGGGACATGTTCCTGAGGAGCACCCCAAAAGAGACCCCACTGTGTGCAGGCAGAGGGAGATTTCATCTCCCAGCCAGGCTCATGTCCCAGCCCTGAATTCATTCTGGCCCTGACAGAGATCTTGTACAGTTTAGAAGTTGGGTTTCTTGCATCATGAAGTACAATAAATCAGTAATTCAGAAAAAATACTTGGAAGGGAGAGCTGGTTTGTTCTTTGTTTAAGATCTTTCAAAAACCAGGGGAAATAGGAACACCTGAATTTCTGGATTCTGCTGAAGGGCATGGTGCCAGCTGTCCTGGGAAATGGTGAACCTCACTCCCAAATCCCCAGGGGACCTGGCTCCCCTCGACACATGAAGCACCCTGGGCACTCAGAGCCCACAGTGCTGCAGTGTGAGGGTGTCCCACGGGGGCTGACCCTGTGCCCTCCCCTCCACAGCAATACTTCATCCTCCTCATCATCACGGACGGGGTGATCAGCGACATGGACGAGACGAGACACGCCGTGGTGCAGGCGTCCAAGCTGCCCATGTCCATCATCATCGTGGGCGTGGGCAACGCTGACTTTGCTGCCATGGAGTTCCTGGACGGGGACAGCCGGGTGCTGCACTCCTACACCGGCGAGGAGGCCGTGCGCGACATCGTCCAGTTCGTGCCCTTCCGGAATTTCCGCAATGTGAGTCGGGGCAGGTGATGGCTGGGAAATGGGCTGGAAACCTGGAAATCATTCTGGAAGTGGAACAGCCATGAGAGGCAGAGGCAAGAGGTGCCTGTGTGTCTGTCTTGCTGTGTCTTACCCTGAGGGATGCTCCGGTGTGGGTCACATAATTCAGCGCTGCAGGCAGGGGCATGGAGGGGTAACTGTGCTCTGCAGCTCTCCAGTGGGCTCCACCTGAGCATGCCATGCTTCTCCAGCCCTTGTCATTGTCAGACAGGTGGGAACAAAATCCAGGGACTCAGAGCAGGATCTGTGTTCCTGCAGCAGGGTGGGGCAGCACTGGGCTCATGTCCCTCACCACAGTCCTGTGCTGGTTTTGCTGACTCCCACTCAGGCCTCATCCAGCACTCCTGCTGTGCCACATGCCAAGGGCTTCATGCTGAGTTGTCCTGAGAAGGAGCCCCATGCCCCCTGATCCCCTGTAGGAAGGAGCAATGGTGGCACTGGCTCTGCACATACCCCCTGTGGGATGGGTCCATTGCAATCATCTAGGAGACAACTTTGGCACAGAGGCTGCTGCTGGCACAGGATTGATTGCCAAGGATGGAGCTTGTGCTTATCTTCTCCTTTTTTGTAATTAATCAATATCTTTCACCTCCTGCCACTCATACCTGTTTTTTCTGACCTACCCAGGGTGTTTTATTCCTCTGTACCAGTGAATTCTCTGCTGGAGGGAAGGCTATTATAGAATATAATAATTCCAGGTGTATAAAATGCTGGCTATCAGTAGATCCAAGGGGTATTAAATGAAATGCCAAGATCTGGAGCTGGGGACAGCGCAGTGATGTTTGCTCAGTCGGTCCCCTGTGGCTGTCCTAACACTGGTGTTGGTTCCCTTTGGCTCACAGGTCCCCAAGGAGACCCTGGCCAAAGCTGTGCTGGCAGAGCTGCCCCAGCAAGTCGTGCAGTACTTCAAGCATCAAAATCTGCCACCCATCAACTCGGAACCCGCGTAGAGCTGTGCCAGGCTGCACCCTCTGCATGTTGCCGAAGCCTGTTGGTCCTGCCAAAAGCACGTTCTACATGCTTTTAAGAGAAGAATACCCTCCCTGAAACACTTTGTACTTCTTAATTTAATTGCTAAGTTCTTAAGACTCATCCCAGCAAAGCGTCTGGATTCATTTTGTACAGTCTTGACCCAAGGTAACACTAAGCAGCCAGGCCATGCCTTGGTCCTGCTCTGTTGAGTCACTTTTCAGTATTGAATGTACTTTGTATTATTTCAGTGGTACAGGATACAATTTTTATGATCAAAACTTGCTTTTTCCAAGCAATGAAATGCTTAATATATTATCATTCAATGGACTGGTCGTTGTATAGTTCATGTATTTGTGTTGTACCTGTACACCTGTCAGGTTCCGTGTTCATTTTTATACTGTGTACATGTTATATTTGTTATACTCAGGTTAATAAAGAAACTTGGACATTTAAAGTAAGTCTCCTAGATGGGAATTTCTGGGAGCAGCTTATGCTATCAGCAGTGCTGGGTATGTGGAGTTATCCTGACAGGGCCTGTCCTATCAGCTGCTCTGCTAGCTCTGCCCCAGGATCAGCCCCACGCTGTCAAAGGCAGCATCCCAGAGGGAGATGTAGGGAAGGTGGATATCCTGGGGAAGGCAGCATGCCATTAATGCCTGCCTGAGCTGAGTCTGTTTGGCTTGGGAAAACCCCGGTAACCCCACAACAAACCATCAAAGAGAGTTTCATGGTTCACTGCTGCTTCAACCCTACAAGGTTTTCCAAGTCTGAGTAACAAAAGCTCCCTGCTGCCTGGGAGAAGATGGGCTGGGTAATGAAATCCTGCTCTCCAGCAGCTCCTTTGAGCTGCTCATCAGCAATGTGCTAATTGCTGCTTTATGCTGTTCCTAACTAGATTAAGGTCTTTTGAAGCTGAGTGTGCTGTTGAATATCCGGCAGGGATCACCAGCCCTACTCCAAACTCAAATAGACTTGACTTGAGTCTCCTCCCCATTAATGGAAGCTTTTGAGGTGGGAGGTTGCTGTCCCCATATAAAGCCTGCAGCCCTTGCTGCACAGGCCTGTGCTACTGGTTGTGCCCTCTGCCAGCAGCCTTGTGGCTGTCACTGCTGCCACCGAGCCACCAGCACACAGATGGCTCCAAGCACAGCACTGGGTGAGACCCCATCCCTTGGGAGAGCTGGGACTGCTCCGAGAAACATTTGCCTTGCAAAACCTCCTGGAAGGGAAAATAAACAACCAATACCACCCTTTTCCAAAGGGAGAAGCAGCCTTTTAAGGGTGGCTTGTTTAAAAATAATGCTGTATCCAGCTCAGCTTCCAGATCAAAGTCTGCGGCTTTGGAAATTTATTATTTTTTTTTAAATTTCCATAAGAGAACCTCCCAGGCAGCTGCAGGAGCTTGTAAGCTCTTCTGCTAGTAGAGTGTTTGTGGGGGGTTTGTCGGGTTTTTTAACACCTCGCTGAAGCTTTAACAACTCTAGCACAGACAACGAGCAGTTTATTGAGCTGTCCCTGGGGAAGGGATGAAGCACACACTATGCAGTCATGGGTTTTTTTCTTAAAAATAACAACAACAAAAAAATTATCTAAATTCACCAGTGAATGAGATTTGCTGGAGCCAGCCAAAGCTCTTGTCTCCAGCTTTGGCAGCCTGGGGCAAGGTTACTGCCACAGCTGCCCTTTTCAAGTCTGATTTATCCTGCATCCCATGCACTCTGCACTCCCAGCACGTCTCCCAGAGCACTGGAGTATTTTAATGTCAGATGGCTTCTGATGTCCCAAGGTAAACAGGACCAATGGATGGAGTGAGGAGCTGGGACAGCTCTGCAGTTGGTTTACATGGGCCAGGCCCTGAGAACAGCAGAGCTGACTCAGACTCAAAGGCATTCCCCAAGTGTCCTATTCCATTCTTCTAGGAACAGGAGAAAGGCAGAGGGCCCTCACATCTGATTCTTCCTGGATTATGCCTCCTCCTGCCCTTTCACAGCCCCATATACACACTATACTATACACACCATAATATACACACCACCTCACCTACAGCCCACCACTGCATTTGCCACAATTGGCTGTAAACTCTCACTATAGATTTGTCTAAATCGTGGTATTTTGACTGCAGCTGTGCAAGGTACCACTCAGGAAAATGGCCCCAGCATGCTGACAGCTGGGCCAGGCTGCTCTGACTCTACAGTCAGATTATTGATCTAGCTTAATACCAGGGAAGATCACCAGCAGCTCTCATACCAACTCCTTGAGGCTATTGCCCATGCAACTTTAATGAAAGAAACATGCTTTTTTATTTTTGTGCACCGCTTCCATTTCATTCAATAGCTCAGTAAGATGAAAGTTACCAAAAGCAAAACATCAGGGAGGCTGCACAAGATCTACTTATTTTCCACCTGAAAGTGCCATAATTACAGTAGCTAGAGAAGAGGCAGGAGCAACTTTGGAGCAAACACAGGAGGTGCCAGGCAGCCCAGAACAGGGGAGGAATTTCAGTGTGTTTGTAAGGATCTGACTGTGGGAGAGGGCTGTGCAAACAGAAAGGGTATTTGGCTAAGGATAGCTTCATTGTGAGCACAACTCTTCCCATTTCCTTTGGAAAATTCAACACTCAAGGCACGAATTCACTACAGGCCTTGTTTTCTCTGCTTTTAGCCCAGCTGCTCCCTGACAAGTCCCTCAGTGTCCCCTCCAGGTAACTGCCCTTTGGTACACACTGACCAGCTGCTGTCTCACAAGGGTACTACAGAGAGCAGGACTGCTGTGGGGGGACACTTCCACCCCTGGGCAGCTGAGCTGAGCTGTTCCAATCCTCCAAACTCCCATCAGCACACTGAGATTAAGAGGATGGGCCCTCAGCCCTACTTCTGGAATTCTCCAAGTTCCCTGAAAAGGAGTTTGGGTGAACTCATGCCCTTCAGGACTATGCTGCTGAAAAGCTGCATGACTTGTCAAGTCCTGGTGCTGGAGCAACAGCCTTTGAAAATAAAAGCCAGCTGCAGTTCCTGTGAACTCACTCAGACCAAGTTTTCCATCAACACCCCTGCTTTTGTGGGAAACTGACCTACACCTCTTATGGATGGTGGTTTGAGGGAAGGGCTGGTTGAATTGAGCAGAAATTGATTAATGGAATGAGAACAATTATGAATGGCACAGCTAGAGATAAAAAATGCATTCAGAACGTCTTTAATCATGTAACACTAAAACTTCTTTACAGTGTCATGGCAATCTACACTTCACCATCTGCTCAAATTTGGTTCTGCCCCCATTTTTCAAATACAGAATAAAAATGACATTTTAAAACAGAACACATGGCTGCTTCTACAAGACTTCACCGCTTCAAGTGATTATTTTTTGCCTGTTAGTCTTGTATAAACTTCTTAAATCAACATAATTCTTTCCATAAGAATTGTAAAAGATAAAGCTCTCTCCTCCATACCCTCAGACCTTTGTGACATGGTTAGGTGTGCCTTCTGCTTTAGGATGGCAGCTTTTCTTCCAGGCTCAGTGTGCACCCCAGAAATGGAAAGTTGGGGATGGGGGGGGTAAATAATGAGTTACTTTTAGGAGTATCTGAGTGTATTAAAGTTGAGAGGTTAGCTAGAAAGATTATATTTGGGGCAGAAGGATGCAACAAGCATCCATCAGGGCTTTGGAAGATATTCTGCACTACATTACACACGGAAGGGTTTTGTTATGGACCATCAAAGAAACTGTTGCCACGAAAGACAGAAGAGACAATCTTCCCAGTGGAATTGATAGTGCCTTCGCTGTCCGAGCTGGACTCCGAATCGCTGCTCCCCGAGTAGGCGCCCAGGCCGGGCAGGATCCCAATGCACACGGCTGCTGAGGGACAATGCACTGTGGAGCCTCCCACTGAGCTGCTCCCCAAGGAAACACAGGAGGGTTTTTCTGGAAGAGAGAAACCTCAGTCAAGAAGTGGAGCGCAGGAAAGAGCTTTCAATCAGCCCAGAAACCGCCACGTGTCACTCACCTGCTTTTCCCACATAAGCAGCGGATGATTTCAGGATTTAATTAAAGCATAAGGCAGCTTTATGCTGTAATAAAGCCATTCTGACAGGAAGGACTTGCTACCTCAGGGGATTTTTTTCTTCTCTGCACTAGTTTAAGCCCAGCTCTATGCTGGCATTACAGATATTTTATTCTTCTGTTGTCAGTTTGATGCTTGTCAAGTACCAAGCCCACTAAATAAGAATAAATGGTTCTGCTTTGAGTAATTGAGTATTTTTGTTTTGCAATATAACGGCATAGTTGAGAAAAAGTTTTATTCCATCGTTCTGCTAGTCAACATCTCCCATCTTCCATGGCTAATTAATTATTTCTGCTGTTCTGAAAGTTTACTGAACAGAAGGAGATTCAGGAAGTGCCTTGGGTTGTCGTTACACAACTGCAGCTCACCCGATTTGTGTCAGAGTATCTTGACAGCAAGTCAATTGCAGCCCTGACAGCTACAGCTGAAACACAACTTAATTCTTCTTCTAGTTCCCCACAATTTTCTGAAACAAATTGATTTCAGGATGGACTGAATCACTTCAGAACATAAAGCTGAAGTGGATGTATACAAATACATGCAATGCTGCTGGGAACAGGAATGGGATGACTTGTTCTTGTCTCCTGCCTACAGAACAAGCATGAGGCTCGAAATGCCCCTAAGGACAATTCCATTAGTTATCAGGTTAAACTGTTTCAGATTAATAAACTCTCAAAAGAAGACGCACAGTCTCTATTTGTGGAGACTTAAGAGCTCCTCAGACAAACACCTGTCAGGACTGGTTGGGGCAGGGGACATCCTGATAACCTGCAGAGGGTTTCCTGCAGCCCTGTTTTCCATGAAGGCTGTCAGCACCCACACTTACCATTTCTACTGCTTTAAAAGAGAATGTGCCAACCAAAGCCCATGCTGTCTTGCCCAGTGAAGGAACAGAAAAGCAAAGCCTCTATGAGATTTCACCCCAACTCAGTTGCTGTTCAATGACAGACACACAGCTTTCCACAAGCACAAGTTGGGACATACCTTGATTCTTTTCGTCGTGGTCAGTGTCTAGTTTCAACCTCTTCACACTGTTACCACCATCTGAACTGTAGAAAAAATAAGAAAGTGTCTTGTCCTTCATAGGCAACCACTTAATTACTGTGAAGTCAGTGTTATATGACATTTTTGCCTCAAATGCTACAGCAAATGCCAGCAGGGTCCCCTGATGACCATCCCCACTTCCAACTGCCATTAACTGGGGAACATGCAGGATGCAAGAAGCATCAACGCCTACACTCCCAGTATCACTTGTTAACCTGGGAAAGGGACACACCTCTTAGAGTCCCAAGTCAAACCCCTTGCACAGCAACCTAGAGCTGCCTGTTCAGCAGGATGTGCCCCACAGGAGACTGGGAATGACAACCTGAGCTTCAGACACCCACATGACCACAGCCTTGCACATGGGGATGATTACCATGCTTGCTGGTGCCAATGTTCATGGTTTTTCTCTTTCCTCCTTCCCCTCCTTCAAGCACCTGGAGAGCCTGTTCTAAAACACCTAGAAATCTTGCAGCCAGTAAGCCCAGACAGTCTTACAGCAATCACAGAGCTGCCATGTGCAGAAAGGTCCTTTCTGGGTCCAAAGTGGCATCGGGAGGAAGGAGCATGGCTTGGACTTCTGACTCTTCACAGCTTCAATAGCTCTCCCCTGTCACTGCTCAGATTTCCCTCCCCCCAGCTCCTGCATGCTCCCAATTCTAAGGCATCCACATAAACAAATGCTTCCCAGATTCAGCAGTGATGAACTGATGAAGCATGAGCATTATTATGCATTAACTCTTTTTGCTCCCTATCAGAACATGCAGTACAGATGAAAGGTTATTCTGCGCAGAGAGCTTTTAATAGTAATACATCCTTTACAGGAAATTACAAAGCTCAGGGAGCAGATGTTGAGCTCACACTACACTTGCTTTGGGCCACTTTGCAATAAAAGATAAGATGGCAAAAATAGAAGATTGCAAAGCAAGTCTGCAATGGCACTGACATGTCAGTTAAGATGTTCTCTTTAAACAGATGCCATCTGCAGACTTCAGAAGTACCATTAAGCACATGTCAGCTCCTTTTCTACATCCCACTGGGTTAAGTACTATTAGTTACAAGACAAAAACAATATTATTGGCTGCCTGTTATCAGCTCAGGGTTTTTCTTTTCTGCCTTCCCAAAACCCAAACTATCACCCAAGCCCACAGACATTAGGTGTTAGAAGTGCTTACTTCAGTTTTCAGACATGCAATTAACTGCTGTACTGGGAGCTAAACATCACCCTACAAGATAAGCTTCTAAAATAATCTCACATTCCCTGAGACGATTCGAACACACTGAATTTTGAGATGTCGGTAATCATCTTAAGTATTAGATGATTCATCTGTGGGAAATAAGTCAGGTCCCACATGCCTGGTTTCTCCATAACCTGTAGCACACCAGCACCTGTGTTTGCAGGCCAAGATCAAAGCAGCAAAAACATTCACAAACCCAGCTGTCACCTCCCTGGGATGGAAAGGCTGTTGATGTATCAGTCCAAATCACTGAGGAACACAGGAAGTTTCTCTGATATCCTCAGGACCAGACTGGTACACAAAGCTCCTCTCTTGCAACCTTGTCTCCCCCATACTGTCCCAGCAGCAATTAAAACAATCCATTTTAAACACAAGTAGAATTGGCTGATAAATCAGGCAGCCTGAATGGAATTGCATTTGTGAGGTGACACTGATATCTACAAACAGAGACGTAAAATAGATTCCCTCAAACCCCAAGCAGGATTGCCCAAGCCTGGCACTCTAAAATGAAGATCCTACCCACTTGCTTTACACACACTTATCTATTTGATTTGCTTCATGTTTTTCCCCACAGTTTGTGAGAGCCTATAGAAACAAGACTGGTCTTTTCTTATACCTTCCCCCTTTTTTTCTTTAGGGCTAAGGTTTACACCTCACTCTCTGGAGGCAGTTTTGGCCTGTCTCCCTTTACACTGCTAACTGGGTTCCGTTCCTCATGAATTTATAGAGGTGTGAAACTAACCTTCTGTGTTTCACAGCTCCTGCCAACAGCTTTGCCTGAGAAAATTTGTTCTTGTTTTCCACTGACTTCATGGGCAATTTCTTCTCAGTTTCCTTCTTTGGGTCCATACTGACTCCCACTTTAGCGAGAGTGCTGTGAATTAAGGGTTAAGGATCAACTGGGAAGGAATGGGGAGAACAGACATTTCCTCCCTGATATATTTAGCCAGCTCTGCTGACAGCAGCGACCAAGGTTCATTCACATATTCTATCAAAATAAACTGATTTGTAATGACATAGTGCTGGTAGCCTCAGCTAAAAGGGAAGACACTTCACCCCCTGGGGTGAGAGCTCTCTCAGGTATCAGGACCAGCTCTCCCTGTGAAGATGCCCAGGCAGCAGCCTGGGAGCTGCTGTTCTGAAGCCAGAAAGGTGTAACACAAAACACCCAGCACACGTGAACATATCCACCATCCTCCTGCCTTTTCCTAAAGGCCTTGGAAAAGCAAAAAAGGTCAGGCTGGACCAAAGCAAACAAACCAAACAGGCAATGCAGTACTTCCCCTTCTATGGGGATCCACACATTTGTAATTCAAATTTGCTGCTCCACACTCTTATCCTTACCAGAAAAGCTAAGTAGTAATATATGCACTTACTTCCACTCCTTGAACCCTCTTTTTGCTGAGCCCAGCAGATTTCAGCAAGAAAGAAGCAAGACAGAACAGTTCCATTTTTGGGGCTTGGTCTTTAGCATTCTACCTTTTCAGCTCATCTCTCTGTAAGGACCACAAGGCTGCTACTGCTGGTCTGAGCACCAATCCCAAGAGAAAGGAGACACTGATTAAGGGGAACTGTGGTCCAATATTCACCCAAAAAAGATTGCAACTGCTCAGAAAAGCTAAGTAGATTAAAACAGTGTTAGCAAGGTGGAATGCAGCTGAAACCTATAATGAAGGGGAGAAGCTTAAGCAGGCTCTCAGATGGAGTAAGAGAGAGCTGGGTCTGTTTACTAGGGCACACTCTGCACACACTGAACACATCTCCTTCTGTGATGAAGAGAAATATGTCAAAGACCCTCTTTGTAGATGAGGTGCCAGGAGAGTCACACAAAATTCTGCAAAAATTTTAACTGCCCAGGCAAAGGCAAATTAACCTAGTTTAAAAGCATATTTATGAACTCAAATTTAGTGTTCTAACAATTTCTCTTCTGACTACAATTCTACAAGCTGGAGTTTCACAGGTGCCCCAGTCACTGCAGACATATATTGGATAGTGAATTTCACATTTATGGCCCATATATTTGAAGCCATAGATTTTTTCCCCCCACTGAACATCTGAAAATCAAAAACTCTTAGACTTTGCTCTGAAGTGATACTCAGTTTCCAATCACTTTACAGACAGGAATGTTCAGATGCCATTTACTATTTGATTTTCCTAAGGATACAGCAGCAACCCAGACTGTTTCTTACTTCAACCAAAAGTCTTCTCAGCCCTAACCACTGTTCAATTTTATCTGTTTTTGAGATGGCACAGGAGTGCCATCCTGTGGCTGTCTGAAGTCATCTGAAAGCTCCTTGTGTCAAACACAATTTGATGTTGCCACATAATTCTTCCACACACTGCAGTGTTCAACTGTCACATTCAGGTCCATTACCTTGTTATATTCCAAGCCTGGCTGAGGAGCTCAAAGGCTTTTCTTTTAAAAGATACCAAATTACAGGCTTTTAGCTTCCATCCATGATGGCATTCTCCTAAAACTTCTCAACTAGAAAGGCACAGCACATTTTTAGTAGGTATTTTATACATCCTGCTGTCATTAGCATATGTAATGCTATACCCAGCCAAGAAGTGTTCCCTCTCAGGAAGACAACATTAGAAACAAACCTCTCAATCTTAAATATCAACTGCACTAAACAAGCTGTCCTTCAGTAAAGCCAGCTTCTTGGAGGGGGACTGTTCCTCCATTTAGATAGCAGTGAAGACAAGATGATCTTGTTCTCAAATACTTCTTGGAAATGGCTTAAAAAATATTTGTAAATCTTCATCCGAACAGGGGGGTCTGGAGAGGGTAAGGAACAAACAAACTTAGTTGTTCATGTAGGAGAAAAAAGAATTCCTATTCATCCATGCATGTGAATTTCTTATGCTCAAGAGTACATAAAAATATTCCAAGGCATATTTATCCTGAAGATGTGTAATTTTGTGATTGTTCAACCTGAAAAATTAAGAAGAAAAAAATCTCTGTACTCGAATATTGATGCAGTTTTTACCACGAAATTAATGCCTCTGGGTAGCTTAAATTAGATGCTATACCAGGAAAAAGAGCAAATAATGAAATCCATTGGGTTGACATTCCTCTTATTTATTTGGAAAGCACTTAAACAGTACCTATAGATGCAGCACAGTGGTTTTCATCACTGCAGTGATAAACCATTAGTAACAACCTGCAGAAGCAAAAAACACTTTTGCATTTCAGAACACCATCAAAAACTTCAAACATGAGTCATTTTGCTCTGAGGTTGATTGAAATATTATGGTTAAATAAAAAGAATTTTAAAAAAGGAAATTAAATGGGCAACACTTTTGATTTTCTCATGAGATGAGGCTTCTATAAAACATTCTGCCTTCCTCCACCCCATCAGCAATAAGTTCTACAGTTTAATTTTTACAGCAAGACTACGGATTCAGAGCCACCAATATTACTGAGAGTGCAAAGACTGAGGTAAGATGGCCTGTACATTTTGATCAGGCTGTTCAGGGATCTGTGTATTATGTGGCTAATTCAAGGCAACTTGAATTCTCTCAGGGCTGGTATGGTTCACCCCAGATGTACGTGACATAACGAGAGCTGTCAGCTGCTCCCACAGCACAGCCCTGCATCAGCCAGCCCCGCGAGCAGCCACCACCAAAGCTAAATATATCCCACAAATATCCCATGATTAGATCCAGCAAATCAAGAAAATATCCAAATCCATCAACTAACTGCACTCTGTCTCTGCAGTTAAAAAAATGCATCAGGATTGCTTCTTTAGAAACACATTCCTGAGCTAATTGAGATGCTCTTCACAGGACACACGCTCCAAATTGTAAATCATTGACTAACACAAGGTAAGAGCAATCTTTGTAGTATCAGCACTATTCAATTTCATTTGCTGACTGCTTTTGGTCACCTCCTTGTGTCCACAAGCTCTTTCATTAACACTAAAGCTTCCCTGAGAACTTGTGTTTTGTTCACCCATAATTCAAAAGCAATGGAGATAAGGAAACCATCAGGTTCTGCATAGGTTCAGTAAACATCAAAAAAGCAACATTTTGCTTAGCACATAAATTCTCAGATCATTCCAATCTCCCTTGATTGGCACTAATTAGAGAGGATAAGCACCCTGCATGACTTTCTAGCATATCTACAAGACAATTAGGCATTGAACAGCAAAGCCAAACTGTCCTGCTCTCAGTCCTGCCTACAAGTGTGTATTACCTAAAGGAGCTGAGACTCCATGGGCACTGACTTCCCAGAACAAAGTCAGCACATCTGCACAGATTTATTTAGTTTCTCATCCTGCAGGTATCAGCAAGGGAGAAAGTATCTAATACTCCAAGAAGAGTAACAGAGAGAACAATCCACACATTATTTCAAACAGGTATGTTAAAATCAGGCAATATACAGTTAAAAAAAAAGAGCATGTAATTTTCCATAAGAAGACAAAAGTAAAAGATCAAAAATAATACACTATTTTTTCTTTATGTTCTCTTCTCTTTCTAGTGATGGGATTTCACAACCTCAATTAAAAAACAAACAAACAAACAAAACCCCCCCAAAAAAACAAAACAAAACAAAAAACCAACCAAACCACAACCAAACTCCAAAGCAATGGGGAGGGGAGAAGGAAAGAAAAGTATCCAAGTAGGAGTTGAGGGGGTGAATATCAAACATTGCTGTGGTCTATCAAAGCTACAATGAAACCATAAACTTTGAAAGTGTATCATTATAAAGATTCTGTTAAAGTTTTATAAAAAGAATGTCAACTGTCAGAACAAACTACAGCCCACTCTTACCCTCCTCCAGGTAACCACCAGCCATTTTAGTGCAAAGGATATTCTGTATTCATTTAATTCTTTCAGCTCTTCTTCCCTTCGTTGCTTTTCTAGTAGCTCTTGCTGCCGAGAAACCTCATCAAGGAAATGCGTCTCATCTTCATCTAAGCCTCTTACCATATTTTCTGAATAAAGAAAGAAGAAATTTATTAATTTCAGACACCAAGTCTAAGTCTGTCTCCTCTGAATGTTAAGCCAAACAATAACTAAAAAAACCCACACTACTTCTTCCCTCAAAAGAGAAAGTACATTTTCTTAGAGCAAACAATTCCTTATCTAATTAGTTTTAACACCTGTTCAAAAATATTAAAAGAGTAGAAATAAGACAGCTCCTAATTTCTAAATACAAACAAATTATTTCTAAACACCCTACCTTTCTTTAAGGAAAGTATAAGCTAGTGCAGCAGGAAGGTAATTTATTTCCTGTTCTGCAAGTGCTCAGCATCTCTTGAGCAAATGATTTAATTAGAATGACAATAAACAGTATGTTTTAGAAAAACCAAATCTTGCTGTTCGTAGTCATCAGGAATCTTAGCCCAAACATCAACTTTAGTCTTCATTAAAGTTTAATTCCATAGGATTCTTAGGCTTTTACATGAACTCACCAGATTTTTAATCTTTACCCACACAGGCAAGCCCTAGTCACTTTGAGGGCAAACTAGGAAATCCATTTATACCGATAATTGGCAAGCATGTGCCTGAAAGAAAAGCTCTGGAAATCAATTATTATTGGAGGTTACTTTATAAAAGCCAATCCCTGCTCCTTCCAACTCATGCAGAGCTCATTCATAAATCTTTAAACAGTAACTTGTAGCACTCACTACTACTGCTGAGGGCCCCTTCTGAGAGCAAAAGTAGTGAAACTTGGGACATTTTTTGAAGCAAGTGACATGGATTAATTTCATTTTCTGCCTGTCTCATCTGCAAAATAAGAGGAGCAGCCACTGAGATACTTTGAGCTGTTTTATTGAGGTTCCCTCCCAGACACTCTGCAGCAGGTTTTGTTCTCCAGGTTAGCTAGTATCTGATATTCTGCTGTGGTTGCCTTAAAAGCAGAGGTGAGTTTACTTCTCAGGGCTACTTCCCATCTCAGTACTTGGATTACCAAAGCAAAGGTGTTTGCACCAGATCTAATATAATTGGGCAAGAAAAGCTATTCATTTAGACAGCTTTTAGAAGCCCTTCCCATTCAGGCTGACAGCAGTCAATTTTTGGGTGGCTCCTTGGCCAAGAATTCCTTAGTCATGTTACCAAATATGTCATGTTACCAAATAGTCATGTTACCAAAAATGACTGGGATCAAAAGTTTACTGAAGTTTACTGGAAACTCTCTAGGTGGAAAGAATCCTGTAGGTCCAGCTGGAGACTACAATGTATTAATGCTGCTGTCTGTACTTGGCACTTTTCAAAGGGCTTTTCTATAAAACCAGAAATCCAAACATCAAGAGAAATTAGGTTCCCATTTCATTAGAAGAGTCAAACATGTACTTTTGAAGAATCAAAACATGTAAATTTGCTTCTTCCAAACCATAACCTTAACTCTCAAAACACTTTTAGTCAAATAATTGTGGCTTGGAAATATAATAGCTGCTCTACCAGTATTTCTTTAATTGATTCAAGCATGTGTTAAAGCATGAGTTCAAGAGTCACAAAATCACAATACATTTCCATTTTTTCATGGATTGTTATCAAGTTTGTTTGGGTTTTTTTCAGATTTTTTTTTTAAATTTTATATATAATATCAGCTCAGTATTCAATATTTTACAGGCATGCAGCTTGATAACTGCAAACACCTTTTGCATGTGTGCAGTGCTGCTTCAGTGTCCAGAAAGTGTCCTTTTAAAAATCCAGGATTTCAGTAATACTCTCCTGAAGCCTTTGTCTTCCTCTCAGAGAGAGAGACAAGACACACAGATATGTCCTTTACTCAGAAGTTGTGCACAGCTGTTGCATACAACACATGCAGTTTGCTGCTGGTGCTTACTGAATTTAAATTGCTCTTCAAACTCCTGCTGCTTCTTTTCTCTCTGTTCTTGGAGCCTTTCATACAGCGACCGTGGGTCATACGCCTCCTCTGGGCATTCTGAAAGGAACAAATCAGGAAGGGAGACCATATGTTAGAAACACTAAACCACCAACACTTCTCAGTTCCTTCATATAAAAACCTTTTAAATTATAGAAGTGGAAAATTCTCAGATCTTTTTTCCTGTAATTACTAAAATTTAGCCCATACCTTTTGGGTCCTCAGGTTTCCGGACCTTTTCCCATTCCTCTTGTCTTCTCTTTCTTCTCTCCTCTAGCTCTGCTTCAGACACAAACCTCTTGTTAATCACCAGGTCAGCAGTACCATCTCCCCCATCCATTGTGGAATAGTGTCTCCTAAAAACACAAAATGCAAAACATCAGGAGTCTGATTATGCTTTTCACTGAGTGAAAGAGTATTAAATATCCTGAAAAACAGACCTGCTGTCTTTACAATAACTTCAGTTCTCTAAAGAACACTGCATAGTAAGCACTGAGACACAACTCACTGCATAACTGCTAAGCATCATCTATTACTCCTTCTTCACTCTTTTATCATAATTATGTCTTTCCTGCTAGTTGTCTGCCTCAGGCTGTTTTTCTGAAAGTAATGTTTTAATGAATTTACTTTGCTTAAATAAATATTTTTAAAAATAAAATTAAACACCCTCACCTGCACTCTCATCCTTTTACTTCTGTTCCTCCACATCTGTTTTGAAGAGAGATATAGTGATGGCAAAACATCAAATCCCAAATTCTTTTTGCCCAACCTATGAAAATCTGAGAAATCTTGTCTGTTTTCAGTTGTTGAATGCACGTGTTTAAAAGTGATTAACAGTGAGATTTCAAAAATCAGCAACTGTTCTGGTTTTGGCTGGGACAGAGCTAAACTTCTTAGTAGCTGGTACAGCTCTGTGCTTTGGGTTTGGTGTGACAGCAACATTGATAACACTCTTGCAGTTTCAGCCTAAGTCAAGGACTCTGAGCTCAGTGTCTCAGGCTCTGCCAGCGAGGAGCTACACAAGAGGGAGCATGGCCAGGACAGCTGTCCTGAGCTGGCCAAAGGGATATTCCACAGAATCATCACCTCAGAACACTGTGCCCAGTATATAAACCAAGGGGACCTGGCTGGGAGGTCAACAGATGAGTGAGAGAGGGAATTCCCCATGGCTAAAACAGAGCTGGGATTAGAAAATGAGCAGCACTTCCCCTGAAGAGAGCAAAGAGGGAGAAAAGCCCCTTCCCACACAGTGCAGCCACCTCTGCTTCAAGATTTCAGTATCAGGTGCAGGGTGGAGATGCTCCAAGTAGTCAGCCTACCAAGGAAACTCGTGGTCTTGACACCTGTAAGCCCAGGATGAAACAAACTGCTTCTCTAAGTCCTGGGTGTCTCCTTTCAGAATTATTCTGCCAGCTCCATGCTACACAATGAAGCCCTAATGCCACGTTTTTGTTTCAAGTCTCTACATCAGAATTGTACACAGAAGCACAACATAAACACAACACACAGAGCTGTCCATTTAAAGACATGCAAACATTTTTCTTTCTACTTTGTTATCTCCCTGGTATAACTGCAGCAAGTTAAGGACTGCCCACAGTTCTGCCAAGTAATATTCATTTGGGATCTCAGCCTGTCTGCATTTCAGCACTAAAGAGATCCCAGAACAGTCACTCTTCCAAGGAGGAAGGGATGCAGTAACCCAGATAAGGGAAGAAACCTGTTCTTCATCCTTCCTTCATACCACAAGGAATCAGTCCTGCAGGAAGTCCTGAAATCCTCACAAAACCCTGATATTTTTGTGGGGTATTGCTTGTAACAAAAATGAAAAAATTGAGGTCTCAGGAGAAATCTCAGAGCATTGTACAAATATTTATTACAGCAGGACGCATTCTTAAAGTTAGTATTATTAAAAGAAGACAAAACAATTCTCTTAAGAGCTGGGGACAGGAAGGACAGATCCAGAGCTGGTGATTTTCTCTTTTTTAAACTTTCTTTTTTTAATATATAACAAAAAAGAAAAAATCCACCCTAAGATAAGACCGCTTTCCAGAAAGCATGGAACACTTGCTCCTTGAGTGCAATTTCTGAAGGTGGTTCAAGCTGGAAACCTACAGAGAAAATAAAAATTGAATCTCACTGCTGAATACAGGTCCTGATCACAAGGCCAGCCTTCTTATCCAAGTGCTGCATAAACAACACAATTTGTTTCTCCATCCCAACCTCTACATTTAGAGAGGAAACAAAAGGTTCCAATACAGTGGTGACAGAAAGTAATAAAAGCAAACTGAGAGGGATTCTACAAGAACACAGAATCCTCTGGGGAGTAAAGCCTTCAGCAGCAAACCACGTGGATCAGTCAGTTCACTCAGACAATATGTTTTAAGACACATGAAGTGGATAAAGGTTCAATTATGGCCTGAGATGCAACAATGGTGTTTTCAACACCATCCTGAAAACTGGTGCCTGACACTGACAATCCCACCTTGGGGAAAAGAGATGTGGGGGAAAAAGCAAGCATCATCAAGCAGCATCATATTAAAGTTCACTTGCACTTGTAAAGTTTGCTAATCTTGCTGTATTCTTTGCCCTCTCCCATCTGAAGCAAACACACCCAAACCAGGCCTGACAAAAAACTTGGCAACTTTTCCCTACTTATCTGTGTGTTCGTCTGGTGACTGTGTTCTAGGGCTATGCTGTCACTGCAAATGACAAAAGTTAGTCACAGTTGTAAACCGCAGGGTTTTACAATACCAGATGGCAACACCCCCAGGATCAAAAAACCTCTCAAACTTCATAACCCTTGCCACCACTTGGGTTGGAACAGATGTAGAGCAGCGACGGTGTCTCGGGTACCCGACTGCAGCTTCCAATACACTCAGCCCTCATTAAATACCAAAGACTACTTACCGACCCATTTCACCAACCCACCACTGAACCAAGTCGGGCAGCGTTCCCCGCACCACATCAAATAAACATCAAATGAAGCGCTGCGTGCCGAGCCTGGAGCCGCCCCGGAGACGGAGGGGATGAATCGCTCCCCACCAGCCTGAACCCGCCCCCGGGCCCCGCTTCCTGCCGTGTCCCCGGAGCTCCGCGCGGGGAACGCTCCGGGCCGTGCCGGGCTCGAGTTGCTCCGAGTCCTCACTGCGATCTCCTCTCCCCACCTCGTCCCCCGAGCGGCCCCCGGCCCGCCGCGCTCG
>WEIU01011028.1:1310580-1334663 GCA_013389925.1 Aegithalos caudatus | reverse complement strand
CCCGGCCCCAGGCAGCGGCCCGGGCTCCCGCCGGCTCTGGTGGTTGATGCAGGTGCCCCCCGGGGATTGTAGGTACCCCCGGCCGGTACCGGGGTCACCGGTCCCTCCCCTCCTGGCGAGGGCAAGCAGGGGGAAGAGGCGGGTGCCAAGGTGCAGCCCCTGGGCTCGCTGAGCTCTCCCGGAGGCCCGGAGCTGGGCTGGAGTGCGGGGCTGGGAGCTCGCTAAAGAAAGCGGCAAAAGGTGAATGAACGGCGGCTTTGCGAGCTGGGGCGCCCCGAGCCCGGCGCTGCCCGGGGCCGGGAGGGGTTGGAACTTCCTAACGGCGCCTCCCGGCTGCGGGGAGAGCTCCCGGTGCTCGTATGACTTGCAAAACAAGGGCTTGGCTACAGCGGGTTCGGTGTGCGAGGGGCGAAATGACAGCGAATCGCGGAATGCCGGACCCGACGTGCTGCTCTGGCAGCTCGGGAGCACGGCGGTGCTGAGCCCTGGAATATCCTTACGTGAATGTGAGCAGTCCGAATCCTGAAAACTGCTTATTGCTCTCAATGTGAAAACGTTTCTCCACAGCAAGTTTTGTGTCTTTACGGAGGAGATGTGAAGGTGTGGAGCGGGCCACCAATGTCCCCGTTTACCTGTGTCTTTTGTTTTGCATTCTGGGGCGATAGATTAGGCAGCGGCACCTGTCCTACGGGTGCGGTAACACCTCGGCTCTGCTCTCCCACTTCAGTGCTTATAAAGCAGGTTTTTTTCACTGCTTGTATTGTGCAGATATCGCGCATGAGTTTCTCTTTTAAGCCCTTTGATTCTTGTCCTGCTGATCGCTGTTTCTGTCTCGCAGGCCTTCACTGAGTCACTCTTTTTAGGAACTGCTGTTTTTTCATATGTTCTGCTGTATAGCATTAGGTGCACAGTCGCTTCTAGGTGCAATCTTAATGAGGTCCCAAGAATGACTGTAGTCACCTTCCTTTTCATTTTCTGTTTCATTATTACAAACTCTCATCCCTGAGCCCAGAGTTCATTTTGGTGCTCAGCCGTGTTATCAGGTTTTCTCCCAGAGTGAAACTTTGGTCCATGGAGAAACACAGACATAAGAGCTGCCTTTTCTCCTAAATTTACTCAGCCTGCTCTGTTTTCAGAATGCTGGTGTGTTTGCTGATTGGGTTTTGGTTGTTTTTGTTTTTTATTTTATGTCTGTGTCAGTGTTTGTTTTCTTCAATATAAGAGATTTTTTTTCTACTTAGCATTAGCTTTGCCTCAGGATTTTAGCTTTTCTGTCCTTTGTCTTGCATTGAATGCGTGTATTTGTTTTGGTGTTGTTTTCTTTTCTCATGCTGGTCCTCAGCTCAGTTCTGCTTTTCTACTAATTTTCTGTATATCCATCACTGCTATGAAGTTATTGTCATGTGGAAACTTACATCCACTTGTATACTGTCACTTTCCCTTGTTTTCTTCCTGGTATTAATTTTTTTTTTTCTATTTTCTTGTTAAACTGTACAGATTTTTAAACAGTGAATGTTCTCATCACCTGTGAGCCATCTGAAATATTCCCTTACATCTCATCTCCTCTTGGACTCCTGCATTTGACTGTAGATTTCCAGAGGACTGTGCATTCTCAAAACTTGTCATATTTTTTTAAGAGTCTGTGATGCTGTTAAATGTGTTTTTGTTTTGCCTTTATCCAAATGCACAGAATTGATCTGTTCTTTGATCTGAATCTGGCCCATTCTTCTGTAAGCGCTTTTGCCTGTGTCTTTGTTCTCTGCCGAAGTCCACTCAGCAAAAGAGGCCCTTTCTCCTCCTGGCACCCATTCCTCTGTCCCTCCCTTTAGGACGTTGCTATTATTGCTTTGTGCCCCAATCTCTGCTCTTGGCTCCTATTTATAGATCTGCTTGAACAGATTGTGAATTTCCCGTGGTGTGTTCTTTTTCAGATGAGTGAAGCACAATTGTAGCTGCGTGATCACTTCTTGTCTCTTCCCTTTTCATCCAGACATTCTCTCGAGGTTCCTGCTAACTGAAAGTTTTCAGCTTCCCCTGTCCATCACTTGAGTAGGAAGCTCCTCCAGGGTATTTTAGTGCTGTGTTTTGCATTCTGCACAAGTCTTGTCATAACTCCTGCTGATGCTGATTGTTTATTAGCTCAGCCTTGCTTGTTTACCCATTCTTAGATTGCTGATAGACCTAATCCAGCTTGTCCACACAACTCCCTTATCATTAGCTGTGATACCAGTGTGTGTTTGCAGGAAGCTGGGCTTATTGGTTTCCCTGAGGTCTTTGACTTTTCCTTTTTATTTACCTTCAGCCTCCTATACATGGAGTTTCACTGCAATGCTTCGTGGTAGCCTCTGTGGTATCCTACACTGTGGCCTCATAATTTGGTGATCACTCAGTGGCTCTCTTGTTCTCTCACCGATACATTGTTCTGTGCTTCCTTAATGTCCTTTTTTGTTTGTTTTTGTTGGCTTTTTTTTTCCTCAGAGGGGCATGATGGTTTTCTGCAGAACCCTGCAGTTCTCTCCCTTGGTACATTATCAGTGTTTTCACATAGGAGTCTTGGCTTGAAGTGCATTTCATTTGCTGTGAGTCTAATGGATAGGACTGAAATAGATCACTTAAAATGTTTTGGTTCCCTCCTGTAAGGAAAGACATCCCTCATATTCTGCCCATCAGGTGGAATCAGAGTCAATTCTCCTCAAGCGTTTCACTTGTTTGTTAAAATCAAGGAATAGCAGGAAGATATTTTTTAGTGTAAGCAGTAAGTTAGTGATAAAGGCAGTGATTTGTCATAGAACACTTACTGGCCTGTAACTCTTTAGGTTTCTTCATTCAAATTTCCTTTTATATCATTATCTCCCCTATGTGGCAATGGAGCAAGGCTCATTGTGTGCACTGTGGTTTCCCTCTCAACACAGAGGCAGCAACTTAAAATGCTGTCACCTTGTAGTAAACTGAAGAGCAGCTAATGTCATAATATTTGTCCTGTTCTGCTCTGTTATCAGTATGTTGTGTTCAGAATTTCAAAATGGTTTTTGTTTGGTTTTTTTTTTCCTCTATTGAACTTATGATTGCCCAGCAGACTTTGATTTTTTTCATTTCTTTAAAGCAGTGCAGGCAGTGATCTTACACTGAGATTCCTCATCTTTCAAGTATCTTCTGTACTTTGTATTTCCTTGTGTCCTGACAGTATATTTTATTTTCCTGCTTTGTGTGTGGTAACTGTAAAGTTCACATTGCAGGGCAGTGGCTGTGCCAGCATGATTTTTATTTCCTTTTCTATTCTTCATTATGTTGCTGAGGTCTAATAAAAGTCAAATGTTCACACATGACTCACGAGGTTGCATGACTGACCAATGCATCACGATCTCTCTTCAGAAGTGCTTGTAATTACCTGCCCTTGTTCTGCCATTCCTGTGACCAGATTTGTGCTTTGGAAGCACAACTCTGCTGTGGGAGCTCTGTGTGCATGGTGGGCTTTGCCCCTGCAGCAGGGATACCTGGCAGTCCAAAGTCTGGGATGAGGTGCTGCTCCTTGGTTTTTAATGCATGTTTATTAGATGGAATTCAGTGAGTTACCATGATCACTAAGAACAAATCCATCTTTTTCCTAATAAATCTCTTCCCTCGGGGAAATAGTGGTTTCTGAGCATATGAAGCACAACTGTAATTATTTTTCTCCCTTTATAAGGCTTTTTTTCATAGAAAACGCTTCCCTTTTGTTCTGAGTATCTGATTGTCTTGGTGTTTTGTTAGGTATGAGAAGGACAAGTGTCGAGGACATTTTGATCTGAAGTATTGGCATGGGGTTTTTGGGTTGCTGAATCTGGTGCATGTGCACAAACTGGTACAATGACAGCTTGAATCATAGGTTAGAGGGCAGCTGGTGACCTACGAGCCAGGAGGCTGCACCGTCCATGTGGATCTTGTACCTTCCTGCAGACAGTGGGACATGCTAGAAAGTCATACTGAAAAAAGAAAATCCAGCAACCTGCTGATGCCTTTTTTTTTTTTTTTTTTTCCCTAAAGGCAAAGCTGTCTGGCATGAGCAGGCTTAGAATTGTTCTCCCTGCTTTTAAAAATGTTCAGCGAATGGTGTGTGTGTGTTTGCACTCAAACTCTGGTTAATGTATCAGTCCTGAAATAAAAGATTTTTTAAAAATTAACAATAGGTGAGTTATTCTCTCTTTAGAGCATTGCCCCTTCGTAACATTTAGTGAAGTGGTGTTTAAATGTAATTATCAAAACAATTTAATCTTAATTCTCCTGAAATTCCTCAGAAAGTTATTTAGCAGAAGCCCCAGGTGGCTGAGACTTTGTGTTCCTGGTACTGTTACAGGATTTTGAAAGCCTCTTAAATAGTTTTTGAGCTTTCTACCTTTTTTGACTAAACTGGGAGCACAGTTGTCTAAGCCATATTCAGACTGCCTTGTGACACACATGCACGTGCTCATCATCCTCCCACTTCCCAACCCACCTGCACTTGTCCAAGCCACCTCTCGGGCATCAGCCCTTCCCCTCCTTGGCCATGGCACTTGGAGCAACTTCCTCTGGGTTTCTTTGTACTGGCAGAGGCCCTAAAACACTGTAAAAAAAAACACCACAGCTCAGTGATTGGAGCAGGACACCTGTGAGGCCTGGCAGGAGCACTTGTTACAGGTGGCTGGTGAAAAAAAAATGGGCAGCTCCTGCGTGCTCCTGCAGCATGCTTTGCTGGCAGGCTTGTAGCAGGGCAAAAAGGAAAGGTCCTGAAGAGACACTTGGGGAGAAATGAAGCTGAGTTCTTGTGTGGGTGGGTTTTTTGTTGTTTTAAGTAAGTTCTGTGATAAAGTACTGGAATGGTTTGCCCAGGAAGGTGGTGGAGTGACCATCCCTGGATGTGTTTAAAAAAAGACTGGATGTGGCACTCGGTGCTGTGGTTTAGTTATGGTGTTAGGGCATGGGTTGGACTTGATGATCTTGAAGGTCTCTCCCAGCTCAGTGATTCTGTGAAGCAGGTGAGATAAGGGGTTCCATTGACCTGCCCAGAGCTGTGTTTCAGGTTCTGTATTCTTCAGCTCTGGAAGCCCCAGGTAGTTCAGGAATTGTGCTTTCCTGGAGTGCTTCCGAGGCAGGTTTACTAACCTAGTGACCTACATGTTGTATTGGTCTCAGATGACAGCCTCTTGAGCAGCTGTCTCTGTATCCACTCACAGGAGGAAGGAGAATTAGAAGGGCATTCCCTGCTCTGTCAGTACAGTCCTGAACTTTGTCTAGCAAAGAGCAGCCAGCTTTCCATGGCTGGCAGGGAAGGCCACAAAGGTGCCTCTCAGCTCTGGCCACTGAAAGATCAGGCCATCCTCTGATGCTGCTTGAATTATCAAGACGTGGAACATTTTTCAGCCTGTTTCTAGACTTTGTCTGCTCTGTGCCCTGCTTGCCAAGGCAGTTGTCAGCTGATAAAGCAGGCTTCCAACCGAGGCATTGCTGAATTTTTCAGCAATGTTATCAAAATTTTATACTGAAAACAGTTCTTGGATGTGTTAATTTTATGGATTTGTAATAGCTTAGTCATGCCACGTAGCTGGGCTTAGTTCTGTGGTCTACAGCAGGAGACTATTCTGCCTTCTACAGAGTAGTTCTGCACCCAGGGTTCCTCTGAAAACAAGCCCAGCTCTGAGTTAGAAGGAAGAAAAGCACTAAGATTAGTTTAGACAGCCAAAGAAACAGCCAAACTCTGAGTTGCCACTTTTGGCTCAGTTACCTGAAGCTGGTGGTTTGCTGACAAGAATCTACCCCTGCTTCCAGCAGTCCCTCCTTGAAGCATCTTCCTGGTACCCACAATGTGATGACTTGGATGCCCCTGTGCTAGTTCCCAGGGCAGGGCTGCCCTGTGACTGAGCTGCTCAGTCTCTCGACTTGCCCCTCAAAATGCTTCTGTGGTTTACATTTTGCTCATGCACAAGGTTCTTTAAGTATTGCAGGGAGTTGTCTCCATGTGACTAAAGAGAAGTCTTTCACTGGTTTCTGGATACTGATATAGATAAAGCTTTATCCTTTCTGGAATGGACTATTGTAAATTTTACTAGATAAAGCTTTAAAAATGCCTTCTTTTTTTTTTTTTTTTTTTTTTTTTTTTTTTTTTTTTTTTTTTTTTTGTGATTTCTTTGCCATTCTAGACCTCTACTTGGTATTCAAAGAGTCACTTTCCTCCCAGCATTGTCTATTCTGGAATTTCTTGTAGATTTTTTGGGATAGTTTTGGGCTTTTTTTGTGTTGGTTTGTTTTGTTTTTTTTTAATTTAATATTGAATCCTGATATCATGAATGCTTTTGTCAGAATTGTATTGTTGATAACGCCTTTAACTTTCTGGGCAGCAAGGAAGATTAACTTGAATTAATTGAAAGAGTTATTTATAAGCTTCCAAATGAATGTCTGTGCCAAAACTTAATAGGGTATAGCTAATCGATTTTATTTCATGTGCTTGTATCCCTGCAGTTTATAGGATTAGTGCTCCTTGCCATCTACAGGGCATTATCTTTATCTCCCTGCCACTTCTGAAGCAGTGCATTATTCTCTGCTCCTTGGGCAACTGCTGAGCTTGTTCAGCTCTGCCAGGCCACATCACCCTGCTGGAGGCACTTCTTGTTCAACTCCACTGGGCTGTCAGATACCACTATCTTTTAAAAAGATCATTATCTCAGAAGTGCTTTCATCTGCCTCAAAGCATAACTTAAGCTCAGTCTCTGATAAGAAATGTAATGATGCATCTGTGGCTCAGGGAGCTGAGAAGCAGAAGCGTGATCGATACCAGCACTGGTTTGGACATGAGGCAAGGTTGAGGTTTTCTCTAGTACAAAGGACAGTTCCACCTAAATGACTGTGAGATGACGAGTGATGACCTCTGAGATGGGGAAGCTCAGAAGGTGGTAAATGCTTCAGTTTCCCTTTTAGAAAGAAAGCTGAACAGTCTGATGCCTGGCACGTCCTGAGCACTAGTGTCTGTGTATGCAGAGGTGAGAGAAAAACTGTGCAGGGAGGAATCCCTACCAGGCCTGCTCTGGTAACACTCATTTAATTGAGAAAGTGAAGTTCCCTTTAAATCCATGCTGCAATTTTAGTGTTCCTGTACCAGCTTAAAAAAGGGGCTTAAGGGAAGTGAAAAGACAAAGTAGTGCAATGTGCAAGTGACTATAAAATCAGACTTTCACAGTGAGTCTACAGAAAAAGAAACTGCTGTGGTGGTAGTTAATGTCTGCTGCTTTCTGCTTCACATCAAGTCAAAGGAGATCAGATCCTCCAGCTCTGTGTTGGTGACAAAGATGAATTACCTAGAGAAGACATCAGGGTTAAAGCCCAATTGTTTGTGTAAACCTTGTACAACCCTGGGGGCTTTCACTGATAAGCACTTGTGCAGGAGCTGGAAAGCTTTGAGATGTGGTGAGCCTCCCTTTCTGTGAAACTGGCTCTCTCAAGGGCAGCCTGCTTTTGGTTTGGGGTGCTCTTGCCTCAGCCATAAAGCATCCAGCTGTGGCAATGGCTTTGTGAAATGCTGCTTGCCAGTAAAGGCTGCTTCCCATCGTGTTTTGACACTAGTCTTAACCCTCCAAGGTATTTTTAAAGAAAATAGAACTGAATTAGGGGTTTGCTTCAGATTACACAATATGGTGGTTGGTTACCACATGCAAAAGACCCAGCAGGGTATTTGCAGGCTCCTCCCAAAGCCTGCAGTCCCCTGAGTGTGTGCACTGCGTGGTACCACGCTGGACACCCAGCAGCTGCCTCTCTTCAGTTGCACAAGGCTCACAGGTAGGAGGCTGACCTTGCATGTGAATGGGATCTGCTGAGAAAGTCTCCATTTCACACTTTAGTTGTATGTAATTTACTGGAAGTTCTTGGTTTTCATCCCATCATTTCAAAGCTGAAAATTCTCCTTATTATAAAAGCATGCTTTTCAAGCAGGCTTCTTGTTCCTCTTATTCCTGTATCAAAGTTGATTGTCTTGCAGCCATTGATAGCTGTGTTTTCTTCTGATTTAAACTTTAGTCTGACAGGCATTACAAGTATTTCCATCCCTTCCTTTTTAAGGAGCATCATTTCTTTGAGAAAGAAATGCTGAGGAAATATTTCTAATTATTTTATCTCCTTAATAGGAAACTGCTGGCCAAAACTCTTCCACTTTTGCTTCTGAAAACCCATCAGTTTTACTGTGTGATTTGTTGACAGAGCTCCTGTGTTACTCTGCTCAAGAGGGGAAATCACTCTTGTAGTGATGGCAGGAACTGGAAAAGTGTTTTTGGTAGCTGAAACCTTCCCCATTTATGTGCACGAAGGGTTTTTTGTTTGCTTGGCAGTGCACTCCATTTCATGGAAAGAAGAGGCATTTTCCATCATGAGGCAGTATTATGGTTGGCTGTAACTGAATGTTTGAGAGGATGAATCACTGACTTTTGGGCTGCACATTGCAGGGAAATGATCCCAGTGCCCCTTGGAGCCAGCTCCACTGGCGTGCTCGGTTGGGTGATCCAGGGGAGGCCTCTCTGGGGCAGCCTGGGCATCTGCACTGCCAGGCAGGTGCAAATCCACTGCCACAGCATCCTTTTCAATGGATGATGAGTTCATCTTTCCCACTTGGACTTCCAGCCATGGCAGGTTGGTCAGCCTGTGGAGCCCATAACTCCTTTGTGCATCCATGCACGTGCTGGAGCCTGCCCTGAGAGCAGCTGCTTTCTGTGGTGGGGATGGTCTCAGTGGTCAGTGGAGGTGTGTTGGGGCACAGGAGGCTGCAGCTGCTTTTCTCCCATGCAGGGAAGGTGTCCTGCTCCAGCAGCATCTGATCTGGGGGCTTTGTTGAGGGCAAGATGTGCTGGGGCAGCTGTTCTCAGTGAGTGTCCCACAGGGGCTCTCTCTGGGGTACAGGTGTCAGGCATTGGCATTTTGTGCTGCTTGGTGAGAGCTGGAGTACCAGCTACTTATACAATAAAAACTTGTATTTTTATTCCTTTGCACTTCAGAGCCTTTCTTCCTGCATTTGTGCTCTATCCAGACAGGCTGGTTTGTGATTAGATCTTGTAGCAATCTCTCCTACCTTGTGTTCCTAATTATTTAGCCTTTCAGTTTGAGGCTTGACAATGAGCTCCTTGTATGTGATGGTGAGCAAGAGCCAAGTGAATGCTGTCAAACCCAGCTCTTTACTAAATAAGGGGAGTTTATCCTGTCATTTCTCTCTTCCTGTTATCTAATCAACTTCTGTAGTGTACTTTTATTTTCTGCTGTGTCTACTTGAGGGGGATCTGGAGCAGATATTATTGCTTCTCTTCCTCCTAGGGAGTCATTTGAGGTGAGGAGTTGGTCACTGCTCTGCACTTGGTGCTGTGTTGTTGGAATACCAAGGCTGTAGGAACAGGTTGGGTGTTCTGCATCCGTGTCTTGTCCTAAAGCTTTTAGATGACAAACTGGGGTTTGAAGCCTTGAGAGAATTCCCTCTGTAAAGGCTGAATATAGCTGAAAATACCAGCACAGTTTGATGTCATGGCAGGTGTAGGGAGGAGGTAGAGTACATCTACCTTAAATGCAGTTTCCAAGTGAATTCTTTTTTCTTTTTTCTTTTTTTTTTTTTTTTTTTTTTTTTTTTTTCCATCTCTCCTCAGAGACTCCTCAGTGTAGTTCCTAGGAGTGAAAGCAGAGTCAGTAATGACTCACTGCCCACCATAAAGGCTTACAGAGCTCTGCCTTTTCCAGATCCCACTTTGTGCCCTGGAGGAGAACAATCCACCTCTGCCACAGCACTTTGTGAGCTCCCCCAGCCATTCCTGAACCAAGCAAACTTACAGGTGAGTTAATCATAATTACTTGGTTTTAATCTCGCTTTAAGTTGTCAGCCAGAAAAAACTTAGGCTCCAACATCAGCTTTAATCTTGACATGTGTTTGTTTTTGTTTCTTTAAGTAGGTTCTTACTCATTGCTAATCTTTAAAATACAGCTTTTCCATTCTTGAATTGGTGACAAGATAGATTCACTGTGTTATTTCCATAAGTTACAGAAGAACTTTATTCAGATTCTAAATCTGTAACAGTTTTACATTTTAGTATTATCTTCCTAAAATGCCCTTAAATGACCCAGATTCATAAATACATACATATTCCCTAGAAAGACATGTTTTGCATTTAACATAACTAATTCTTTTTAAAATCAAGAAAGTAATTTGAAGCAGTTGTGAACTCAGACAATTCTGTTTGAGGTCTTTGCAATCTGCACTGGCACCTCTGATCTGTTTGTGACTCAGTGACTGAGAAGGTGGCAGCTGCATTGGCTCAGATGGAAGCACTCTGAGCCTGATGGCCAAACTGCTTAGGGCATAAAGCAAACATGATGTGATGCTGAAACCCTTTTGATGATCTGTGGTTTAGGAATTTCTTGACCAAGAAGTCAAGTTCTTGTATTTTTTTTTTTTCAATTAATATCCCTTGAGGAATTGATTTTTTTTTTTTTTTCTTAGTTAGCCTCCAGTTAATTTCTTAATACTGAACTGTTTGCTGTGCTAAAAGATGATGTGCTTTAAACTACAGAAGAGCCTGTGAGAGCTTGGTTGCAGTGCTTTTCCAGTGACAGCTGACATCCCAAGACTTGCTCATATGACCATTGTCTGGCTTCCTGAATGTTGTTGTGATCTTGTCCCAAAGGACAGCCAGCAACTGCAGAGTTGCCAGTTGGCTCTGATGGTGGGAGCCTTCCATATTTAAAAGGTGTCAGCTCTCTGAATTTCTCTTGAATTTAGGGTGCTACATGTCTGCTGTTAATGAGATTATTTAATAATTAAAGAATAGTAATAACCTATTACAGGATATTCACCATAACTTCTAGTGTAAATGTTAAACTTGATTCTTGAAAGGATAAAAATTCCTTACTTATTCTGACATGCCTGAAGTGCATAAGTAGTGAAATTATATCTTTTGTGAGGTTTTATTTTACCTGAGACTTTAAGTAAGGTTCTGTAGAAATATGCCCTGTGGCTTGAAACATAACTTGTTATGAAATAGAGCTTTGAATCCTTTTTCTCTTCCATTTGCAATTTAATGATTGGGAGAGACTGCCCTGTGGTCTCAAGTTGCTATTGGGCCTGTGTGTGATCCAAACCACTTGAATGAAATACAGAAAAATGATTGAATTAGTCTTTGTGCCCAAAAAGGGAAGACTGGTTTGACACTAGATCCAAACAGGCATACAACACCCATTTCAAAATCCCAGTTAGATTTGTAAGGCATTAAAATGGTGTCTATAATTCCTGTTTAATTCAGTGTTGGTGTTTCTTTGGGTGAAAATGCAGGAGTTGTAGGCATGTTCCAAAAATGCTTGTTTATGCACAGGTGGACCAAATGGTTCTCTGTTAAATAAATTGTTTGTTGAGATAAACCATAACTATAAGATTAGTTCTTTACAATTTTGTCTGGTTTATAGTTTGGAAATGTTCCTGATGTGAAAGGAGAACCTTAAGTGTACAGCCTTTATTGGGGTGGCATAAGCCTTATGTTTCTGTAAAGGGTAAATGGAATTGGTTTGTTGATACTTAGTATTTAAAGGGTAACAATGTGTGAGATTTACAGGCCAACTTGTTCCTCTGCATCCAAAAACCACAAAGGAGCTGGGAAGTAATAGGTAGTGCAGAAAGGAATGGAGTGTGGGCGAGAGCTCCTTACCAAGGGAACTTCCTCCTCCTCCTCTTCCTTCCTTTCCCTTTCCCCACAATAGACTCCAGGTAAAGCCTTGTGTTTCTTAGCTGCTTTATCCACCAAAAATGCCAGTGTTTACTAAAATAGGAATTCTTCTGTTGTTTTCTAGCAGTAGTAACAGTGACTCTTGTTCTGGGTTTGCTTTTTCAGACCTCCTTCTGGATGACCAACGTGTGTTTTAAGTGATTCTGTCGGCAGCTTAAAGTCTCCAACTTCCCGCTCATTCCAGCTGGCAGCAACGTTTAAAATGCAAAAAGATCACAATCCGGGATCGCACAAACATTTCTCTTAAAACTTCCTAGATGATTGTAGTTGCTTTGGTTGTGTTCTATGCTAGCAGAAGCCTTTTCCAAGGTCTGCTGTTGACTCTAGAGCACCACATTCCCGGTTTCCTGGGAGCCTGGGGGGCCGGCAGCATGGGGAACTCGTGCGTCTGCCGCGACGACAGCGGGGCCGAGGACAGCGGGGCCTCCCGGGGCCGGCAGCCGGAGAACAGCAGGACACACATCCCTGAAGCCAGAAGCCACCCAAGGGACCCTGTCCGTCCTCCCAGGAGGGGTCGAGGGCCTCATGAACCAAGAAGGAAAAAACAGAATGTGGATGGGCTGGTACTTGACACACTGGCTGTAATTCGGACGTTGGTAGATAAGTAAGTACCTCCTCAAGGGATAATTCAACATGAATGAAAATGTTCTTGTCTTCTCTCAAACCGTGGCTCCAGCCTCTCAGCGATCTCCACCTCACCCTCCCTGAAGCAGCTGCGTGTTTCCATCTGGAGGCTTAGGAGAGGAGCACCTTTCCTAGGTAATAGAAGTAGCTCCTGAGTGCCCAGGTACAGGCTCTCCAGGAGCTGAGGAGCTTTCTCACAGTTCCTCTATGGGCCTGCACCCATGTGGGATGAGGAGCGTGCTCAGGATTTCTTACCTGGCACAGACACACAGTTTAGGAAGCAATAAATGCTCCAGAAGCTGGGAACTTCTGTCCTAAAAATCTGTGGTTGTGCAGTTTTCTGTTTGCAGGCTGGATTTTTACTTCTTTGGAAATGGTGAAGCAAAATAGGGAGCTTTGATGTTTGTTAGCTTGGATAAACAGACCGAGGTTTTCTTTCCAGTTGTATGTCTGACTACTTTTTAAAGATCACATGTTGTGACTGCCCAACTCACAATCCCAGTATTGCATTCCTGGCATGCTCAAAGCATCCATTAAGGGCGTGGGGGATATTTATGGGCTCATCGGTTTTTTGGTCTTACTTTGATTTTGTTGCTTTTTCAAAGCTTAAAAGGACTTTAAAGAAGATGTGTTAAGTTAGCTCCACACCTTTTGGGTTAGGTGCAGGCTAGGAATTGGAAAGACCAGAACTGAAGGAGAAATACTATTCCAACCTGACATCTGGGGTTTGAGTTTAGGTGGATGAGGCTCAGAGTAAGTGAGCCTTGATTCATATACCTGCATCAGCTCTGGAATGTGCCTGCAGAGAAGGAGCTTGCCTTCCTGCTGTCAAAGGCTTTAAGTAAAAATACCAGGACTGATGTTTTTCATGGGCATTTAAATCTAAGGTGTGTGTTTGGCTAGTTTTTTAACGGGTTTTATTTTGTGCTCTGTCTTCAAATCATGGCAAATGTATTTTAGTATCTGCCCAGTCTCACATGCTGTCCCCTTTCCCACAAGTTCAGCTCCTGAAGCTGTTTCACAACACTTCTGTGCACAGTTGATCCTGTTCCTGTGGGTCTTGCAGTCAGTTTTGTAATCTTGTAAGCACTTTCCTATGCTACTGAGAGACAATAAGCATGGTTATTTCACTGCCCATGGAGTCCTGTTTCTGACAAATTCCTGAAGCTACTGTATTTTTACAGGGGCTTTTATACAGACTATAGTAAAATGCACTGTGATAAGCAATGCTTCCCCTGTTTGCTTTTTGGTTTTTTCTTGGAGTTAATTTTTTTCTTGTTGTTTTTGGTTTTACCAAATCTCAAAGTTCTGACCTAAAACATATCTGATAACTTATTTTTTTTTCTTTCCTATTTAGTGATAGCTGCTTCCTAGAAGCTTAATTTCATAAACTCTGAAGGATAAGTTCTGTATTTTGGGGCTTATATGAAAAGCTGCCTTGCAAATTAAGAAATTACCAAAATAGTTGGTTTGTTTCAAAATGAGGAAGATGTCTCCTGGAGGGGATGTTGGAAATTAAGTGGTTAAAGTGGCAAATCAGTGGGGTGGGATTGTCCTTTTCTCAGTCCCAGTACTGTAAAAACCTGCTACTTGTGACAAAATCAGAAATCTTACAGATAAAAATGTCATGCTTTTTTATCATAGCCTTTACTTGTACTTATGGTTGGGATTTTTCTTGGGGCTTTTTTTTCTCCTTTCTTTGAATTATTCTGTTCTTTCTCCTGATGTAATTCTGGCTGCAAAACTGCACTTCTTTTTCCTTCTGGGCAGATTACTTTCCAGAAGATGAAGATGCCTCCAGTTAAAAAAACAACCCAACTATTTGTTTCAAATGTTGTGGCAATATAAAAATGTGTTCAACTTCACTTTAGCATTTTCTTGTAGAAATATTTAAGAATGTGTTTACCTTTTTGTAAGGAAAAAATATGTATTTATGTCATATATATTTCATCAAAGCTGAGATTTTTCTCTTCTTTATGACTAATCTCTCAAACTAGGTAGTTTTATTATCTCCATAAGTAATGTCTGTTGAAATTTTCTAAAATTCCTCTGTATTTCACATTTCCAATTTCTTTTCAGAGCTGTGATAGAGATTGAGTGTGGAACATAAAGCCTAAGCTTGGGGTTAGTTCACAGTGCATAAGAAGCACTGAATAAAGTATTTTAGGACATGCTGCTGGATAAGCTTGTTCTGGACCTAGAGGTGCTTACTGACCAGGATTTTAGTGTCTTGCTTTGGTACTCTCACTGGCAGTGCCTGCTCAGATACACAGATGTGTCCATAGCTTTGTGTCCTTACTCCAGCAAACTGGACTGAGGACCTGATCTATTGATTTTCTTGTGGTTTTCATGTTGGAAAATGGGTTGGATTAAGTATTTTCTGTTAAACTGCCATAACTATTTCTTTTACTAGCTCCTGTTGAAGACTATGATGCTGTTTGGTGGCTTCCCATTTAAGTTTTGTGGTGGTTTTTAAATATTTCTATTTTTAGCAGGGAATTTCTGAGGAAAAAAAATTCCTGTTGAAGTGATGCCCCTTGTGCACTGCTCTGGGTTCACTTTGTGATCTCTGACATGCAGTGCCTCATTATGTACTACAAGGAACCTGCTAATGAACTGCACCAAGCCTAGGCATTATGCTCAGCTTTTAGGCATGCAGATGTGGATCACAGTTTCACTTGCCAGCTGTTGCAGACTTGCAGATGTTGAACCAGAGAGAGGCTCAAATCATCCCATCTGTGTTTCAGATCTGAAAATGACATTAGCAATCTGCAGCCTGTGTATTTCCTTTTGTTAAATGGTTACTGGATTTGTGTTCTGTCTGTGTATAATTATTTTATTCAGTGTATTACGCTGATGATTGTGCGTAAATTTTGACCTGTGTAATGTCTTTTTCAGTGACCAGGAGCCTCCTTATTCAATGATCACGTTGCATGAAATGGCAGAAACAGGTATCAAGGCATTGTGTTGGGCATTTCAGTTGTGACTCACAAGCAAAAGAAACAAAACAAACCCCAAGCCCCTCTTTTGTTTGCAAAGAAAAATACACCTCAGCCAGGTGTGTTGGGGTGTGGGAACCAGAACACAGTTGTGCCTTCAGAGCCTCACTGAGCTCATGCATTGGCCTGAGTTTTTTTGAATTCAGTTAAACTTCCCACATGAAATCTCCAGAAGCAGCAATGGGTGGGCACAAACACACTGCAGTGGCATTAAACCATAAGCCACAAAGAATGGCTGTGTGCAGCTGAGCAGGAACATCCTGTGCATGTCCATGGACATGGGCTCAGCCTGTGTGCTCCACCTTCCTTTTGGTTTGGGTCTTGCTGACCTTAGACCTCTGCTTTTCTGATGTATTTGTCCCAACCCTGTCCCTAACTGCTCCTGCAAGATAAGTCACATTTGTGCAAGGGCTGTTTAATCTCTTGTTACAGTGGGAGAAATTCTCCCAGCTTAAGACTTCAACAAAACTTCTGGTTTGGTTGAATTTTTCTCTCTCTCTACTTAGTAGTGTTGCTAGTGGTCTTAGGGAATATATTTCTATATTCAATTAAATTAATCAATCTGGTTAGATATTACAGCAATTCAATAAAATATTTTTCAGGGGAATGTGCTAACATAACCCCCAATGTATTACTGCTGTGTTGTTGCTATAGGGAATGCTGCTTCTTCAGCCTCACTCATCTGCATACAGATACAGACTGTCTTTATTCTCACTTCTGTGGGAGCTATTTTCTTGTAAATCCAAATCTGTTTATTTTATCAGTAGTTTAACATCTTCTTAGTGGATGTTTGCTTGCAAGTAAAAGCCCTTGTCTACTCATTCAACAGTGAGAGCTGCTCCTTAGGAAAACAAACATTCTTTAGACCAGCAGGCATGGGAAAAACCCACTGAGTTTCTCTGAACCTCATGCTACTTCAGGAAACTCAGAAAGAGGGATCTGATTCTGATTAAAAGAAATATTTCCTCAGTGTCATTGTGTATGTAGCATTTGACACTTAAGAGTTGACATTGGATGCTGAACTCTGAGTATCACACTAGAACACAGTACTTGTCCATACCACGAGTATTCCCTCCTAGTAATAGGAAATAAAGGATGCTCTGGCCTGGGCAAGACTCTTCTCCAAACCATAGAGGGGTTCACTATTACCCAAACTGCTGTAAACTTTTTCTTTCTTGAATTTAAACTTCTAAATTACTGCAAACTAAGACAGTGGTATAAGAAGCAAACTGATTTTCCTGATGTCTCTAAACTCACTGGGTAACTTTGAGGATTTTTCAGTTTACATTTAGGGATGTATTTTGAACACTTCTGAATTGCACTGTTAATTCTGAGTGTGACTTTTGTTTTGTGATTGACAGATGAAGGCTGGTTGGAAGTTGTCCAGTCTTTAATTAGAGTTATTCCATTAGAAGATCCCCTGGGACCAGCTGTTATAACGCTGCTACTTGATGAATGTCCACTGCCAACAAAAGTGAGTCGAAAGCAGATGCATTTATCTGTGGCTGAATGTCAGTTATTTGTGGTTGCCACACCCATGATCTCTTTGGTGGCTTTCACCAGTGATGCAAGACTGATAGAAAAATGGGTGCAGCATTCAACTCAAGTAATTTGGGGTGACTTGGTGTCTAAACAAATTTGGTCCATGGGGAAGAAACAAGAGACCCTTGGGTTTTGGCTGCTTTTTTTTGCCATCTCTCCTGTTGTGTGGTAGGGAAGATGTGCAGTTGCTGTAAAAGCTGCCCAAGTTCTGCCCTTTTGTTCTCTCATTCACTAAGTTACACATTTACAAGTGACTCTTGAATTTGTTCTTGCCCTGCACATGAGGAATGCAATGCAAATGGGTGTGTTAAGCTAAACAAGTGACATTTCTCTGCTATGAAGTATCTATATATGGTTTTGGCAAATGAAAATTCTTTTGTTTTACTGTCTATTAATCTGGTTTTGGGCAGAAAGATGATCTGAGGTGTTCATGCTCTGTTGGTGTAGGTGTGTAACTGAAAGCTTCAGGTGCTTTAGGATGCTGAATATGTTTGTACAGAGAACTTGAACTGTCTTCAAATGCTTGTCATTATCCCATTTTCTTCAGAAATTGATGGTCAAATCATTGCTGCTTTGATTTCTTAAGCTCCTGATGCTGCCAATTTTAGTCTTCCATTGGTATTGTTAGGGATATAAAGAGCTGGTTGCATCAGTGGCTGGAGAATTGGTCAAGCTCTCAAACTACCTGAAGTGGGTTTGTTTCCTCTAGGCTATTGATTAAAGTTATCTGAGACTTTTAAACAAGAGAAAGGCATTATGCCTGTCACAGAGACTGCTGAATTATTTTGAAAACAAAGCTATGACTAGAAACTGTCTGCTTTAAAAAAGAAATCTGGACATGGAGACCACTGCGAATGCACCATAGGGAGAATGGGTTTGGATTTTTTGTTTGGCTTTACAATGTCCTTGGCAGTCAAATGATTTGTTTCTCAAAAGCCACGTGACTTTTATTTGGGTATTTCTAAGGAGTTTGCTATAAAATAGTTGATCTTATCAAGACAAAGAATGAGGTGCCTGTTTTTCTGGGGGGCACTGTGGCTTTTCCTGTGTAGCTTCTTTACAGCACAAGGAGTTGCAGCTGTGGGGTCTGCTGGCCACATGCAGCCTTGTAAAGTGTGTGCTGCTGTACATTTTGTTTCTATACAGGATAAGTTTTATGTTTGTCTTGGGGATTTTAAGTCAGTGCCTCACTTCCATGACAGCTGGAGAACAGCAGCAGGCTGTATTTAATTTTCTGGTTTTGCAGGCTATAAAGTCCATGCAGTTAAAAGGGCAGTACAGTAAATTGTTTATTCTATAAAGTCTTTATTTAACTCAAAATACTTGATCTCTGACAGTTCTAATAATGGCTAAAAGCAGTATCAGTATGTCAGGAGTCTAATTTTAGTGAGTCCTTTCCATCCCAAGTCTGTAGCTCAGTCATTCTTTCTTCTTTCTCTGTTCTTTCCACTTAGCTCAGTCCTGTTCATCGGATCTGTTTTTGTGGCTTTCCTTTTAAGAACATAACTACTTTTCAGTGTGATCTCTGTACAGACCTCAGACTCTAGCACAGTCAACTGATTCGAGCGTGGCTGAGAACAGAGTTCAAAAAACACATCTATTCAACTTGAGCAGTGCTCATTTTTCCTCCAAATGGCTGCTGATGACTTCAATATGAGGAGTTCTTCTATTTTAATTAGATCCTTGCCTGAGATTATGCAGTTTCAATCTGAATCAGCTGAAACTTTGATGAAGTCTGGAAAGTTAAGGAGGATTTGGAACTTTTCAGGGTGGGGTTCTCCCTGTAGGATGACTTGTTCTGTCTCTAGATTAACCCCTACTCCCCTGAAAATGCAGAGTATGCTCTAGACCTATCTGGAATTTAATTTATACCATACTGCCTGAACAAAGCAAATCAAAGCATGGCATTTTAGATCTATTACCCTCATTGGTTATTTCCTAAATTTGTGTGACTACAGAAAACCACTTAGGCTGTCAAGAATGCAGTTTGACATCCTGTAAAGCTGACAACATCCTATAAAATTTATGATGGGAATGTGGGCTTTTTGGGGAGGGGGCGTGTCTCTTTAGTCCTGAATTCTAAAATCTGTAACAGTCCTTTTCTTTTGAAGAGGGTGTGAGTTTTGGGACACTGGAAATAGATCAGATGGCAGCTAATTGATCATATGTGCTAATTGGCTCCTATTGCCATAGGGAGCTCACTTAGGCATGTCCAGAAGTGTCCTGTGCTGTTGATCACAGCAACCAACAATCTGGTGGTAATTTTAAAGTTACTCTTGGGTCTGTTGAACTTTTCTTCTCCTTCATTATATTATCTTAGAAGATAACCACCCCATGCTGTCTGTAATATGATGCTGACTTCAGTAATGTGTAAAAACAATCTGTTTTTATGATACTCAGGGAGAAACTGTATCTGTCAGTAACATTGATGATATTTCTGATTTTTCTTTTGCAGGATGCATTACAGAAGTTAACAGAAATATTAAACTTAAGTGGAGCTGCTGCCTGCCAGGACGCTTGTCACCCTGCCAAGCACCGGAACACGACTGCAGTGCTCGGCTGCTTGGCAGAGAAATTAGCAGGTAAAGCCCTGGGGTTCTCCTCACAGCTGGCATTTGGCTCTCTGCAGCACCTTCTGCTTTAGCACCCACCATGCCCACCAGGTCAGAGGTGTTTGCTTAGAACTGAGTCATGTTCTGCATCCTGGGGGTACCTGTGACAGAATCTGATGGTAATATCACATCTGATTCAAGTATGTGTGAATGTGCTGTTCACAAATCCTTCTGATGTGTGGTTAGTGATTGGGGATTGCTGTTTGTTATATTGCCTTAGCACTGGTAATCAATCTCTTCTGCAGACCCACTCTGGCTGTGAATTACTCAGGACACATTCTCTAGAGTGTAGGCAGGAATATCAAGTTAGTGGTCTTGGAGGCTGTATAGAAATAAAAAAGAAATATTCTTTTTCCACTAGACGTGTCTTATTCTCTTGTAGATAGCTGAAAAGATTCTCTTCTGTGTTGCTTAAAAGAGAATTGCTGAGATTCTATTTTAAGGTTATTACTTTTCATATAGAACTTTTATTCCCTGTCCTTCCTACCTAGTACACTGTTGGAAATTGATGATTAACTTTCCTTCCTGCTGATGATCTCTTTTGTATCTAGTTTTTTTTCTCCTTTTCTGAACGTGGACAGGAAATAGAGCAAAAAAGTGATTGTCTGGTGTCACCTAATGGTTATTAAAACCCGATTATTGTATTTCTGTGAAAAAAACTCAAAGAGCAAAGTATAAAAGTGTTTTTGTGCTGTAATACTTCTACTGTATTATACTAAGTAAAAATGAGATACTGTATCTACTTCCATCTTAGTGGACACAGATCTCATTGTGTCAGCTCATGCAACAAATTTGTTAATGAAGTCTTGGAATGCACTGCAATTTCTTAAGAGCTTGTAGATGCCAGAGTTTGATTCCCCCGTGTCTCTCTTGATTAAGTGGACACTATTTCAGGGCTTTTCCATTTTAAATTGGCTGCTTGCTCTGGTGCTGCTGCAGCTGTATAATTAACCATCAAGTTGGCCATATCAGGTGCTCAGTTCTGCTTATTTTGGGCTACAGATAGATGGAGCTGGTCTTTACAAATTGACTCTGGAAGTAAAGAGGAGACAGTATCTTTTCAGAAGTAAAGAGCATGAAAATGCTAAGTGGAGGCTGCTGGAGTCTTACTGTAAAGTTTCAGAAGTGTGGCTAGAACTCTGCAACCACTTGAAGCAGTGAACTGAACAGGACAGTAACGTGCCAGTAACTGTAATTATTGAATGTGCACTAAGTATTTTACTGGGAACAATGATAATTGTTTTATATTATAGTTTTGCTTTGCTGTGAAGTTGCTTGGTGTTCTTTAATTTGTTACCTTGTGTTTAAAAGATCTGTGGTGATGGGTATGTGGTACTTCCTGTGGAAGGATTTCATTCCTGATGTTCTTGCAGGTCCTGCAAGCATAGGCTTACTCAGCCCAGGCATATTGGAATATTTACTTCACAGCTTGGTAAGTGTCTTTGATCTTTTTGTATGTATCCATACATAGCAATTAGAATGCAATTTCTTTATTATTGTGAAAAGTTTCAGTCATGTCTGCTAAATACTGACAGTGTATGTTACAGAAAGCTGGGATTCCAGCTGTGGGATCTCCATCTTTGGAGATAATTAGAAGTCAGTGGAACAAGGCTCTGGGTAGCCTGATCTGTTTGAACCAGCTCTCCACAGGAGGGTAGAATACAGGAACTTTGGAGGCTGCTTTGAACCTAAAACCTTCTGTGACAGACTTGCAACTCTTCTTGTCTCTCTGTAATGGGTATTTATTAATAAACTTTCTCTTACTGCCCATGTTTAGAATTTCCAGTCCCACCCAACAGTGATGCTTTTTGCACTAATAGCACTGGAGAAGTTTGCACAAACAAGTGAGTATTGGCCTGGTGCTGCTCTTAACACCGTGGCTTCTCTGCATTATTGTCACTTGCTTTGCCTGATCACTTGTGAGCACGAGAGTCTGCATTGGTATTTATTGCTGCGGTGACATCCCTCTACCCCTCAAAAACCCCTGAGATACTTGCTGAAACTTACTTTCCTAGTTAGAAATTCCTGTAGAAGGATTTGTGACACGAGGCCTTTGTCACTGACATAAATCTGTATTAGAGTTGGACAACAGTTAGGATTGGGAATTTGTAGGCAGGAAAAAATATTTTTTGCTTTAATGACACCCTCACCCACAAACCCTTAAGAGATTTGCTGAAACTCAGTCCTACTCATCTTAGAAGTTACTACATAATGACTTATGACATGAGATCTTTGTTACTTGAAAAGAAATCAATCAGTATTGGAGAGATGGAGAACAGCTGTGATCAGTCTCGATGATGCAGCTCAATGCTGAGAAGTGGTAAATCTGAATGAAGATAATTCCACTTCTGCTTGGGGAAACAATTTCATGCTGCCTGTAATATTGAGGTTTAGATGTGTGTAGAGTGTTCTACTGCATTTGTAGGATGTTATTATTTTTAACTGAACTTATCCCTAGCTGATGGAAGTTACTCTTTTTCCTCTTAATTTGCAGGTGAAAATAAAATGACAGTTTCTGAATCGTGCATTAGCGACCAACTGATCTTGCTGGAGAAATGGACAGATAATCCAGACTACTTAAAACGCCAGGTTGGATTCTGTGCCCAGTGGAGTTTAGACAATCTGTGTAGGTATAACAAAGGGATGGATTAATTTAGTAGTAATCACTCCTCCAAAGAGATGGAGGAGTGCTTTGTGTTCATTTTGTATGAGCACTTACTGTACCTAGCTGCATTTGTAATATCTCCTTGAAAAAGAAAACAAAACCAAAAAAAACCACACCAACAAATATATCCAGTAATTGTATGGAAAGAAAATTTTGGCAAGGAAAATGTTTTTGAAAGGAAGTGGTTTGTACTCTGCAAGTTGGAGCTGCAGTGAAAATTCTTCTTTGCACCAATTTCCTGTAGCCCACACTTCAGCAAATTTGCTGAGTGGCTCAACAGTGCAGCTCTGTCTCTGGAACATCTGGATTGCTGACATGTCCTGGTCATGGCCACCCCTGTGGTCATTCCCAACTGGCACACTGGCTCAAAGAATTACTGAAGACTTTTAAAATTAAATATACTTCTTGATTTTTGTGATCAAAAGTAAAAAGTATTTGGCAAAGCACTTCTCTAGGTTGATCTTCTGGATTACTAATAATCACTGAATTTGCTTGGTTAGTTGTGATTTCAAGGGTGCAGCAACTCTAATGACCTTGTATTTTCTAATGCCTTTTAGATAAATTTGGGTAAAAGGTCTGTTGGGCTTTAGGGGCTTTAGTCAGCTTATGGAAAGCCAGTGTCAGCTGTGTTTAGTAAATGTCTGTGTAAATGTAGCAAGTTTGAGTTATATGAAGGGTCCTAAGATAAGATCTTTGACTTGTAAATTAACATGTATGTGTCAACAATTTGACACCTGGCAAGAGAAGCGCTTCTGATCTTTCCATATAGAAAAGGCAGTCAAGGGGACAGAGTGCTGCTTTGGCTCAGTTTAAGTTCATCACCTAAAAATGAGACAGTAGAAACCTTTCAATCCTTGTTTCCCCCTTCTTCCTATCCCCACATCTGTTTCCACTGTAATGAATGAGAAAAACTCTCCCCACTGAATATACAAATACAATGGTAAATCCTGAAACACTGGCATCTTGGTGTGAACTTGGATGCCTTCCATTTGCCTGTGGGTTTCCTACAAGTACTAATTAGATTGTGGGAGCTCTAGTCAGAGGCACAGGTCATGCTTTCATGTTTGGAGGGTATTAACACACACTGTATTGGAAGCTGTTTCCATGCAGGCAAAATCTGGGTGTTTGATTCAGTTATGCCAAAAACTACCTGCATCATAGAGACATTATCATTGTAGGAAATGTTTAAAATCAAGTTTTTCAGCAGCAGTAACTAACACTGGTTGGGATTTTTTTTCTTTTTCAGTTTTAAAAGAAGGCAGGCAGTTTACATATGAGAAGGTTGACTTGACCAACATCAGGGCTATGCTGAACAGTAATGATGTCAGCGAATACCTGAAGATCTCACCACATGGATTAGAGGTAGGAAATTTTCATACTGTCAACCTGAAAAAGAGGCTGAAGATAAAGGCAGGTTTTGCTTTGCACTTGCTCCTGGGATTTTGTAGAATGAATCCATGTTGTCTGCCAGTTTTGTACAGAAAACTTGCTTTGTCATCAAAGGGTTGTAACATCACTACCTTGATCTTAATTGTAGAAATGTTCACACTAAAGTAATGCCTGTGCCCCAAACTTGAGGGAAGTAAGGAGGATTCTTAACAGTCAGATGGCTTTTCACTTACTTTGTGAACAGTTTTAGTCAAAATATCATTCTATTGTTCTGTCTCATCTTAAAAAGCTCACAGCAGTCAGATTGTCTCAGCCATGTGGGATATTTCCCTTCCTCTCTAACTCCTTATAAAAACTTGTTTGACTCTTAGAGATGAATTTTCATGTATTAACATTGAATGCCTCCTTGTCCTTCCTACCAGGAATCAGTTAACAACCAGTGATGTAGGTTTTCCTGTCTTGGTTGTCTTAGTCTTTAAATCTTTAAATTGTTTGTCAACTTTCT
>WEIU01011028.1:1299034-1310561 GCA_013389925.1 Aegithalos caudatus | reverse complement strand
TGCTTGTGGCTTAACCACTGAACAAATTTCAGTCTTGCCTACTCACTAGTTTGTGTGACAGCTACTGCTATAAAGAGAGGTCACTTTGTCTGAAATGCCTCTAAAATTACGTTGGTATATTCTTACACACAAGAAATTGGATCCAGGGAAGCAGGGTGTTTATTTGAATGCTAATTTTGCAGCCACTGAATTTGTTTGGTTTTGGTAGGCACGATGTGATGCCTCGTCCTTTGAAAGCGTAAGATGCACGTTCTGTGTCGATTCTGGAGTCTGGTACTATGAAGTTACAGTCATTACTTCAGGAGTGATGCAGATAGGATGGGCAACCAAAGACAGCAAATTTCTCAACCATGTGAGTACCTGTAATGTCACTGAGCTGGTGATGTAACTTCAGTATTTTCCTTCTTGCAACGTCTGTGAAAATAGCTCTGGTTATTCTGTGGTCATAACTGAGCACTTGCTTGTTTCCTTCAGTTTTTTTGTGTTGTCCATGAAGAGCTGTTTTTGCTGAATTTGGTGGTACAAGAGGAGTCAGTATTGTTACTGCTACAGACTGACACTGTTCACTTAAGTCATGCAGAGCTGCAGCAGGGACAGCTTGTTGCCTGTTGGAAGCCATAGGGAACTTATTTCTTATTTCTTGTAGCATAATCTCTTGGAAATTCTTTAGATAACAGTAGTTACTGTCTGTTTTTTGGAAGCAACAATAAATCACTAGGAACAGCAGTTTCTCATACACTGTCCTTTACACAGGTCACCAAGCAGCCATTTCATCATCTTCTTTAACACATTTTCCTATTAAATTAACTTTCACAAGGGAAATAACTCTGGGATAAGATGTTATCATTGGACTTGCTGGTAGCAGCAATATGGGACAGTCTTGGAATGTGAAAGCTTCTTTTTAATTAAAAATAAGGATTACAAAAAGAATAAACCCTCTACCTTCTTGCCTTTTCCTGAGATTATTGAACAAGTCTGCTGTCTTATTTTATAGCTTGCTTTACTGTCCTTATCTCATCCAGATAATTTCGTATCCTATTCTTAGTTCTAAGTATCCTTCCTCCTACTATTCACTTGTAAGATTATGTACTTGCTAACATTAAAGCAAAATGTGCTATGTGCACATGAAGTCCAAACATAGTCAATCATCCTGGAGATGTCACTAGGTCTTCTTTCTTCTTAAATCTTTGTGCTAACTCTGCATGGCTGTTAGAACTTTTGCATTCTTTTTATGCTATGATATAACTTGTTACAGTATTTCCATAATAAGAAAGAATAATGATTACTAGCCAAAGAACTTTTCTAGCTCAGCGTAGAATTAATTTTCCTTGTTATCAGCCTTCCAAGTGACCATTAAAGTTCATTGAAGTGCAAGCTAGAATTTTAGGACAAAAGGTATGTTAGGCCTAGCCTAGTGCTGAGAATGGAAACAGTGCTGGGATTTTAAGTTGGCACTTACACTGGCTAAGCTTGAGTGAGAAATTCACCTGAAGCCCTTCTTTACTGTTGTAATTCCATGGCTTTCTGTTCCTACTTGGAATTTATTTTAGGAGAAGAATTATACGTTTAATGTAGAGGTAAGCAGTTAAAACTGCTCATTTCTGATTATTATAGAAAAAGTCATTCTTCAGCTGAGTCAAACACAAAAGCTAATATGAAGATAGGCCAAATACATACATGGGAGTAAATATTGATTGTGGGGGTATGAGATAAATACATTAAAGAGATTAAACAAACACCAGTGGCAAGAAACCCAATGGGAATGCAAGAGTAGCTTCTCTCACCATTTAACTTAGGTATTCCTGTGAGTTCAGAGGTCTTGCTCCATTTCTTCTAATTATTCATGGAAATAGCATTGTCTTCTGCTGATGTATAACATGCATATAATCTCTCACATCCAAAGTCCAGTCCTACATTTTTAGTGTGGAAGTGTGATTTAAGGAAAAAAAATTTATAAACTATACACAAAATCAAAACACCACCCAAACAAAAATACCATGCAGACCTGTGCTGAGGACAGTCCTTGTAGACACTGAGTGTAACAGAAACTGTTTGAAATAAAAGGCCATGTGTCTGCCTGTAGACTGCTAAGAGGCTTAAAAGATTTTTTCCCCCACTTACTGTTAAGGAGCTTGGTGTATGTGCACTTTTCTGTGTGTCCTGTACAAGGTATGAGAATGGGAGACGTCACATCTCTGAGTAGGGTGATGTTTCTGTTGCTGCAGCTGTTTTGCTGGTGGCCAAATGCTGCTGTTAATTTAAGTTCATCAGGTGTATGTGCCTGAAATAAGGATATTATCCTCTGGGTATGTCACAAACACAGACCTCAGAAGCCATATGCTCTTTATTTACAGCATCTGTAACAAAAAGACTAGTCCTAAATATGACATTAAACACCCATTAGCTGGGCTTAGCTTTAATTTGGGACATGGGAGGCTTGTGTAATCAGATGCTGTCTGGTATTTGCACTCCAGACAAACCATGCTGAGCATGAGGCAGTTACTTACCTTCCATAATGCTTTTGGGCTTCATGGTTGGGCTCTGCTACGTGACAGATTTTTCTCCCACTCTGAAGCTCTTCAGTTTTGTGTTTTGGACCTTAGGACTATCACTTGATAATGTTTTCACAATTTGAGGGAGGCTGGCAGTGAAAGGGACACATTATGCAATAAATTAGGTGAAAGGGCTGTGTATCCCTCTTGGTGTCCTGTGGGTTCTGGTGGCACATGGATATCTTGTGGGGAAGGCATTACAAGTTTGGTACTGGGACTTCAAGATAAGAGTGGTTGTTATTCTGTGGTGACTTTTGAAGATGCAAAAATTTAACCTATTTGGGTACTAGCCTTCTGTTTTTTAAATACTTTAAATACTTTAAAACAGACAGGAGTGATTTGAGGTTACAGAATGGAAGACACTTTGGAAACAATATCCCCTTCTCCCTTCCTCCTCACCCCAACAAATTTCCTTTTGATGTGAAAATGAAACTAAAACTAGTTTGAAGAAAAAGATTACTTTGAGGGGAGAAAGAAACCCCTTTCCTGCTCCTGGCAGGGTGGTTTGGGTGAATGAAAACAGACTTTAGCCCCTGTGTGTGAGGAGTGGCTGCAGGCTGACGTGTTCTGCTCTGTCTCTGAAGGAAGGTTACGGCATCGGGGACGATGAATTCTCCTGTGCCTACGATGGCTGCCGGCAGCTGATCTGGTACAATGCCAGAAGTAAACCACATTCCCATCCCTGCTGGAAAGAAGGTATTCACTCTGTCTTCTGCTCTTTGTCCTAACTGGATTTCTGCACAGGATTTTTTCCCCTTGCAGGTGTCTGTTCAAAGCAGTTACTGCCTAATTCTGATGATCATAAAGGTTTAATGATGACCGTGTCTTTAAGAGTGATTGAAATGGGCACAGTGGGCACTAAAGTCTTGTTCCCCAGTCTGTGTAAAGAGACTCCTGTTGGTTAAATGCTTTTTCTTTTCAAATGCATAGTAAAAATCATAGCACCAATTAACACTGGACATTTAATCACTAGACTCTTTTCCATTTGTTTGTAGTTGTACACAACAGGGTTGAAATCTTCCTTTCTGAGTTAAGAGTTGTTTTAGAGAAGGGGAAAAAACCTTGATCTCTGAATTAGACTTGTTTTTTTCTTTTTTAAGGAGGAGTTGCACTGTCTTGCTTACTTTAAATTCTTGGATAACTACTTGGACAGCAAAGTTCTGTTCTTGATCTCAGCTTTGAAATCTTGGTAGGATTCTGTGCATGCCATGCTTGTGTGAACTGTGCCGCCTTCTCTTCTATTAAAATTTTCCCCCAAGGATGGCTAAATTAAAACACCTCTTAAAAATAAATAGCACAAGCATATTAGAAAATTCTCCTCAGAACACCCACTTGCTAAAGTCTATTTTCAACAGGTGTAAAATAGCCAAGGAGTGACAGAGTGCAGCTTTCTTCTGGCTTTGGCAAATACTCTGCAATACTTCTACAACTATGTAGTATTAATGCTCTGGCAGACTAAAATACTTAATTTTTTTACTATTTTCTTCTGGGTTTTTTGGTTTGGGTTGATTTGTTTTTGTTTTTTTGTTTTTTTAAGTTACTGTCTGTATCATTGTTTCTTCTTTTGTGCTTTTGCAAGCAGTTCCTTTTAAGTAAGACAACTCACAGTGACATATGTGATACTTGAAACAATAACTATTTCAGCTGTTGGCATTTAACAGAAATGAAATCTTTGAATTATTTTTGTTTTGCATGTAAGGAGACACAATTGGATTTCTACTAGACTTGCAAGAAAAGCAAATGATCTTCTATTTAAATGGAAACCAGCTTCCTGCTGAGAAGCAAGTATTTTCATCTGCTGTGTAAGTATCTGCTCATTTGGAAGGACATGACCTCTGTGGATAATTGTTTTAATTATATGAAGAATTGAGATGTAAATTCATACCTACTTACCTGAAGCCATCATTAAGCAAGTTTCCCTGTTGAAGGTTGCTTAGAAATCAGTAAGAAGGATATAATTTTACAGGTGGATTTCAGAGTCAAAAAAAAAATACTTTGGACTTTCCAAAGGTATGTTTAGCTCAGTGTTTTATACTGTCAAATTAGCATAGCATTAAAATAGAATGAGGCTGCAAGCAGAGATGAACAATTTTCTGGTGCCTGAGGAATTTATCTTCTGAAAAACAAAGCCTATCTTGTAAATGTTGGAGCAGGCTTGTTAACTGACTGCCATTCACTGGGGCCAGCTCCTGGAGCAGAACATTGAATATTCATCAGAGGATGTCTCTTGGTAGCATTGCAGGCAGGTGTTGGGCTTATTTTGCCAACTGTTGTTAAAATTAGCACATGGTGAACTCCTCTAACTCTCATAGGGAAGTTCAGCCTTTTACTTCAGAAAAGATAAGCTGGTGTAATACTTGAGAAAGCAGCTTCCTATGCAGCTTAATTAAACATTACAGTACTTTGTTGGTTATTCCTCCCAGGCTAATAATTTCATCCATATTTTCTCCTCAAAATAAAGTTCAAGATGCAGGCAAAGACTAGTCCAAAGGGTTGCTGAGTATCTTCTTTATTCAGCTTTTAGTGCTCTGTCCATTGAGTATGGAGTTGATACACTTGAGTTCTTGTTAGAACTTGGGGTATTACTGAACTTCCAGTAAATTTGAGAGGTGATAGTTGGGGTTTAAATGTGTGACTAATCCTAGTTGTACAGAAGGCAGCCTTTACTGGCTGACTCAGTAAGAAATTCAAATAAATCTCGATAGTAAATTCAGGAGTTGAGAACTAAACAAGGCAAGTGTGTGCAGCTGTAACTTGATGCTCTCCCAGTTAGCTACAAAACACTGGTATTAAACTTGTTTCTGTCTCAGGGTATATTTTCAAATGGTAATAGTAACATGTCTGAGAGCCCTGCTATTATTTAAGTCATTCTAAAATGCCTGTTCATCATGTTGCAGGTCGGGGTTTTTTGCTGCAGCAAGTTTCATGTCCTATCAACAATGTGAGTTCAACTTTGGGGCAAAACCCTTCAAGTACCCACCACCAATGAAGTTTAGTACCTTCAATGATCATGCCTTTCTGACAGCAGAAGAGAAAATCATTTTGCCCAGGTAATCCTCCTACCTTGTGTGTTTGCATGCAGAGATAAAATGTTTCACATCTGAGTTGCAAAGTCTTGCCTTGTACTCAGCAAAATTATTTTCTTATGGGGTCATACTTCCATAGGTTCCTCTTCTAAAAGGATGAGACAATAGGCTCCAGTGCAATTTCATCAGGAGGGCAGGAGATATGCAACCAAAATCCATTAAATTAAAAATATTTTGTAGTATTAAGATAAATTAAAATGAACTAGTACCCCACAGTTAGCTGTTTTAGTAGAAGTACCTTATTAGGTTGATTGAGGAGGTATAGTGTTATTTAAAAAAGGATGTCCTATTTAAAACTGACTTAATTTGTGGTGTTGGCAGCATGATTGTAAGTCCTGAAATTGTCCTGATCCTGATGAAAACTTCCCTGTATTTGAATGATAGTATTGACAAAGGTTATTCAAACTTAGAAGTGTTTTCCCACCTAAATATAATTCGACCCAGATAGAAACAGATCTGAATACATTCGTCATTAGCTTTTACTGAACTTCTGGCAGAAAAGAAAACTACTAACTCATCTGATTCAGATTATTATCATAAAATAACTTACTGGAACACTAGCAGTAACAGTGTAATCTTTGTGGTGTGCCCTGGATTTTCAGCTTTGTCTGAAGATGGCCCTCAGACCGGTGCTGATGTATGTGACTGAAATAATCTTAAATTGCAACTAATTAAGTGGGGATGAGGTTGCTGGGAGGAGGCACCCCTGGCTGTAATAAAATTTAGAGACTGGTTTTGAATTATCTAGCTTTGATCAAGTGTATTTGAGGTACTTAAGTATCTTAGTGTTTAAAAAGAAAAGGGAAAAAAAAAACCCTTCTGGGTTGGAGTCACACATTGGCAAAGTTTGAGGCTTGGAATTTTGTATTTATGCAGAGAAAATCAAATGCAACTTGGAAAAATATTTTGTGCCTACCTATAACCAGACTAAATTATTTCTGCTTTTGACTGCAGGTGCTTTAAGTGAGAATCCGCTGTAGTCTTTAAGATGATCTGTTAGGTACAAATTTGTCACCCTCCCTTTTCAAATTAAGTGTTCTTCTGTCTTGGTAGTGTCCCAGGCTGGATGAGAGGTTTGTAGTTTCTGGCTGATGCTCAGATGGGGTTGATGTCGTTCTGGCACTGCTCTTGCAAAGTTCAAGCAATAGCTGTGAGAGCTGTTACATGATTGTGCCAAAAGATGAGAGACAAACTGGGGGAAACTGGATTCCTGTTGATCCCTGACTGGTGAAACTTGGCCTCCTGTGTTACAGATTCTTCATTATGCAATAGCACTGAAAGGCTCCATTCAAGGTTGGACACTGTTGTTCTTTGTGTAAACAAAGATCATCCCTGCCCTACAGTCTCAGCTGCTTGGAAATGATAAGCCAATCCTAAATTAAAAGCTTTGATCATCTTAAAAGTGATAGGAGATAAGGCAAAGGCCTGTATGAGTGGACCCTAATTATCCATCACAGGATTTAACCTAAACTCATGCAGAGTTGTGCTGGATTTGGTGCATCTGGTGTTTGAGCAAGACACATCACCCTGCCATTGAATAGTTGTGATGGGTATTGTGTGTGCACTCCAGAAATGTCTTATTTCATCAAATGAGGGATTTTTACCTATTTTCTCTCCCTTGTGGCTGTTGCCATATTGGGATGTTGTTTTAAATTGCAGTTTTTATTCTTTTAAACTGTGTTAGAGCATTATAGGGTTTCTGTATATTGTCGATACATGAGCTTGTGAGGTTTATTTGTTTGGGGTTTTTTTTTTTTTTCTTAACTCCTAAAAGTACCCAGGTACAAAAGAACAATTTCTTCAGGTGTTCAGCTATGGCAACTAGGAGAATTGTTATTTAATCCCCTCTTTGTCCCTTTCTGACAGACCAGAATAGGAAATCAGACTGTTTGCAGGTCTCTGGGTGTGTTAAGCCTTTTTTTGTGGGCAGTTGTGATGATGTTTATCAGCAGTGTGATATGGCACTGCTACAACTGTTATGTTGGCCTTGATGCAATTCTCAGAATAGTTTTGAATCTACTGCTTTGAGTCAAACTAATTTTGGGGGGGTCTGTGTCTCTCTCCCTGCAGACACAGGCGCCTGGCTTTGCTGAAGCAAGTGAGTATCAGAGAGAACTGCTGCACACTTTGCTGTGATGAGGTAGCAGACACAGAACTCAGGCCGTGTGGACACAGGTAAAACCTTAAAAAAACCCAAATCCAAAGAAATAAACTGCGTGTGTGATGTTCAGCTTAGATGAAGCCATAATGCAGTCCCTGCTCATCTTGATTGACTCCCCAGGATAAAGGAAATAATCTTCCTTCCTTTTAAGGATATGTAGAGGTTAAACACAGTATTCCCACTATTCCACTCATCCTAGACCTGAGCAGATTGGACCCCTAATTGTGTGTTTATTTGGAGAAATAGAGAGGCTGCATCTGTGTGCTGCCCTGGGCTACTGAGTCTTATTTCCCTGATGTCAAAGGCTTTACTGATTAACACTTGATAGTGGTGCTGTGAAATGCAGATCACGTGAGGAGACCAGAAAAGTCATAATATACTCACATACTCATTAAATGTTCAACAAATGGATTGTCTCAAGTCACAAATTCCCTTAAAAGCTAAAAATGAGACAGCAGTATGAGTTACACCATAATAGCACTTTCCTGGCTTTAAGCAGCCTACTACGAAATTAATCCAGTTAAGTCCAATTCCTTAGAGTTTTAGAGCACTCATGGAAGGAATCTTGCCATGTGTCTAGATGCTGGAAAGTTAAAAAGATGTGCCTGGTATGTGCGAATGAGAAGTGGAGAAATTGCTGCAGGGCACTGGGGCTGCTGCTCTGCAGACCAGAAGGAGTGCTAGGATTAATGAGCACAGGGAAGTGGGATCCTGACCAACTGCAGGAGCAGCTGCAGGTCTGGGAGATGCTGAGCAGCAAGAGCTCCTCTCAAAGCCTGTAAATGGATCCACAACACCTGACTTGCAATGCCTAATCTCCACACTGAGGGACTTAACTTGACTGTGCCTCTGGCAGGCTGAGTAAACTGCTTAGTGCTTGTATTATTTTGTTGTTGATGATTAGTTTTTCAAACTGTAAAAGCAGGCTTTAACTGTTTTTTCTTCTCCTTCAGTGACCTGTGCATGGAGTGTGCCTTGCAATTGGAGACCTGCCCTTTGTGTCGACAGGAAATACAAACCCGAGTCAGACAGATCTCTCACATTTCATGACACACGTGGAGAAATCCCACAGACTTGTTTTTAATGAACTCCAACCAATACTGAAAGGGGAAAGCATCTCTACCCAATCTTTATGCACATAGAACCATAGCCACGGCCAGATTTCATGCTAACCTGTAATCTGTTCATCTTAAAACTGAAATCTTTATTCAGCTCTTCCCAGCTGCCAGCGGTGGGAGCTGGTTTCAGCAGTCAGGAGCTATGGCTATTGGTTCCTCCAAGCAAGAGCAGAGGGAGTTGTCTCTTCTTCCCCTTTTCCTTCTCGCCTGTCGCAAGTGCTGAAAAAATTTGCACTGGAAGTACACATACAATGCATTTTAGAAAAGAAGAGAACATAAATATTTCCTAAAACAGGGCCGTGCTGGCTTGTGCTCGAAAGTCTCTATTTTTGGCAGAAGTCAGTACTAAAAAGAGAATGCCAATGTTTTCCTGTTTAATGTAGCCTCCTGCTGGTCAGAGACTCTGTATTTTCCGATATTAAACTGCTCAAAGACTGAATCTGTACACAGACTGATTTGAAAAGGCAGTGTGGAGACTGTAGAGAAACTCACAGGTTTTAATAACTTGGTGATTCCAAAGAATGTTCTGATTTGTTTTTAAACGTTAAAAGATCAGTGGTATTTTCAAGTACATAATGTTTCTGATGCTTTTAACTTCAGTACCCACATTTTTTTGTGAGGTTATAATTTTCAGGAGGTATTCTTAACTAATTGTAATGCTGGACTGGAATTAATTTGATATTCTGGGTATTTTTTAAGGTATCATTGAACATCTTTTTTAATCAGTGTTGTTTTTGAAAGTTAGCTCAATTTTTCCAAAGTGAATATATCTTAAAATATTAGAGGAGAATTCTGGACCAGTTTATTTAAAACAAGGTTATTTGGATAGCAATTTCAGTCTTATTCTTAACTCTTTAAAGATGCACCTTGCTTGCCACATGTCAGTCCTGCTCTGAGCAGGTTTGGGGCCACACTTCCTATTTTTGGTAGGGATCATACAGTGGGAATCTCTGCTCCACTTTAATTACACATTTGTGGTGTTTGTATGTTAAGGATGCACTTCAGTAAGGCAGCTCTTTTACTAGGTTTCTACAAGGAATCAGGGTTCACAGCTGGTGTCAGTGAAGTAGCACAAAAATCCGTGGGGTTCTGCTTAGTTTGCACCAACTGAGGATATGACTCGGTCTCTTCCAAGTCTTGCACCGGTTGATTTTTTAAAAATATCTGTCTGTATAGTAGAACTTTACTAATTCACACACAACTTACACCAAAACCATCCCACTTCTTGGCAGTGATTCAGCAGCAGAGGCTGTTGTAGTGAATTCTCATGGTGTGATGTAGCTTATTTTTAAAATCATTTATTATCTTTATTGTACTATGAAGTACTGACAAAGCAGAGCTGAGGCTGCTTCTTCCTGCTGAGCACTCTGGCTTCCTACAGACCTCAGCAGGAGCTGAGAGCTCTGCACACAGGTCCCAGAACCCAGCTCTCCAGCAACTCCTTTCACCTTCTGCCTTTGCTAATTCAAGGGTGCTGAACTTCATCCAGACATGTGTGAATTAGGAAAGTTCTGTCCATCATTTTCACGTTGACTTTTGTCCAAATGTAGACTGAATCCAGCAGCAGCGTGCTGGTTTGTGTTTTTGCTAAAGCGTGGATTCTCTTCCAGCTTGGATGCCTGTTTGATTCAAGTCAGACTGGCAAATCTGTGCCACAGGGATCTCATTTCCTCGCTGTCTGTACTTTACAATGTTTTGCTGTATCCATGTTTTCAGTCAGGGCCGAGTCCTTTCCAGCTCTGTGTTCAATGAGCAAATGTGACCGTCATCACTGCCACAAGGGTGTCAGAAATTCAGAATCACCTGAAGTTTTAAGCGCTTCCAAATGCAACAATGAGCTTTTATCTAAGGTACAAAGTCACAAATCATACTTTAGGGAAGAAGTGGGACAGAACCATTTTGAACTCTGCCTTAATAGAGTCTAGTAATTTCAGGGCTTTGCTTTCCCTGGCCAGGATTAACTGAGGTAAAATTTTCAGAAGTGCCTAGGCCTCCTAATTCCTATCAACTGCTGTATGAGATTAAGGTCTTCAGGCCCAAGTCCACAATGGCTTCTAGGCATCTGCTGTCCCCTTGGAATGCAGGTGACCTTAGAGCCTCGCTGCCTTTGTGGGCACGGGACGAAGTGTCTGCGTTCTTTATAGAAAACACGTGAATGCTTTGGAAAATTTTGCCCCAGACCGTCTTCCATGCAGCTGGTGCTGGGCAGAGGAAGCCAAGGGTGGCAGAGGAGGGAGCTGTGTTGCAGAGAACTGTCCTGTTCATTTCACAAAGGGAAAGACTGTACACTTTGACTGGCTTTCTGCCGCCATCCGCGCCGGGGGCGTTTTTGTCAAGCTGGATGCTCCATGACCAGTGTCACCCTCGCTCCCTGCACCCCCACGGCTTTGGGGACAGGGATTGGGGGGTGGTGACTCCACAGGCCCTCACAGGGGGAAATGAATTTGTAGCAAAGTTGTCCATTCAACAATAAAAACATCTTGAAGGCTGTTTGTTGTTCTTTAATTCCTTCTGGCTGAGTCTGAGCTGTTGGTGTGTGGTCGGAGCGACATTCGTGGTGGCGGGGGGGCCAGGTCATCGCGGTGGCTCCTGGCCTGCAGCAGCGGGGGG
>WEIU01011028.1:1286696-1298831 GCA_013389925.1 Aegithalos caudatus | reverse complement strand
GCAACGGGACGGGGACGCGGGGCCGGGGAACGGGGGCTGCCACGGCCGGGGCGCCTTGCGGAGAGAGGGAGGGGTGGCCCGCTGCCCTGGGTCCCTCTGCGCACAGGGAGGGAGTGAGGCGGGCTGGGGGAGGGACAGGGCTGGAGGGCTTTGCCCCCCTCTCGCCGGGACTGAGGATGGGGAGGCGAGGGACGCGCTCAGCTCCGGCCGTGCTCGCGGTGATGCCCCGGGACCGCTCCGAGGCCCCGGGAAGCGGCGGGTTCCTATTCCAGCGGCCCGGGTGCCGTGTGCCCTGTCCCCGGCCGAGCCGAGACACAGCCCCTGGCATCGCTGTCCAAAGCCTGGCCTGGGATACACTGGAGCAGGCTGGCACCTTTACCTTGTCTGTCTTTATAATAGTCAGAGATGTGTCAGGAGAAAAGATGCAGAAATGACCCAAAACCCCCTTATATGGAGTGTTTGCATTTTGAGCCTGTTCTCTGAACAGGCAGGGAAAGTTTCTAGATTATTAGGATTATTACAGAAAAGTAGTAGTAATAATTTTGGAAGAATGTGATGTTGGAATTCCTGTGTTTAAGAAAATTTATCGCCGGATTTGCATTTTGGGAAATGTATGGCAGTTTAGCAATTGAATTTGTATTAACACTAAGTCATGTTATTCCTTAGCACTTTGGTCAAAGAGAAGAAATAACCACTAACAGAGGAAACATACAGATTGTCTCTTCCACTCTGGCTAGGCAGGAACAATGGACACTTCTGATGGAGAAAGTTTGGGTGTAGCCACGTGAGTATGCTATATTCTCATGTGTCAGATTTTCAGTAAGCTAATTGCTAATTAAAATACCTTGATAGGAATATAATTACACGAATGAATTTACACCACACTGTTTAGCAGATGCTGCCTCTTAAGAGAACAAAGGTGCAGAGTGCAAGGCTGCAAGCGGTAATAACATCAGAGTTTAGGTGAAGTCAAACTAAATATCACTGTGCTCAGTGTAGCACTGGGTAGCTCTGCAGAGGGACCAGAGCAAGCCTTGTAAGGCTGGAAATTGCTTTTACTGGTGTTCATTTTAAATTCAGAATTTCTCATTTTCAAGAGTGTTTGTTGTCTTATGTCGCTGTTCCTGAGAAGAGGCTCTTCATCTCTGAGTGTTCTTCTAAAACCCAGCCCATTCACAGTGACCTAAACCAAATTTCACACTGGCAGATGCTGAGATGCTGCTTCCCCCCACAAGTGTTACCCTATCTTCTCCCAGAGCTGTGGCAGGAGGGGATGTGTGACTGTGCCTCTGTCGTGCATGGATTTAACTCTTTCATCCTCAGACAGCCCCTGCCAGGGCTGCCTCAGCAGTGTGCTGGCCCGAACCGGCTGTTATGAGGTGACAGGGAATTAAACCACAGGGTTGGTGAGCTCGTCTCTCCATAGGTGCGTGAATTCTCGTGCGTTGTATAAAGAGATTGAATTGGGTTCTTTTGGCACAGTTAAAATTCCGTTATTTGCACAGACTTAAGCCAGGGTTTAATTCAACACTTCTCCTGTTGCTGTAAAACTAGCATTTATTTGGAGGGTGGAAAGAGTGGAAATTATCACAAAGTCCGCGCTGCCCAGGGGAGCGCCGAGCGCCGGGAGCTGCCCGGGGCCGCTGCCGGGGCTGTGCCGCCCTCTCGCGGGCTGGCCCGGGCCTGGGCTCCGCGCGGCTCCCGCCAGCGGGAATGCTGTTGCTAGGATATCGCTCCCTGAGCAGGCGCCTTTTTAAATCAAAGATCTCTTTTTTTTTTTTCTGATCAGAGCGAGCCTGATTATAGTTGAACCGTAGGCTAAACTACTGTTGGATTAATTTCACTGGAGTATTCTCTAATAGCAAAGTAANCACACTGGCAGATGCTGAGATGCTGCGTCCCCCCACAAGTGTTACCCTATCTTCTCCCAGAGCTGTGGCAGGAGGGGATGTGTGACTGTGCCTCTGTCGTGCATGGATTTAACTCTTTCATCCTCAGACAGCCCCTGCCAGGGCTGCCTCAGCAGTGTGCTGGCCCGAACCGGCTGTTATGAGGTGACAGGGAATTAAACCACAGGGTTGGTGAGCTCGTCTCTCCATAGGTGCGTGAATTCTCGTGCGTTGTATAAAGAGATTGAATTGGGTTCTTTTGGCACAGTTAAAATTCCGTTATTTGCACAGACTTAAGCCAGGGTTTAATTCAACACTTCTCCTGTTGCTGTAAAACTAGCATTTATTTGGAGGGTGGAAAGAGTGGAAATTATCACAAAGTCCGCGCTGCCCAGGGGAGCGCCGAGCGCCGGGAGCTGCCCGGGGCCGCTGCCGGGGCTGTGCCGCCCTCTCGCGGGCTGGCCCGGGCCTGGGCTCCGCGCGGCTCCCGCCAGCGGGAATGCTGTTGCTAGGATATCGCTCCCTGAGCAGGCGCCTTTTTAAATCAAAGATCTCTTTTTTTTTTTTCTGATCAGAGCGAGCCTGATTATAGTTGAACCGTAGGCTAAACTACTGTTGGATTAATTTCACTGGAGTATTCTCTAATAGCAAAGTAACTTTAATGAGCTTTTCAAAACTTAGTCTGAAGGGCTATCCTACTCTGTTTACTGATGAGAGAGAGACATTCAATTGAATTTAAATGGTGCTTTCACTGGTCGAGGTGAATTTTTTTCTTAAAGACAAATGTCCCTGTCTCTTTGAGACTTTCCCTCATGTGAGAGAAGTTTGTCTTTCATCTCTTGGAGAAAATAGGCAGAGTTCATCTCCCTCTAAAGATGAGCTGAGAATGACAAAGACATCCTGTGGATTATTTACTGTGTCTGAACAAGTTGCACAGTAATAGATCCAGACTCCTGATTCTGGCACCAAAGATTTCTTCCCTGGATGAATTCAGAACCATAATGGTGTTTAATATTTGCTCATGATAGAATAACTTAAGGAGATTATCCCATTTATTTGGATCATATAAGGATTCTTCTTGCATAAGAAAAATTTTTATGTTTCTTCAGTTATGTAATACTTGTTTATACATTCAGTTTAAGTTGTTCCACAAGACCAAATATTTCAAAATATTCTCTAGAGTGTCTGTAGTTCTGTGATCACCGTGTGCAGGAAAGAGAAGGGAAACTGGTAGCAGCTGGGATTTGTGGGTTGGAAAAGGCTTAATTTGCTGTTCTAATTACACTCTTTACATTCTTTTGCACCAGAACTAGAATTACCTTGACAGTAATGCCAGTAAAACAACATTTATTCTTTCTTGCAATTAGGCACCTTACTGGGAAGAAATAGAGTAGAGGCCTGATGAGAATCTCCATGGAGCAGCCTTCTCATCATTGCCATGGATTATTTTGTAGGTTGAAACTAGGAAGTTTTTCCATTATCTTGTAATTACTGGGCTTATTTGTACCTAGGCTTTTGTTAACACCTTTTAATTTTAACTTTAATTTCTGCTATGGTCAAAACACATATTTATGCAGTCCTGTCTTCCTTTGGTTTCAGCTCTACCACTTCTGATGAGTTTGATGCAGTTGTTGGCTATCTGGAGGATATCATAATGGGTAAGCTCTGCAAGTAGGCACAGTTTCTGCAGTGCCCTGCTGCTGCTGCAGGAGCCTTTTGCACTCTGATATAAAGTGCCTGAGCTGCAGGCTGAGAGTTGGTTCTATTCCAGCACTGAAAGCTGCAAGAATGGGGAACCTTATTTCTTTGGATGCAGCCCTAAAGCACAAAGATGGTCACAGAACCATGGAATGGTTTGGGTTGGAATGGACCTAAAAGATCACTCAACCCCCCTGCCATGGGCAGGGACACCTTCCACCAGAGCAGGTTGCTCACAATCCCATCCAGTGTGGCCATCTGGCAGTAAAAGATGCTCAGTTCCCAGGGATGTGGTTTTAACTGAGGAGTCAGTGTGTGCAGGGAAGTTTTTTACAAGGTGCCAAGGCAGAGTTCATGCTGATCAGCCATCATGTGCTTTGTAAGAACAGCACATCATTTCTTTGGTCACATCCTTCCCAGAGAGATGGGGATTCTGGAGCCTCAGTTGTCTGGTGATGCAGCAGAATCTGGAGAAATGCCAACTAAACTCATTTGGAAGATGTCAGAATTTGGAAAGCTGTGACTGGTGTCCTTTACCAGCATTTATAAGTAAACTTTTTATTTAGACCTGTTCTGTGGAATTTCATGGTTACCTACCATGTTTATTTTTACTCTTCCATTCTTCCACAACTGGAAAAAAAATCTTTGTCAATTAAAAATTGAATCTGGGACTTTCACTAATATTTTTAAATTCAAAGAAAAAAACACTTTCTTCGAGTTCTTGTAGAGAATAGGTATTCACTTAATGAAAAATACAGATGTTTTGCTGAGTTTAGAGCCAGAACAGAAAGAGGTTCAGAATAAATAACTATTAATAAATGTAGAGCAGGAGGACTGTTTGGTAATATTTCACCAGCAGCCTCTGTCCTCTCACAGATGGGTCAGAAGTGGTGGTTTGGCAGCAGCTGTGGTGCTGATGTGATGAACTCTGCACGTGTGCAGGGCTCTGTGGTTACAGCAGGGGAGCAGAGGACCAGAGAATGTGGGCTTTGTGTTACAGAAAGAATGACTAAACTCCTAACTCTGTGCTGCTTTTCTGTTATGGCCCAGATGATGATTTCCAGTTAATACAGAGGAATTTTTTGGAGAAGCACTACCAGGAGTTCGATGACTCAGAAGAAAACAAGCTCATCTATACAGACATTTTTAATGAATATGTAAGATACCTTTTCCTATTTTTCATATGTATTACTTTTATATATATCTATATCTATATCTATATCTATATCTATATCTATATCTATATCTATATCTATATCTATATCTATATCTATATCTATATATATCTATCTCCCTTTATAAAATAGTGATCTTACATGGAACAGATCCCAACATGTTCCTTTCTCCTTCAGAAGCACAGCTGTGATCTGTGAGCAAGAAAAGTTTTATCTGAAGCTTTAGGTTCCTTTCTCATTGTTTCATACAAAATTTTCTGGAGATATTTTAGAAGTTGTGTAGTTCTCTTGAATAGAAATTTAGCCAGTTGCTGTAGTAAATAATGTGTTTAGCATGTGTGCAAATGAAGTTTCTTCTTCTCCAGTTGTATTATTTTTTGTATTGGATAATTCAATCATATTCTTTATGCAAAGCATAATCAAGAAACTAGACCAGCCTACTTTTCAGTACCATTAAATGAGTTGGAAAAGTATTTGTTGCTAGGTACAAATAGTCAGTGTTTGTTCTTCCCAAGATCCCCAGCCAAAAATGTGCAGCTCTGTGCCTCAGGGCTGGTGTGAGAACAGAACCTGCAACACCCACCGAGGAGTCTGCTTCTGAACTCTGTTGTGATCTTACTGGGGTGGTTTGTCTGGGTTTTTTTCAGATCTCTTTAGTAGAGAAATACATTGAAGAGAAGTTGCTTGATCGGATTCGTGGGTTTGATATGGTTGCTTTCACAGTGTCATTGCAGTAAGTCTCTGCTTTGCTTTTGATTGAGGAATGGCTTATGTGCCTCTCAGTACTTTTTATCTAGATTAAAGCTTAGGTTTGGCTGTTCTCCCTTTAGATAATGGTTCCACTTTAACTTAAAGAAGAAATGTTCCTGCAGGCAGTGGCTGACCACTTTTATTGCATTCAGCATGTCGTGCTACTGTAAATATCTGAACTGTCATGCTGAAATGTATTGGGTTTGAAGGGATAGGAAGAGAAATCAGAATGAAAGCACTGGAGAATTTTCATATTTCTTGTCACTTTGAAGCCAGACCCTTTAAAGGTTGGGTCTTGTTTATCAATTCCAGGCACCTCAGTAGCCTGGTGGTGTTTCAGTCATGTGGTTAAATTCCTTTATTGCAATTTTCATATGGAGCATTCAGAGAAGAGTTTGGTTTGTGCTCAGCTTTTGCAGTGGGTCATTGTAGTTTAACCAGCTTACTGAAGAGCTGGTTTTTGAAAGAACACTGGTTTTCCCCTTGAATAAGAAAATCAAGTGTATTGGGAAGTATCTTGAAATATTTGAATCTGTTTAATTTTTAATGTTTCCTAAATAAACAGGTCTGGTTTTCAAGGACTGATATGATACTCATAGGTCTTGGGTTTAGATGAATGTCATAATGTAGTTGGACTGGAAATACTGCATGGTGATATTTGGCTGCAGTTTTGCTTTATGATAACCTGCAATAACATTCTTGTTTAAATACTGATATTGTTCTACTTGTCCTTTTTGACCTTGTTCCATTTTAAAATAATTTTTCTCACGCAATTTTCTCATTCTCCAACTTCTTTTTCTCTGTAGACAACGCAAAGATGAAATGCCAGGTGATATATTTGATCTGCTTCTCACATTTACAGACTTTCTGGCTTTCAAAGAAATGTTCTTGGAATACAGAGCTGTGAGTATATCATATTGTTTATTTTCATTGACACAGTGGCTCTTGGTTTTGTGTAGCTACCTTAGAGTACCAAAAGAAAAGTTACTACAGTAGGTCACAGTATTTAATCAAAGGCTATAATAGAGTCAAAAGAAAAATTACTTCACTGAGTGGCTTTTTAAACTCATAGTGCACATTTAATAATTTCTAGAAAACATGAATGAAGCTGGCATGTGGAGCAGCTCTTCCTCCTTTTGTGAACTTCCTGCATTTGTGAATGTGGTTTTCCAAATGAACAGAAGGGAACACTTTTTCACTGTGATGGTCTCTGAGCACTGTCACTGAGCTTCTTTGCCCAGAGAGGTTGTGGAGTCTCCATCCTTGGAGATAAAGTTGTGTGGACAGGGTCCTGAGTGACCATGCTTGAGCATGGGGTTTGGCCCAGATGACCTCCAGAGATCCTTTCCACCTTGACCATTCTTACTCTATAGTATCTTCCTCTATTTTTTATTCCTAGTCTATCCAAAGTTAGCTTTTAAAGCCACTTTCATTTGTTTTCTCCTCCTCTCTGTTCCAGCTGGAGAAATAAACAAAAGTGCTAAGGTTTTTTGGATTAGGTTTTTTCTTAGCAAAATGAAAATCAGTGCTCTCCAGTGTCAGTCCAGTCCTGTTGGACAAAGAGCAAAAGAGTCACTGTTGTGATTATGCCTCTGCCCCTTCCCCATCCATGTGAATTTTGTGGAAATGGGGACAGGCTGAAGAGAAAGAATCAGTCCATGTATCAGCAGGAGAAGTTTCAGTTGGGATTTGCAGATTGGGGTCTCCAAGAGGCAAAGGAGAGCAGCCAGATTTCAGTAAATCCCTGAGCCATCGGCGCAGCATTCCCGACCAGGTGGGAGCAAGACTCTGCTCTGATGTGGGCAGACACTGGCAGGGTGACAGCCCCCTCACCCCAGGGATTCCTGCACAATCTTCTTGGGTTCACATTCACACACAGATGCTCAAGTAGCATGTAATTTTATATTGGTTTGATGCAGCAGAGAATGTATTGCCTGTTTCATTTTTTGAAATGCTTTTATTCCAAACCATCGTGGAGTCACGGATTTTTTTTTCTCCCGTGTTTCTAGGAAAAAGAAGGTCGAAGTCTGGATTTAAGCAGTGCATTAGTGGTGACTTCATTAAACCATTAAACAAGTCATTCTGAAGGGACTTCTGTTGTATTTTAAGCTAGGTCTTTTCAAGTTTCAGAGGTGAAAGGCAGCGATTCCCTCCGGGGCAGAGGGGCGGGGACTCTGCTCCACAGCGGCTGTGAGGGAGGTGGGTGTGCGGTGGGGCAGGGCCGGGACTGTGGGCCCCTCTCCAGGGGGTGAAATCAAAGCTTTCTGGAATTTTTATACCCTTTTATAAAAGGGATGGAAGAGACTGTGAGAGGCAGTCTTCCTTTCCCCAGCTCTGCCCAAACTTCTCTTTACTTGTCTGCCAGGATCTCCTTAGAAGCTGCCGTGGTTTGTCTGGGCAGTTTTCTGCAGTGCTGCTGCAGGGAGCCTTTTGCACTGATAAAAAGTGCCTGAGCTGCAGTTTGAGCTCCTTGTTCTTTGTCCTGTCTCTGCTGAACACAGAGAACAGTTTATCCCTTCTGTTCCTGCAGCACCATTGCTTAACTGGAAATCATCCAGTTCCAACCCCCCCTGCCATGGGCAGGGACACCTTCCACCAGAGCAGGTTGCTCACAATTCCATCCAGAGTGGCCATCTGGCAGTAAAAGATGCTCAGTTCCCAGGGATGTGGGTTTAACTGAGGAGTCAGTGTGTGCAGGGAAGTTTTTTACAAGGTGCCAAGGCAGAGTTCATGCTGATCAGCCATCATGTGCTTTCTGAGGACAGCACATCGTTTCTTTGGTCACATCCTTCCCAGAGAGATGGGGATTCTGGAGCCTCAGTTGTCTGGTGATGCAACTGAATCTGGAGAAATGCTAAATTAATTTGGACTGTGTCAGAGCTTGGAAGGCTGAGGCTAGTGTCTTTTATCAGTGTTTGTAAGTAAACTTTTTATTTAGACCTGTCCTGTGAAATTCAGTAACATGATCTCCCATGTTTTTATTACTTTTTAAAGTTTTCCTACTGTTCCTGTTTTATACATACATATATAATGTCTATATATTCACAATTGTGGAAATTTGACCCTTGATTTACTCACTGATAACCAAATAAAGGCAGATCTGTCATGGGCCAATGCCATGTGTCCAGTTCCTTTTCAATTCTCACCTTCCATCCATTCAGTTCTGTTTCCTGATCCTGCCTCTGCAGACAGCCTGGTAAAACTTTTCCCATGCAGAACATGCAGTAAGGTTTGCAGTGTAGCTCACCATGAGCTTTTGAACTCACTTAATCTATTTTTACTACTTTGTACAAGGAAGGTGTGAAAGGAAAAGCTGCTCTGCCTGGCTGGGCATCACTTCTCATTCTGACAAGCACCCAAAAGGTGAATTTGTGGTCTGCAGCACTCTGCAGGGGGAGTAGCGTGGTTCTTCCCTCTCCTGAGGCCTGATCCTGCCTGTGTTCCCAGAGCTTTTGCAGACTCGATTGTAACTTCTGAAAATGACCTGCAGCTAATGGGCAAAGTTGACTTGCTGGTTAATTAGGTGAACTCAGGAGTGTGTGGTGCTGAGCCAGGAAGAGGGAGTGATCAAAGCCTTGGCACCTGGTCTGTATTCTTGTGGTCTTGGATGCACAGTCCGAGCGTGTGTGCATAAAGCAATGAGAGGTGAACCCTGTGGACTTGTTCCTTCCATAGCCCACATGGACTAAAACCCACATGGACTGGGAAGGAGCAGCCACCTCTGCACTGACATCTCTGCTGTCCCTACCATGCTCTGTGTGCTGCCTCCTCCCATGACAAGTTTTCTCATGACAGACTCCAGTGCTGGATTTAGGAATGTTTTTATTTAAAGCATAAAATTTATATTCAAATTGTTAGACATCAGTACAAGAGCAGCTATGACTGCTTCCTTTGCTTCGCTTCCCATCTTCCAGCTCTGCCACTGTTTCTGCATCCCGTTAATTGCATTACTTACACTGTAGCTGTGAATGAGCAGAGAGGGGAGCCTGGGTTAGTGAATTTTAGTATTGGACTGTGCCAGATTGGCTGAGCCCCTCAGTGGAGCTGCTCCAGCAAGGATCCAGATGACACCTGGGGATGAGCAGGAGCTGCAGCCCCAGCGAGTCCGTGTCCCCCAGAGGCGATGCCGGTGGGGTTGTGCTGTGGGCACATCAGCTGGAAGCATCATCAGAAACCACGGGGCAGCATCCACATAACCCACTGCTGCCAGCACAGGCTGGTCCCAAAACGAGCCCTGGTGGCACACGAGGCTCCGAGCCACCGAGCCTGGCACAAGCTGGTGCAGGGTGGCCCGTGACTGGCTTTGCTGTCCACTCCTTACGCGTGGTCAGTCACTTGGCTGGTGGCCGCGTTGCTGCCCAACCCTTTCCAGGCACGGAAGCTGAAGAAGGTGCTCACCCCGTAGGTGATCATTATGACACAGGCGAAGAACTGGAAGAGGAGCACATCCCGGGTGTGACACGGCGGCCGCCCCGCCCCCGGCCCTCCCCTGCCCGCCGGTACTCACGGAGGCGGCAGCCCTGCGGTTGTAGTCCCACTGCCGCCAGGACGTGGGCTGCACCGCGGCCGCGCACGTCACGAAGGCGGTGATGTACAGCACCGTGGCCGCAGCGTTGTAGATCATCAGCTGGGGAAAGCAAAGGGGACGTCGTGAGGTCCGGGCTGGGGCTCCTGCATGCTGGGGTGAGGCAGGAGCAAAAGGCTCAGGTTCACACTCCTCCTCATTCCCCAGGAGAATGCATTAAACGCTCCCCAGGTTGTGCTGGGAGGTTTTTGGATGACACCACAACTGCAGAATTGGTGGCTGTAACTTTCTAGACTGACACAGGACTTTCTGGTTTGAGCATTTTCTAAGCAATTCAAGGGCAGAATGAAACAACGTCACTGTGCTAAGTGCAGGGAGCTTGGTTCCATCAGCCCAGAAGAGACGGAAGCCTTCCCAGACTATCTTACCAAGATGTTTCCCTCTTGGGATCCCCCCTCACTCCCTCCCAGCTACGCACCACAAGGGGCCAGGGGATCATGTAGAACTTCTGATCAAGCTGCAGGAGGTAAGTCACCAAGAAAAGGAGTGTTAGTATCCAGAAGAAGAGGGACACAAACATCACCCAGCCGTACGCCGCGTGGAGGTGGTACGTTGTGGCAGCGACGAGAGACCACACCAGTAAACCGAGCACCTGTGGGGTGAAAAGGGAAATATCTCCAGGGGCTGGTTCCTGCAGGAGGAGCACAGAACATCACCCACAAGCCCGGGCACACCAGCACCAACAGCGGTTGGGCTCCCCTCACTCCAGGAAAGTACGCTGGGCAGGAGAAAGGGCTCCTTGGAAAGCCGCTGTGCCCTTGTGAAAGCCCGCACCCTCATTGTCATGGAAGAAACACAACAGCCTTTGTCCTGCCCGCGTCCAACGCCCTGCTGCTGGGCTGCCCCGACAATGCCTCCTTGTCCGCCACATCCATTTCTAACACTCGTGATGGCAAAATATGTGCTGGGGAGAAACATGTAAAGGGGGCTCCTGCAGGGGTGGGAGGTGGCACGTGTGAGCTGCCCCGCTCTGGCTGCTGGCGGGGGAAAGCAGGAGCCTGTTTAACAGTCTGGTCTCAGCAAGGGGCTGCAGAGCTGGGACCAGCTGCAGAGTTAAAGGTCTCTGCTGCTGGTCTTGCTTCTATCTCTCTTTCCAGGCGCTCCTACATGGCACCCGCAGCAGCATCCTTCCCAGCCCCTTCCCTAAGCGTTTGTCCCTGTCACAACCAGCGCAGCCATGCCCAGGGACTGGAATAAGGAGGCAGGAGCCAGGTGTGTGCCAGCTGTTTCAGACTGGCTGCTCAGGGCACATCCCACAACGCTGCCCCGAGGAGAGGGGACGAGCGAACAGGCTCCCACGCAGCGGGGCAGCACCGTGGGCAGGTCACAAGTGTCCCGGCACGCAGCTGTGCCCCCACACCCGTGCATTCATGTGGCACCCGCGGTCACGGGGAGGCACCAGCGGGAGATTATTGTGGTTGCCTCCGATGCTGAAGCAACGGGAAGGTGATGTTGCTGCTCCATTTTGAGGGCGCAAGGACCCTTGGGCTCCTCTGAGTGCAGCCGCCAAAGCCTGGGATTACAACCTGGAGAGCTGAGAGTGTTCTAGAGAGCGTGAGAGCCTAACGAGCAACCCCAGCACACCTCACCTGGAGTCACTGGGCTTCACACACCCCCGACCCACTGGCTGTGCCCTGCGGAGATGCCCGCGCGGATCAGCCCGTGCCTGGCACTGGGAACCACCCGGCGCTGAGCGGAGCTACAACCGGCAAGGGGTGTGAGGAGAAGAATCCGACTTTTTTTTTCCGATTCTGGCTTTACAGAGGGAAGGAGGAGAGAGGGGGCTACACTCTTACGGTTGGGGATTAACTAGGGTTAGTCAGCGGAGATGGGGTCGGAGTGGCAGCCAAAGAGAACCCGGGCTGTTTCCAGCTGAAGAAAAGCACCAAAGGGGGGTGACGCCCTCCTCCCTCCGCCGCGCCCCCTCCCCGGTACTCACGGCCTGGACGCACATCAGCCCCCCGAGCGGCGAGAGCAAGAAGGAGCCGTCCAGGGCCGGGGGTGAGCCCGGGGAGGCGCTCCGGGCGCGCGCGGCGCC
>WEIU01011028.1:1267068-1281576 GCA_013389925.1 Aegithalos caudatus | reverse complement strand
CGGCCCAGGTGCCCCAAGGGATCTGGGAGAGAGGGCGGGAGGGAGGGAACGGAGAGTGGCTGTCGTGCTTGAGCATCCCGTGGGACTCGCCCGGCGCCGCCCGCCCGGTCGCTCTCGGTTTGAGACAGAGACGAGGCCTATTAAATAGGAGCGGAGGTCGCTTCCTCGCCCTTTTCCGCCTTTAATTGTGGAAAATGGGCTGAAACCTCTGACTTTGGCGCTCGCCGAGTAGCCCGCAGCTCGGTGGGTTCAGGTCGTGGCTGTGCTCTTGAAGGCGCTCAGGATTTCGTCCACCAAAGGGTTTTATGCTGGACCCCACCCGGATGATGCCCCGAGCTGAACTGTCACCCGTCCTCACGGGAAGTACCGACACTGTCAAACAGCCAGCGCGCAGTTTTTCTTGGAAGTTTGGAAAAAGTTTCTTATCAGCTTGTTTAGCTTGTTATTAGAACATAAGCGGTGGATGCTTTTGATGTTGGGGGTCTTTAATAATAAAAATACTATCATTGAATATCTTGTCTCTTGATTTTCCTCTAGAGTGAATTGAGTGTAGAAAATAGGAATGAGTCTGCCAGAAGCACCTTGGCGAAGCAGACACTGGCAGTGTTCCCTGATCTGAAAAATGCCACACCACGGCTTATGCTCAAGAGAATCGTGCAGAACCGTAAGTGTCTTTTCTTCAGGAGAATTGATAACAGAAAGACAATGTTTTTGTAGAGTTGAGAAAACGGGGGGTGTTCCTTGGTAGCCCATTATCCTTTTCCTGTTACACAGAGCAGGAATCAGATTTATGTAACTGAGGAGTCACTTCAAGGCACCTGAATGCAGGATACAGCTGTCTGAGAGACCAGGCCTTGCACTGCTGAAATCATAGCTTTGAAGATCATCTTCAAAACCCTCTTCACTTGGTCTTTTTATCCTGGTGACTGAGCACATAATCCTGGTGCTGCCTTTGGCTGTAGGATCAGGTGTGAGTTTCAGAGGCACCTTCTGCTGCAGTGCAGGGAACCCCTGTGCTGCCACCTGTCACTGCTGGCTTTGTCACTGCCAGCCTCCCCAGGAGCAGAACCCAAACAGTTTTCACTAGGTGTTTATTTTAACCTGTTAGTAAATGTTATTTGCAGCCTACAGTGTAGCTGTGACACCCTGCTGCATTTTGGTGCTCTTGCTGTATTGAATTGTGGAAAGGAAATGTTCTGATTTGTTGGCAGAACCCCAAGTTTCACCTCTGGCACCTCAGATATCTAACCATGAAGACACACAAGAAGCTCATTCAGAAGTCACATCTAAGAGGGTTTCCAGCACGTAAGTAGAGGTTTTTTTGTAATCTACACTTTTATTACATTGCCAGGTATAGCTGCAGTTCCTGTGGTGGGACTGGGGAGCAGGAGTTCTCCACTTGTGTTTCAGTGATCAGAATTGCATCTTGTCAAGTGGGGTTATCAGAAATGCTTCTCCAGCTTGGTTTGTTTTGGTAGGATGGAGTTGCAGCTGCCAGATGTTGCTCCTGAGGATACATCTATCACTGTGTTCCACATGACAAAGAAGAGAAGGAAAGTCAGCATTTCTGAATTTGAGAGGGCAGCAGAGAGGCGACTTCCCCAGTACCAAGGTAGGGCTGCAGTCCAGAATTACCTTGCTCAGTGGTGCTTTTGCTGTCAGCAGGTTCTCACCTCAGCCCAGCTGTCAGGAGCTGCCCAGCTGGGCAGTTGTAGGTTTGGAATCCAGATTGCAATATCTCATGCAAAGGGGATAATGGAGAAAGTAAAAACCCCCATCCTATCAAATTTAAAATAAACCTTTTTAAGCCAAGTTGTAGGCTCTGCCATGACTATATATAATTTCTTGGCAACTTTTGCAACTTGATGCTTTTTGTGTTTTGAAGTGTCTCCAGAAGAAGCAATCCCTGTCTTCTCATTTCTAGAAACTTTAACATACAAGCAGCTACATACTTTCCATTGCAATGATATAATTATGAATATATATGTGAGCAGAACAAGTTTGAGTTCCAGTTTCATCAAGAGTGTGGAATCTGTGTTTCTAAAGCTCCAGATGTGTTTGGGTTGGGTTGCTGAAGGGTGGTTGTGACCAAGGCCTAACATCTTGTTACCAGTGTGGTAAAATGAAAATTATTAAATCTGAGGGCATATGCCATGTTAAATTTTCACTGAAATAATTATTTTCTTACCCTTTCCACATTTTCTTATTAGATTTCTAATATTCAATTCTGAAGTGCAGACAAGAAATAGTGAATTCTGTTTGCACCAAAGTATGATGTTTGGGGATTGTAGCATGACTGGCTGTGAAAAGAGGAAGATCCATTGGGATATTCCTGTAGCCTGTTGTGTAAAGGGTAATTTCTCAACTAATGTTCCATCAACTTTTTCTAGCTCAGTCAGCGTTGGACAGCACAGTTTTGACTCGGTGAGTTTAACCTACAGTGTCTGAACTTCTGGCTGTCCTAGGTGTGATCACATCTGAGGGGGGGAAGAACAGTGCAGGTACCTGGGCTCATGGTAAAGACCTGTGTTAGTGTGAGCAGTAACAGTCATCTGCCCCTCTGCTGCTGGAATTGGAAGGTGTTGCACCACACACCTTCTGATTTTCAGAAATTTTGGCTCTGCACTGTATGCCTGGGTTGGTCTAGCTTGTGTTGCTCCTCTTTTTACTTTACTTTACTTTTTTCCTTGTGTTCTCATGCTTCCAGCAGTAAATCAGTACACAACATACCTTAGAATTATCCCTACCTGTTAATAGTTTTATCACATCAGTTGCATCTGTGCAGTATTTTCTGGACTTTAAAAGCTTTTTAGTGAGTCAAAGAAATTATTTTGCCTGTGTACTTTGCAAAGGATCCTTGCCCAAGTCAACACATTATTTCACTTTTCTCACTGCAGCTTTTGCCTGGGGTGCCACACAAGCTGCTTTTTGGGGCTGCATTCTGTATTTCTGTCTTTGAGCCTCTGAACCCCCTTTTAAATTGGGTTGCTGGAGATAGGGACAGGAGGTCATTGAGCATGGTCAATCATTAGGCTGAAAAACACCTACAGTGAGAAACATCTTTTCCTATGCTTTAGGTGTTGCTATCAGCTCTCATCTTAAAGCACTCACAGTTTGTTGGTAGATGTACTTTGCTTAGATTATTGACACTAAGTAGATTGTTAAACTTGTTGGGAGGTCCTCCTACCACCCCATTGTCATCTAGAGTATGTCTTTGCTCTCAAACATTTGGTTTCCTTTTTTTTTTTTTTTTTTTTTTTTTTGTTACTTAAGATTTTTTAAATTTCTGACCCTTTTGTCAGCTGTAGTGTTGCAGTGTCTCAGGAAGGCTGTAAAACACTTTTCTTCCTGATCTCTCTGATACATATCCTGATGTTGGCCGATAGAAAATAAACAATTCACTTAAAGGCTGACATACCTTCAAGGGGTTTTTGTGGAAATTTCTCCTGGTTGTGCACAGTGTGTCACTGTTAGTGCCATCATGTCTGGATGTGTGTGAGTGGAGTGTGTGATTTTGGCAATTCCCTCTTTGTGCAGATCCCTGCGTATGTCCGTGGGCTCCCTGCTGGCCCCAGACACGGTTGAAAAGAGGGGCTTGCTCAGGAGGCCAAAAACACGCAAGGCTGTCAACATGCAAGCTTTTGAAGGCAGAGTGGAACAGAACATGCTGAAGAGCAAAGGTTTCTTTTGTGTTGTTATTTCTCTTTTGGGAGGCAGGGCCTTACATTAATGGGGCTTTTGGAAGCATTTACTGAAGCATGGTCTGTACTTCAAATCTAAAATTTACTAACACATTCACAGAAATAGAGTGGGATTTGGGAAGCAAGATTAGAATGAGGTTCTGCCTTGGCAGTTCCTTTGATTCTATGCACTTAAATATGTGCTTTTCCCAGTTGGATCATTTAAACCACAGGAATTGTTTGGGATCATCATCTGTGGGTACAAAGGTCTCTCTATTGGTTTGGTAGGGAGAGTTGTGGGCACAGAAGTGGGGTCATACAGTGTCAGTGCTGGAACAGGATCTGTTCAGATATGTTGAGGAGGAGTAAAGTTTGTTTGAATGACTTAAATTGTGAATTATACAAGTCCTGATAGTAAAGTATGTTCCTATGACCTTGAACAGTTTTTCACATAAAATCTGTTATAAAACTGTCTCAACAGGACAGAACTATCTTGTGGACTCTCAGTCTCCATCTGGGATTCGAACAAGCATCCTGACAAGTGATACAGAAATGATGATGAATAGCACAGAGCTCTTTGTTCAGCCCCAGCTGGATGAAGAGAACCAAAGTAAAACTTCTGCTCCTGAGCCCCAGCTAGATGAAGAGAACCAAAGTAAAACTTCTGCTCCTGAGGCCCAGCTGGATGAAGAGAACCGAAGTAAAACTTCTGCTCCTGAACCCCAGCTGTCAGATTCGAAAACTTCAGCACAGAGGAGCCTGACTTCTGATGCAGATCAAGAGGAAGCAAGGCTGGAGGGCCTGGTATCTGGTGTGAGCACCAAAAAGGGACAGACCCAAAGATACTCCAAGAGCTCAAGCCTTGATGATGAACATGTTGACAGAATGACTCATATATCTCCAGAAACCCCTGCAAAACAGCAAGAAGAAAAGCAAGATCATTCCCAGCAGAGGAACCCAGTGGCACAGATTACTTTTTCTGAAGAAGAGGTGGTTTCCAGTGAGTACTATAGGTTAAGGCTTAGCAGGTATTATCTGAAGTCACTGAGTGGTTGAAGTAGAAAGAGACCTCAAGGTTATTTTCTCCAACCCCTCTGCTCTGGTAGGGCCACACAGAGCAGGTTGCCCAGGCCCCTGTCTAAGTGGCTCTTAGGAGTCTCCAAGGGTCATGAGTGCAAACTCTCTTCCTTATGTTCAGATGGAGCCTTCCACGTTCCAATGTGTGCCAGTTGCCTTTTCTCCTGGTACTGGGCATCACTGGAAAGAGTCTGGCTCTGTCTGCCTTATACCCTACCTTCAGGGACTTGTATGTATTGCTAAGATCTGCCCCAAGCTTTCTCTAGGCTCAGCTCTCTCAGCCTTTCCTTCTAGGAGAGATGCTTCAGTCCCTTAAGTGTCCTGGTGGGCCTTTGCTGGACTCTCCACTGTGTCCATCTCTCCTTTGTACTGGGACCCAGAAGTGGGCACTCTAAACTGGTCACAGAAAATAAGGAAATAATATGGAGGACATGTAGGCAGACTTGGAAGGAATCTCTGGAAGTTCCTAGTCCATACCTCCACAGGTTATTTATTATTTGTCACAGCCAACCTCTTAATTGTCTCCAGGGTCTTAAAAACCTTTGGACAGAGGCAGTCACTCCCTGCTCACTCTGTTCCAATGCTTTGAATTCCTCTTGCTAGTTTTTCCTTGGTACCTCTCCTTGGCATTCATTTCCCTGGCCTTGTCTGGTTGTCTAAATGGGAACACATTTTTCTCATACTGTTAGGACCAGGCAAAAGTTTTGAATGGACAAGGGAAGGAATCAACAGGAAAAGGTTAGGTGCTCAGAGGAGCTCCAATGGCAGGCATTTTTAGGACAAAGGGACAGATAATGCAAAGTGTAGAGAATGTGGAATAGAGGGGACTGAATCAAATGAGGAAGATGAGGGGGTGTGAGCAGATCTTTAAGATGCTGGAGTTAGTAAGGCATTAATGTCAGAAATTAATGGTGTCATAGTTCTACTCTACCACAGGAGAGCTGCTGTTGGTATTGCTCCTCAGTGTCAACTGAAAAACAGTTGCAAGGATTTTTCCAGCTGGTTCCTAAGATTCAATGCAAACTCCCTAAACTGCTTGAAGTGCACACAAGTGTTTCTTGTGTGTCTTCTTGTCCCTCCTTGATTGGTTTTTTATTTACCAGGAAAGCAAAAAGAAAATTCAAAAAACTATCAGGAGACACCATAATGATTTGTTCTAGCTGTTTATAGGTGGAGCTCCTCTCTGCCCTCCACAAGTTCAAGTAAATATTTGAGATCCCAGTCACTCAAGGTTACCAGCGTGTCTTTGAGAGAATTTGTGTCCCATATAATTGAAGACCTAGAAATAAGTGATACAGAAGAAGAGATGATTAATACAGTGAATGGAATGGAACAGGAAAAGATTTTCCAAGAGGGTAAGAAGTACTTTCACTGTAGAAAGGGAATAATCTGATTTAAAAGAGTTTTTCAGGTGACTTGCAGAGTAAAATAAGACTTAATTGTCAGTAGATGCTGGAAATAATTTAATTCAAGTCATACCAGAGATACTTGGACATTTCCAGACAAGCTCTCTAAAAGTGGGCTCTGACTGGAAGTGGAATAAAGGTTCAGATGTTTTAGCAGGTCTGTAGTGCTACTCAGCTTCTCAAAGAAACGTGAAGAGCTCTCTCTTGGCAAGGAATACATCTGGCTAATCTAAGCTAGTTAATATTTCACTTCACTTTAGGCCTGGTGTTGATGTAGGCAGCCCAATATTCTGGTTACTGAAATAAATATAATTGATTTTTGCCCCACTTTTGGCCAGATTTCCTTGTGCCCTTCACTTGGGCTTGGGGGTCCCAAGGCCTTGCCACACTTGTGCTTCAGTGTGAAAACTCCCAGTCCCTGGAGGGGATGGTAAAAGTTTGACAGCTTTTGGTTCTGGACTCAGCCAAGATTTCCAAACCCTTCAGCAAGTGACAGCTTTATGAGAGTGCCCAGTTTTCTCAAACCTGTTGGTTTCTGCTTAACTGAGCTACATAGTAACAGAGATGTGGACTATATATGTAGTATAAAGCAAAAAGGAATACTTAAGTAGTCAGTAGCTCAAGTTTTTAAACACAAGCAAGTCATGTGTTTGTATATTTCTCATTCTGCTTGCCAGAGGCCTGTCCCAGATGGTTAAAACCACTCTAGGCTCTCTTCTCTTTATAATGGAATATATCTCTTACAAAATTGTTCATTCAGAAAAACAGAAGAAATGAGGAGGAGAACCTGGAGCACAAACTCCAGGTATTGTTAGATTTAAAGGAAAAGAAATTGGTCTGTTACACAATCAGAAAATTGAAAATGGCCATAAAGATGGCAGATCTGGAGGAGTTCTGCTTACTGTAAGTAAAATTCCTTAATTGGGATCTGATGTGCCCCTAATTAGGTGGCTGTGGAGTAAATACAGGAAAAGTTGGTCATTTTTTAGCTGTAAAGGGAACTTTTGCACCTGCTTTTCTTATTTACACCTTATGGCTGAGTTTATTTATCAAAATAAATTTGGGTGGTGGTTAAACTGTGCTGGTGGTTGGTTGAGATTTTTTTGGTAGGTAAGATGTATGACAGAATTTCTTATTTTAGCTGCAGAACATGATGCAAATGCTGGATATTCTGAACATTCAGAGAAGAAACTGGCTAAAAAAGCAGAATTGCAGATAAGTGCAGCACAGGACAGCAGGGGTGAAACAGAAATGGCTCCTTCAGCAAGAGAGGAGCTGGCAGAAGGCAGCGTTGGAGCCCCTGGATCTCCTGGAGCTGGTGAGGACACCTCTAATGCTGACAGCTCTGTAGTGCCAGGTGCTCTCATGCTGCATGACTGGCATCAGTGCTGAGAGAGAGACTTAACTTCTTTTGTTTTCTGGAATCTGGGCTAATTACTGGGGAAATATCAAAACTATTTTGTCATTTTGAAATGGAAGACTGCATTTCATTTAAAGGGAGACCGAAGTTGTACTGGCAGTAGTGTTTAGAAATGGTAGAGCAGGTTGAAATTTGATTGAAATTTGAGTGAAATTTGAGTGAAATTTTCTAGTGTAAATTCCAGAATCAGGCAAAGATATTTGTTTTAGTGCTTTTTTTTTTTCCTGTTTTGGAAATCTAGAGCATGAGATTACCAAAGGCATTGGAGCTGAAAGTCTGGGCAAGCACTCTCATGCCCTTCCCTCATTGGATAGACCTGAGATGACTCTATTAAATGAAACTGATGGACAAGGAGATGAACTAAAGGACCAGGCTATCATGCTGGATTTGGATAGTTCAGTAGAAGAGCCTGCTGAGGATGAAGCTGAACAGCCTGCAAGTCAAGGTAAGAAAGCTGCTCAGCATTTCTGTTAACATTGTTTTCTTTCCTGCTCTCACTTGTTAAGAAGTGAAGAAGTTCAAGAGTAAAGTTAAAGACAATGCAGATTACACTTGGAGGAAACTGCTCTGGGTTCATAGCAGAGAACAGGTGAGATGCTGATAACAGGAGCCTTGCCTGGAGGGAGTTACAAAAATCTGCAAACAGGGAGAAGTTTATAGTCTGGCCCTTGTAATGTGATTCTGTAGCTCAGCTTGTCCCTTTGTTCAGGGGACCTTGCCAGTGGCTTAGCAGGATGTCAGAGGTACTTTGTAGACTGAAGTTCTCTCTGGTTAAAAAAGCTGCAGCTCTGTGGTGACCTAAATGTGGTGACCTAAGTTAACCCAGCCATCAGCCACTGCAGCCCAGTCCTGTGTGTCCCTGCAGCCTGGGCAGGCAGCTGGGCCAGCACAGGGGCCCAAGGGGAGCCACCAGCCTGTGTGGCAGGGGCTGTGGGGGTGGCATTGTGGCAGCCAGCACCTGCACGAGGGGACACAGGCAGGACACAGGCAGTGTGAGCAGGACCAGGCATGTGGGGAGCTGGTGGGATTTCTGCCTGCTGTGGCAGCACTGCCTGCTCCAGGAGCTCTGCAAGGAGACTTCAGTCCCTCAAGTGCTTTTTTCTCAGAGGTTTCCATGAAGACTCCTCCGTTTGTCCGTGCTCCAGCCAACAACCTCCTGCTGTCAGTGCCACATGCTGCAAAACCTGCTGCTCCCAGGTAAGCTAAGCCATGTCCAGCAGTGGCCTGGCACAAGTGGGGCTGGGGCAGAGCAGAGCCTGGCTTTGCCAGCTGAAGTCTTTGGTTCTTTCAGTACTGTAGCAGCTGAGTGAAGAGAAAATTGAGTGAATGTCAGTGCTCTTCCAGAGCAGGTCTCATGCCTTAAAGCTTTCCAATGAACATTCTTGTAATATTTTCTTGTGCTGAAGGCCAGAACTTTTTCTAGAAGTTTTTCAATTGGTAAGCCAGTCTGGAGCCATAGACTCCAGTATGGGATGCAGAGGCCCTTGCATAAGAAAGGGAATTATGGAAGGCAAGACACTGATCACATGAATGACATGTATTGACTGCAGAAGCCTAAAGCTGTGTGCAGTTGCCATGTGCTGACTAAAATGAAGCTATCCTAGAGGCAGAAAGTGAACCTGTCCTCTGCATTACTCCAAATTAGTTAACACTTGCACTCTCCTGACTAGAAATTTGGTGAAACCATGTGCTTCATCAGAACCACTAGCAGTGGGTCCTAGGGAACAGGAGGAATTTTCCAGCCCATGACTTTAGAGCTTTGATAAAGCAGTAAACAGTGCCCACATACTCATGGACTGGAGAGTGATCCACACACCTTCTCTGGGGGTTTTGCATGTGTTAGCCTGAGGTTCTAGGTTTTTTTCTGTTGTTTTCCAATTATACCCTCTTCCTATTCTAGAATGGAAGACAAGTCTGATTTCCTTTAGGCCATGATGCCACATGAACTGTTTGCAAACTGTCCTGTGTGGGCATGAGAGAAAGAATTAAGAGCTCAAGGTAGTTCTTACCCTTCTAGTTCAGCTTAGGGTTTCTCTGAATTCTGCATGGTGTTCTCTGCCTCTCCCTTGTCATTCAGTGTGTGAATTTTCAGTTTCCCTCAAAGGTCTCCCATGCGGCTGCTGCAGTCTAAGACAGTTCCAAAGAGATTGGGAACATCCCAGAGGAAACCACATGAGCCTCAAATACCAAGGAGTTTGATAAAGGAGATATTCAGACATTTTGCTAAAATGTCAGTGGCCAGAGATGCATTCAAAATTGTTGAAAAATGGTGTGTAGCAACAAACTGCTCTTTCCATTATTTTTAGTATTAAAGTTTTTTTTCTTTCTTTTCTCTTCTGAAGTAATAAACCTGTTGGGAGTACTGCTGACAAGCTGACAGCCTCTCTCTTAAGCTGGAAAGAGTCTTGGGAGGCCTGATAAAAATGGGCAGAAATGTGCAAAGTGCTTTGGGCTGCCATGTGGGTATCTGATCAGTGCAGCCTTGCAGGAGCATCTGGGTTTTGGCCCCACAGATTGTAGCAGTCAGAGTCTTGTCATTATTAATTTCCATGGGCAGGATGGCTCTGGACAATGGTCATCATGCTGGGCACCGTGAGGATGTGCAGTGTTCCATTAGAATCCAGGTTTCTCAGCTTTTTGAATCCTTAGACCTTGTTACTTTGATCAGTAAAATCTGTGTATTGTTTGAACAGTGTCACTGCAGCAGCCAATATCTGATCCTCAGTGCTGATTTCTCTGTCACTGGTGTCAGCTGCTGTTCCTGCATGTCTGGGAAGTTTGGGAAAGGTTCTGGCTGTCAGATGTGCAGCTCTTTCACAGCTGTCTTGGCAGTGAGGTTCCAGGGAGCTTGGGCTGAGAAGCCAAGCTTTGTTCATGGGCTGGAGAGTTTCTTCTCTCCCAGCTTTCCTGGCAGGCTGTGACCTGCTCAATGAGCAGCTGCAGTGCAGCTTGCCCTGCAGAGGTGGGTGGGAAGCTGGTGTTCACACACTGCACAATCTGATTTGATTTCCCCCTCAGCTCTGAGAGATACTTCAAGCAGCTGAGCACTGATCTGGAAGCTTACACCCACCATGCAGGGAGGAAGACAGTGGAGGCGGCTGACCTGGAAGTCCTCATGAGAAGGTAATGGAAGAGTTGTTCAATCTGCAGTAGTGTTTGGTGGTGCTCTGATAGCTCAGTAACCCCTGGTTGTTGCCAGAATGTGCACCAGCAGTGTTTGCATACTAAGTGTGGGATCTGGGATTTCCTCTGTGAGGCCCCTTCTATCCAGGAGGCATCCCTGGGGTTGCACCACTCGGTGATGGTGGTGGTGGAGGGACAAGAGGACCTAGTGAGGGGATGTGAGTGCAAGGAGTCATCTGAGGACTCAAGGGGAGAGGGATTTGTGTAAGGGGGAAGCAGTAGTGTCTGGGAAATGTGTAGAAAAGGTAGAGAAATGCTAAGAGGGAGGCTGGGCTCCACTGTTTGCATCCTCAAATGATCTCTTTGCAAAAATCATCTGCAACTGACACTGTGAGCATTTTCACATGTCCTGTTGTCTGTTTTGGTGCCTTGCTCTTCCAAACAAAGTACAGCTCTTCCTGCTGCTGCACAAGCTGATAGTTGGGATCCAAACTGACAATTCCTCTCCAGAGCAGGAGAAAGAGCCCTCAGCCTGGGTGGGCAGGGCTGGCCTCTCCTAAAAGCGACATTCCTGGACAGCAGCCTGGAAGAGGTGTTCTCAGAGCTGCCTCACTGATGTTCTGTCCTCTGGACACTCAGAGCTTCCCCATCTCCTGCCTGTATTTACTTTGTTCTGTGACCAAAACACAAGGGATTTATTCTTGGCTTGGAAACTCTCTATAAAACTCTGTGGAGCCTGAAGCAATCCACAACTTTTCATTTAAAGTCACTACTCTGGGTCATTGGTCGTAATCTCCACTGGAAGAGTTTCAAATGTGATGTTAAAGTCACCTGGGGGATAGTACAGGGCACAGCTGATGCCACTGGCTTTGCATGGGCTTCTGTAGGTGAGCTGGTGGTGCTGCTTAAAAAGAATAATCTGTTTGCTGTCCTGATCCAGAGATTTCCTTTTCCCTTCTGACAGGGGTTTGCTGAGGTTGCTATGAACAGGCCAGGAGGCACGATGGGTTAGTTGTCCTGGTTTGAGAATTCCGTGTACTTGTTGTTTCACCTTGTTCTAGATGTCTTTATGCCTTTTTACTGCCTCATCATCAGGAATTGTTGCTGGCTCATGCATAAGAACAGCATTTCTGTTCCTTCCACATGGAAAGTGTGAATAAATGCTGCACTTTCTTCCTTTCTACAAAACTGGGAGGTGTGGTTTTTTCAGGCCAGTCAGATAAATGGTGTACTGGAAAACTCCATGGCCTACACAGCTGGCAAATGCCAACCACCTCTGAGTTGTGACTGTAAAAAACTCTGGGTACTGAGCTATTTCCTTCTGTCACATCATTCTGTGCACGTCTTCAAAGGGTAGAATTTATCCTACAGTAGGTGGATTATGAATTTAAAAAGCAGTGAGTCTCTACTTTGGTCCTGATCAATACAGATGAATATCCCATGGAAAACAGTGGGAAGCTCTGTGGGGAGCTGCTCTGCAGGAACCCTCTGGCTCTGCTCTGCTGTGTGGGCAGTCCTGGCAGTGCAGCATGCACAGGAGCTGGGAAGCTGCCTGCAGACACCAGTCTGGAGCTGTTTGTCACAAGCAGCCAGAGCATTTCAGCTCTCAAATGCAAAAACTTCAGTGCAAGAAAACTTCAGTCTGATCTCGGATAGAAACACATTTCACTGACAGCTCTGGTTTCTTCTCTGCTCTGTTTTTGGCCACAGGCAGGGGCTGGTGACAGACAAGATGCCGCTGAATGTGCTGATAGAGCGTTACCTCCCTCTGGAGTACCGGAAGCTCCTGATTCCAATTGCAGTGAGTGGGAATAAAGTGATCCCCTGCAAGTGAAGGTGCAGGGATGGCCCCTGGGGGTGGGAAGGTGGCCTGCTCCCAGGGGGCTGGCTGTGGGTTGTGCCATGTCACTGCTCCAGGTGATGCTTTTCCACACGTAAACAGTCAGGCAAGGACTGCTGGATGTAGAGGCAGGTTGTGCTGTGGCCACCACAGCACCCTGCTGGGCCTCACACCCTTTGTTACTAGTAATTTGACTATCCATATTTTTATCTCTTACCTATGAATACTTGTACAGCTCTGATAAATAAAATGTTGTATGTATTTTGTGTGCTGCCAGTGCTGCTTATGCCAGTGAGCTGAGAGGCTCCTGCATTGTGGTGTTCAGAATGTTCCCAGCAGGCATTAGCTGTGTTGGTGCTCTTCATGCCAGCCAGGTGTGTGTGTTTGACACACCTGTGTGGTTTCTGTGGCTCTGCTCCCAGTGGGAGCCAGGGTGCCCCTTTGTTTTCCACTGGTGTTCCTGCACAGGCAGTTGCTGCATGGAGGAGCTGGTCCCTGCTTTGCTTCTCACACAGGGAAGCAAAGCAAAACTTCTATGTATGATTTTACTGCTTCCAGGGAGCCTAAACCACACTAGGAATGAGATCTGACACAGCAAAGGGTGCCAAGGAGTGTGACCTTGTAGAACAGTTCAGAAGCTGGGAAAGAATAATTCCTGTCACATGTGTCAGTTTCAGAGGGATGGAGATGGAACTTTCTCTTCAGTGTCCTTCAGGGGAGTCAGTGTGACAGGAGTTGTTTCTCCCCATCCTTAGGCTGTCCTAAATCCTGCTGCAAGTAGGGATCCTCCTTTCTGGGTTATGCTGTGTGTGCAGTACAGCTTCCTCAATCTACAGCCAAATAGCACAATTCATAGGGACTCCTGGAAATCCAACCCAGCTCTTAACAGCAGGAACTGGAATTTAATCAGGTTTTGCACAACACTAAAGGCCATAATGGCCAATAGAGTTTAAATCTCTTCAGCAGGCAATGCCAATCTGAAGGGCAGGTATTTTTCAAGGATTTTTTATAGAAACATAATTCCATTAATACAACAAAGAGCATTTTTTGCTCATACAGTGTGCCTGAAGTATTGGAAAGAAAAGGCTCCTTTGAGAAGCTCTGCTGGGAGCAGTAAGTGTCTGCATGTCCTGCATGGATGAGATTCCCTTCTCCAGTGTGTGTCAGAGTTGATTTTCTTCTCATGAGAAGGTGCAGCTTCCCCAGGGGAGGAATGAGAGGGGACAGTGCTTTGCGTCTCCTGCCTGTCACACCATTGGGCTGACGCTGAGTTTGGATGTTCCCCAGGAATTCTTTTAACTCACTGGAGCCTTTTCCTTAGACTGAGTGTATTCCAAACAGTTGATACCTGTTTGTCAGTCTGGAGTCTCAGAGGCTGTAACTTTGTGTATCAAACTGGCTTGTATGGGTATCTAAATATATATATATTATAACTACGTATGTAATCTAAATATAACAAGTCTAAATATATAACTATATAAATATTCTCTCAGGGAAGGGAGGATCATTCTGTCAGGAGAACCTTGTGTCAGACCTGTAACTTCAGTTGCAGATAAAGAGAAGGCAGCTCTTGCCTTAAGTAGGTCTCCAGTTGCTCCAACAATCATGGCTTTGGAATGATGACAAGGGCCTGTTTATTGCTATGGAGACATGGAAAAAGAATGGAAACTTGGAATTATGTGTGTCATATGCAGAAGAATGAACTCATACTATAAATCTGCTCAAGGAATAAGTCTGCTCAAGGATTTTGGTTTTTTTGTCCTGCTGGCCGTGGCTTCACAGCAGTTCAGTTTTTGTAGTGTACTCTCAAGGCATAATTGTACTAGTGCATATATATAAAAATACATACAAAGTCTGTATAGCCATGTGGATCCAGCAGCGAAGCAGAGGAGCCTTTGTGAGCAGCGGCGGATCAGCCGGGGTCTCTCACCCGTGCCGTGGCAGCCCCGAGCCGCCGCTTCC